>PVJH01001468.1:0-207841 GCA_004026705.1 Nesogale talazaci
GGTCAGAAGTGAATGCTGTTTGTTCTGTGCCAGGTGATTCGGTGCCATCATTTGCGTTCTGGCTCCTAGTGACCTTAAGTACCACAGAATGAAATGCTGCCTGTCCCATGCAAGTCTCACAATTGTGCCCATGCTCCAGCTTCCTGCTACAACCAGTGTGTCAATACTTCTTAAAGGATGAGAAACTGCTGCTCTAGATGATGTCTTAAGGGAGGTTAGGCAACACAATGGTTAAGAAGAGGGATTCTGGAGCTACTGTGCTAGATTCAAATCCCAATTCCACAATTTCCTCACTGTATGGCTATCAGCATGTAACTTTCTCAATGTCTTCATTACTTAATCTATATAAGCTTTATTACTTAGGTTACCTTTATATTTAGGTTCTCTTGAAGATACAGTGAATAATCATGTAGAAAGCACTTAAAAGTTGAACTATCGTTTACTATGTATGTGTTAGTCATTTCTGACGCTGCAGTTGTTAGGTGCCATCATTGAGTTGGCTTTGATGCTTAGAAGGCCAATGAACAACAGAAGAGGATCCCTTTGCCCTTTGCCATCCTAACAGTGACATCATGCTTGAGCTCATCAAGTGGTCAATCCAGCTTGTCCACCATCACCCTCTTTGTCGATGCCCCTTTCCTTTGTCCAGCACGATCTCCTCTCAAGGGAAAAGCATCTCTTGGTGCTATGTCCAAAGTCTATGCGATTGCATCTCACTGTCCTCGCTTCTAAGGAGCAGTCTGACTGCAATGCTTCCAAGACTTATTTTGTTTGTTCTTTGGGCAGCACCCTAATTCCAATAAATTAATCCTTCTTGGTCTTCCTAATTCACTGCCCAAGTTTCATGTGCAGATGAGACAAGGGAAAAATGACATGGCTTTGAGGACCTTAATCCTCAGAATAACATCCTTGCTTGTCGACATTTTATAAAGAAACCCCAATTGAAGAAACCCACATAATTGAAAGGCATGAGGGCAATTTTCAGCATCAAAAATGAAAGAGTTCATACTATCTTTGATAAGTATTTGAAATATCTAAATTTTTCTTCTTCAAATTACCCAGTAAGCATTTCAGAACATATTTTACTATATAGAACTTAATAGAAAAGTCATATTAAATTATTCAGAGGTGAGGTTAACTCGAAGCTTCTTTATAACAAAAAAAAAAAACTTTTCTTTTAAGAGTTTCTCTATGCAGGTGTAGAAATGCCATTTTTAATAAGACTAGCACATTTAAATTGTAATAAAGGAGTTTGAATTAAGATAGATCTATTTTGGATATCAGAACATGTGAATCTATTTATAGTGTCAAGTTCATAACCATTCCATTAATTATAACTCATAGTTACCAGAGATGACAGAATAGACCCTCTTTATGAGTTTCTTTATGAGAACAGAAAGTCTCATCTTTGTCTTGTAGAGGTGCTGGTAGGCTTGAATATCTGGCCTGGGGGTTAGCAGTCCAACATATAGCCCACTAGGCCATTAAGACTTCTATTGATTTTACAGTAATTTTGATAACGTGGAACTATATGATGTTCAGTTTCTAATAAAGATGAAGTGATACTTGGGGAAAATTCCAAGTTCATGTAATTTTCACTGTCCAAATATATCTCTGCATCAAAAGATATGTGGAATGTAGCCTGGCCTAAATATTTAGTATAACACAAATTTAAATAAAGGCAGCATGTACTTCTTCTATCTCAGGCTAGTTAATGTTACACAAAAATGTCCTGGTATTTTTAGGAGAAACAAAATGAAGAGTGTTATACAGCATATATTCTATGTCTCCAAAGCTGGAGCTGGTAGGGGGAACAATTATTAATCAGTAGGATAAATACAACCAGAAACAAGTCTAATGTTTGAAACACCAAAAACATGTTCTGGCCAAAATTGTTCTTATGCAAGTTCTAGATAATGCCTAAGAAAATTAAAACAAGTCCACAGAAATCAAATCACAACCATTAGTATTCTCCACCTCAATTTAACATCATCTGAAGAATACGACACATTGAATTAATGACTAGAGAATTGAATTAATGACTAGAGACCAGACGAGTTGCAGGTATCAGCCAAGCCACCATAAATGAGGGGAAATGGTTATTAAAAAGACACCAAATAGAGACCCACATGGGAATCAGAAGAGAATGTAGAACAGACCCTGGATGTAAAATAGCTAAGACAAAAATAAGAATGATGAAATAACTGAGCAGAAGATCTCAAAGGACTGCTCAAGAAGATAAATTAAAATATTATAGAGAAATGTACAAAGTTGGAAAACAAAAGGGAAAACACTCCCAGTGGCTCATACTGCAAGAATGGAAGCAAACATTTGAGCTTTGAGTCCAATTCCCTACCAGTCAGTTCTTTGCAGCTCATAGTTACCATAGATGACAGAATGGAACCTCTCCTGTGGGTTGCGAGGCTGTAAGTATCTTGAAGAATTCTATAGCAAAATATGGAAGCCAAAGAAATCATCAAAAGAAGAGTGACATAATACAGAGTCACTAGATTGCAAAGATTCAGCCAAAATTCAGTTGTTCACGAGAACGTGCACCGGTCAACAACCGAGATTTTTGAAGGCAGAAGTCCAAGCTTCGCTCAGGCGCTAGTGGAAGCTCACCTCCAGAAATTGACAGAATAGTACTTGAAGTGTTCCAGCAAACAATTTCAATGTTTTAGACACTGACATATCTGCCAAGAAATTTGGAAGACAGTCACCTGGCCAAATGATCGGTCACAGTTCATATCAATGACTCTTCCAAAGAAAAAGTAAGCCAACAGAAGGAAAATTATCCCCCCAAAACCCACTAATATCATATTCAAGTAAAATTATATTCAAGATCATCCAAGAATGTTTACAGCATTAAATCAACAAGGTAATGCCTAAATTTCAAATTAATTCTGAAGTGGTCATGGAATGAGGGATACCTCTACTCATAACAGATGGATCTTGGCTGAAAGCAGAGAATACCAGAAAATGTTTGCTTACAACTATTTGAGAAAAACCATTCAAATTATAGCATAGTATGGGTAACATCGCAAAGAATGGGAATTCCAGGATACTTCATTGTGTCCACATGAAACCTCTGCACAAATAAAGTTGAAACCAAAGAGCATCAATCCTACAGCAAGGATTGAATTTGAGGACACTGTGTGCCAGGGTTTTATCCTTTCATCAGTCTTATTGAATCTGTATGAAACTCTGAGTAGCTGGTTTATATGAAGGCGAATAGGACATCAGAATTAAAGCAAGTTTTATTAGCAACTGCAACATGCAAAGGACTCAAAGGACTAGAAGCACTGACTGATGAAGATCAAAGACCACAGACTTCAGAATGGATTATCCAAACCCAAAACCAAACTCACTGCTATGGGGTCGAGACTGACTCAAAGAGAATCTATAAGACAATGTAGAAAACTGCCCATGTGGGTTTCTGAGATTATAACTGTCTGGGCCTGGAAAGCTCTCTTTCTCCCAGAAAGTGGCTGGCGGTTTTGAACTTACGACTTTGTGAATCGCAACTTGATGCATAACCACTGTGACTCCAGGGTCCCTCCAATGAATTACACATCAACACAAAGAAGACGGAAATCCTCACAACCAGATGAATACTCCACATCTGGATAAACGGAGAAAAGATTGACGTTATCAAGGATTTCATCTTACCTAACTTCACAATCAACACCCAATTTGTTTTCGCTAGGTGACGGGAGTCCTTTCCAACTCGGAGCAGCAGCCTTCTGTACAGCAGTGACCTCCTGCTGGTCCTGCACCTCGCTCAGTTTTTCTTATGTTCAAGCCCATTGCTGTAGCCTCTGTGTCGATCATCCTGTAAAGTGTCTTCTTCCTTTTTAGTGCCCCTCTCTTTTAGCAAGCATGCTGTCCTTCTCCAGGGACTATCAGGGGTCCTCAAACTTTTTAAACAGGAGGCCAGTTCAATGTCCCTCAGACCATTGGCGGGCCAGATTATAGTTTAAAAAACAAACAAACAATGGACAAATTCACTGTGGGCCCAGGATAAGTCGGCTGCTAAGCAGAACAGGCAGCAATGGCAAAAACACCCGGTGGGCCAGATAAATGTACTCACGTGGGCTGCACGTGGCCCGAGGGCCATAGTTGGAGGATCCCAGGACTAGACTCTCTTGAAACCATGACCAAAGCACATCAGAGGAAGTTTCACCATCCCTACTCTAAGGAGCATTCTGGCTGTCTCTCTTCCAATGTATTTTTGTTTTTGTTTTTACACATTACATTGGGAAAATCTGCTGCAAAGGATTTCTTTGCATTTATTTTCTGCTTTCTTTTTGACATAGATTTTCTTTTCTGTATTGCTTTGCCATTGTTATTTTTGTTCATCTGTTTCTTATTTTTGTTTTGCATGATTTTCTGTACATGACATCAGGGTAGGTAAATCTATAAAGAGAGTCACTGGATTAATAATCACCTAGAGGCAGGGCAGGGGAGGCTGGAGGGATAATAGGGAACTCATAATAATGAGTACAAAAAAGAAAAACATGTTCTGAAATAGATGATAATGATAATTTCAAATGTGATTGAACTATTAAATTATTTGATATATGAATTATATTCCAACCAAACTACCTTTAATAAAAAACAGATCTCTAAGTGTTAAAAAGCAAGACTAAGATGTACCCTGACCCAAGCTGTGGGACTTCCAAGTGTCATCTATGTGGGAAAGCTGGACAAAGAATGAGGAAGAGGCAAGGACAATCTATGCAAGAGGATCCCAGTATTGGTGAAGACTATTAAAAAATACAGTGGATTTCCAGAAAAGCAAAAAAACAAATTCTTGTGAAAGAAATACAACCAGAATTTTCCTTAGAAACAAGGCTGGTAAGATTTTGTCTCCTGTATTTCGGGGCAGGGCATCAGTAGGGGCCAATTTCTGAGAAAAAAAAACCCCAAAAACCTCAGGCTAGGTCATATAGGTGATCAGCAAAACACCAAGAAGACATACTGATATGTGGTTTGGACAAGGGACTGAAAAAAAGGCTCAAGTACAGAAATGTTCATGAAGCTAGCCCAGACCTGTGCTGTATTGTATTCTGTTGTATATGGGGTCAATATGAACATTGGCAATGAATACTGAGAGTGTTGTGGACTGCCAAGGAAACAAACAAATCTGTCTTGGAGAAAAGTACAGCCAAAATACTTCTTAGAATCAAGGATGACTGGATTTTATCTGATGTATTCCTAGAAGAAGCCAGTTCCTGTGAAAGCATACTCTGGTGAAGAAGCATGTCTGCAAGAAAGAAGGGTATCATGATGAAGATAATTGCACACAGTCCCTGAGACAAGGGGCTCACCTGAACCGTAGTGAGGATGGCTCTGAGGCAGACGATATTTCCCTCTCTTGTGCACAGGGTCGCTGAAATATAACTAACTCGAGCCTCCTATCAACCACAGCCTGAGTCGGCACCCACTCGCTGGCACCCTCCAGCAATGTGGGCAGGGTTGTGGGCTTAACTTTCTTGTCAAGGAACTCAATTTTCATGGAAAATAAGCAACACAACAAGGAACTGACTCTATTATGTACTAGAATTTAGAGTATAGAAACACTATCTCCCTTCTCTGAAGGTCTTGTTCTCACTCAGCCTACCTCTGAGCTCCAGCATGCTAACTCCCAGATGTGTGCCACTGTCTAATAGTTCCTATGGGTGTGGGGGGTGGGGGGGGTAGGGAGAGGGAAGAGAAGAAGATAATAGGCAGAATGCCAAGGAAGAAATTGAAAAATAATGAAGTGGGGGTTGAGGATGGGAGTAGTGGAATATTGTGATGAAGCTCAGGTCAGTTATAAAAATGTATTGCATTCTTTATTGAGGTTGCACAGCCACCTCTGTTTTGAGGTCGTTTTTGCACAATTTTCAATTTGGAAGTGAAGGATCTCTGGCCTCTATAGACGCGTTATTAAAACCTCATCATAAGTCATATTTGACTGTGACTTTAGCCCCTGGTAAAAATGCATGTACTTAATTTATAATACATTGTCCAGATACTTTGGGATTTATCATTGTCCTTTAAAAATTATAGCTCATACTTTATCCACTTTTCCTGGGAGATAAAGCTTTCTCTGAGTAAGACAAGCATTATATCTGTTTTCTTTTGATAAAACAAATGTTATGTAGAAAAGGTGAAGGTAGCTAATCATCCCCAGCTATCAAGACATAATGCCTGAGGCCTCACAGGCTTGAGGAGGAGGAAACAGTGCAACAAGGCCTACCATAGAAGAAGCACACCAGCCTGTGCGACCATGAGGAGTGAAAGAACCAGCCTATCAGGCATCAAAGAACAAAAAACATAGCATTAAGTACACCCTCCTGTCATGATCGCTGAGGACAAAAGAGTGCAGAGGCAGACAGAGCTAAGGAAACTGATGCTGCCCAGCCACCAAACGATAAAGTAGCTGGGATCTTAAAGGCTAGAAGGTGAACAAGTGGCCATCCAGTGCGGAAACAGCAAAGCCCACATAGAAGAAATGCACCCACCTGTGTGATCACAAGGGGTCAATGGGAGCAGACATCAAACATCAAAGAACAAGGATTTAATCAGTAAGAATGAGGGGGAGAGCAGGGTGGGGACCCAAATCCCACTTGTGGGCAATTGGACACCCCCTGACAGGGGAGTCATGGGGAGGAGATGGGTCAGTCAAGGGGCAGTGAGGTAGCAATGAAACATAAATCTTTCTTCTATTTCCTGAAGGTTTCCTTCCCGCAAGCACCAGGGTCCCAACTCTGCCAGTGGCTCAAGTTCAAATGAGAGGACATTAAGGCAGATTCAGGATCCAGATCCAGCAAAAGAGCAAGCAAACTTTTCCACAGAGCTCTTATGTAGGTAGCAGGCCAGACCCCCAAGAAAAATTCCTTTCAATTGCACAAGAATTATAACTCTCACCTGCTTACAACTTATTAGTACTCACAGCAGATCAAATTATGTAGTTGATTACACTGTGTTAGGTCACACCATAGGGGCCATAGGGGATAACTAGGTCTTTACTGCAACCCCTCTGAAAATCCTGACCCTTCATGGTTGACACAAGATTTAACCATCACAGTATATTTTCGAATAATAACTGTGCCATATTAATAAAAACACATATCATCTTAAGAGAGAACCAGGACCTGCCCCACCTCTTTCCAATATAGTCTTCAGGGTCTTTCCTTACATCTGTCTGTCCCCTTTTACATCATGCCCTAAAATGCTCATTAATGCATTTAGTTACTTGTTAAATAACAACAATGAAAATACTTTATCCAGGAGTCCCTGTTACAAATTGATCTATCTGTGTTCCAGAAAGAGAAGAAAAGCCTTGATACAGAACTTCTAATTTACACATCTGCAAAGACTGGGAGTTCACAGCATATTCCATAGAATGAGGTTCAATGGCTTGAGAAAGAATTTGTCTACAGAATTTTCTTTGGCCGTAGTCCAAGTGTATTTGTAATTCTTCATCTGGAGTCATGAATCCACAGTTGAGTAAAAGTATGGCAGGCATAATTACATAACTGTACACACGAGTCAATGGAAATAGGCTGTGATTGGGAAGTTTAAATAAAAGAAATTTTAAAGAATAGAATAATTTAGACTTCCATTAATTTAGTGTTATTCAAATTCATATCCCTACTGATCTGTGTGTTTTATCTGTCATTGAAAGAGTAGTGTACTATTGTAGACACACACACACACACACACACACACACACACACACTCTGCTAGGTCATTTCGGTGTGCCAGAATTTGGCAAAAGCAGCATGCCTCTCTTTCCCCCTTGAGTCTTATTCCCCTGACCTCACTCAATGCGGCTTCTTTTTGTTTCCACAGATGAAGAGGGACATGAAAAGACAGTGAGTTGACGATGTAGAAGAGGTGAATAACAAAATGAGGGAAAGGCTGGCAGCCAGCCAAACAGAGTCTGAAAAATGTTTCCAAAAGTAGAATAGCACACCAGAGGGCAGTGATGCCCCCCCTACCCACCCCCCAAAAAAAGTTCTAGAAAAGCTAAACAAAAAACCAAGAAAGGGTAAATCTAAATAAATAAATACATTTATCTAAAAAAAAAAACAGAATAGCAGATTTGTCAAATGTATTAAGAGTTAGTGAAAAGTAATTTGAAATTGATAAAGTTGGTTTTTTTAAAAAATTATATGCATAGCTTTGAAAAATATTCCAATTTTGTTTTGGGGTACCACCTAATATATGTGGAGGCGTTAACGAAATTAATATGTGCATCATGCATTTTTATTAACCATATCCTATCCCCAAAGAATTTTCTTAAGAATACCATGCTAATTTTATTGTTTTTGTTGGTATGTGCCCTAGAATTGGTTTTTATTCATAGCAACACTGTGTATAACAATTTTTAAAAATTGGCTTAGTTTGCTTGCAAAATACCTTGGAGGCTTGCTTGGTTGATCAAAAAGTATATAATACACACAAAAATACAGTAACTGGATCTCCTTTATTGCCCCGTCGCACATTCTTTATTGTTCAATTAGAATATGTAGTTCATTTACATTTAATAGAACTTTTTAAGTGACTAAAATTAGTCCTGTCATTTTACTGTTTCCCAATTTGCCCACCAGTGCTTCGTATCTCTGTTCCTCTCTATTATCTTTGTCATTACCAACTGGTGTATTCCATTCTCATTCCCCTACTGGTTTTTTTACTGGAGCCTTAATGATACAGTGGTTAAGTGCTTGATTGCTAACCAAATATTGACTATTCAAACCTACAACTAGTTCCATGAGAGAAAGATATGACAATTTTTGTCATAAAGTTTAAGCCTTAGAAACAAACTTTCAGTTTTACTCTCACATGTATGGCGCCTTTGAATCAGAATTGACTCCACTCAATGGGTTAGTGAGTATTTTTAGCTATTATTTTTAATTTTAGTCTCTAATATCTTTTATTTATCTCTTTAAAATCATTTTACTGTGGGACTCAGACAGCTCTTATCACAATACATACATGCATTCTGTCAAACACACTTGCGCATTTGTTGCAATCATTTTCAAAATATTTTCTTTCAACTTGAGCCCTTATGTACATATATTTATATATTAAGTATCAAGGTAGCAGATGGATATTGTGCCTCCACTTAAGTACTACTTCAACAAAGGAACACTTTGGTGGTTTTTTTTCTTTTTTTAAATCTGTGATTCCATTCTTGGAAATATGGAACAATTAGTTTTAATAACTTGGCATTCTATAATGCTCACTGTCCCAGACACAATCGCTGAAGACAAATGGGTGCATAGCAAATGTAATGAAGAAAGCTGATGTTGCCCAGCTATCAAAAGATATAGCATCTAGGTCTTAAAGACTTAAAGACAAATGGCCACCTAACTGAGAAACAACAAAGCCCACATGGAAGAAGTCCACCAAGTTGTGTGATCACAGGGTGTCCATAGGATCAGGTATAAGGAATCAAAGAAGAAAAATGCATATCATTATGAATGAGGGGGAGTGTGGAGTGGAGGCCCAAAGTCCATCTGTAGACAATTGGACATTTCCTTACAGAGGGTGCTCAAGAAAGAGACAAGCCAATCAGGGTACAGTATAGCACCATTGAAGTATACAACTTTCCTCTAGTTCTTTATTGCTCCCACACCCTACCCCACTATCATGATCCCAATTCTACCTGATAAATCTTGCTAGACCAGAGGATGGACAGTGGTCTGGAGATGAATCACAAGGAATGCAGGACAGAGGAACTTCTCAGGACCAATAATGAGAGTAGCAGTACCAGGAGGGGAAGGGGTAGGTGGGGGAGAAAGAGGAAACCAATCACAATGATCTACATTGTGGAGAACAAAAAAATGGGAAGCTGATAGTTTTAAATTTTAGTCTACATTTTACTCCCAATCTCAACAGGACTTACTAACAAATAAAACGGACCTGCTGTTTGACATTGATTGATATGCATAGCCAGGTACCATCTACCACTCTCAGGTGAAACATTCCCACAGTCTCATCAGCCTTTTGACTGACAAATGATTTTTCCCTTGAGTCTTTAATATACTTTGCTCCAAATGTGAAGGACCCAACAGTCTCATAAGTTGACATTCTAGCATTAGGAAACAGGAGAGTATCCTAAGCAGAGAGAAGTAATTGAGTCAATTGAGTCAAGAAATTGATCAAAGATTCATTTAGTCATGAAAAGCTATTGTGCAAGGTTAATAGTATACTTTGCCTTTTTTTGCAGAAATATACATGCTTTCTTTTTTAAAATCATTTTATTGGGGGCTTGTACAACTCATCGCAATCCATATATACATGCATTGTGTCAAGCACATGTGTACATTTGTTGCCCCCATTCTCAAAATATTTGTTGTCTATTTGAGCCCATGGTATCAGTTCCTCAATATTTTCCTCCCTTCCCATTCACCCCTCCCTCATGAAACCCTGACAATTTATAAATTATTATTATTTTGTCATATCTTACACTGTCTGACATGTCCCTTTGCCCACTTTTCTGTTGTTCATCCCTCAAGGAGGAAATTAGTACCCCCTTTCTACACAACTTTCACTCCACCCTCCCAGAATCACCTCTCTCACCACTGATCCTGAAGGATCATTTGTCCTGGATTCTCTGTTTCCAACTCCTGTCTGTACCAGTGTACTTCATCCAGTCTAGCCAGACTTATAAGGTAGACTGTGTATCATGATAGTGGAGTAGAGGGGTGAGAAAGCATTTAAGAGCTAGAGGAAAGTTGTGTGTTTCATCAGTGCTACTCTGCACCCTGACTGTCTCCTCCTACACCCCTTCTGCAAAAGAATGCCTAGTTACCTACAGATGGGCTTTGGGTCCCCAATCTGCACTTCCCCTCATTCACAATGATAAGATCTTTTGTTCTTTGATGCCTGATACCTGATCCCTTCAACACCTCATGCTCCAATATACAGATGCTATATCTCTTGATAGCCAGACACTATCAGCCTTCTTCACCACACTTGCTTATGCATACATTTCTCTTCAGCGTTCCTATGGGGAAGGTGAGCACACAATTATGTGAATTTTTGTTCTTTGATGTCTGATACCCGATTCCTTGAACACCTCACAATCACACAGACTGGTGTGCCTCTTCCATGTAAGCTTTGTTGCTTCTGGGCTAGATGGCTGCTTATTTACCTTCAAGCCTTTAAGACTCCAGATGCTATATCTTTTGATAGCCGGAAACCATCAGCTTTCTTCACCACTGCTTTTATGCATACATTTGTCTTCAGCAACACATGCTTTCTAATAGCAGCAGGCATATTGTCAAAATTTACCGATAGTTTAACTCTATGGCAAAGTTTAACTCTATTAGTTTTGAGACAACTAACCACTGACACAACCACTATGCAACCACTGACACAGAGTATAAGCACATCAGCTGTGTTTATTCCTGCTCCATGTGGTACCCTGGCCCTGTTCTGGCCCTCTAGTTTGTTGTAGGTATCATTCCCCAAAATGATGTCCTCTGCTACTGTTTTCAGCTACTGAGCCCAGAAGAATCTGCTTGAGGGTCAAGTTACAACTACACATGGAAATGAAACATATTTCTTCCTATTTGAATATCTTTTTAGAATTTTCTACTTTTGCCTCTTTTCCCTGCTGAATAGTATTTAGGAGAATACATAATTTTCAATTTTAATTTTAGTTTTCATGTAAATCCTTTGAGGAAAATGATCCTGTCATATCCATCACTATAGGGTGCACCAAAAGTACTGATCCTTCGAGACTTGGTCTGTGTTTTCTCTGACTGTTAGTTTTCTGTATGTGTCAAAAAGATTTTCTCTAACCCATTGTCAACTGGGGTGAGTTTTGGAAACAACCACTGTAAGTAAATATTTTCAAGGGGACTTTTAGAAACAGTGAATGATGTCTATTACTATCCAGGCTATTATAATTCAATACCTCAAAGAACTGAAGGAGGTGGCTTCCCTTTGTAATTTGCCTTCTTCTCACTAGAACTTTGCACCGTTCACCACACTGGGAAAGTCACATAAAGAAGTCCAATAGAATTGACCATTTTTCATTTCTTTTCTTTCTTTTCCTTTCTTCCATCTTTCCTTTGTTTATTCTTCTTTTTATTTATTTTTATATACTATTCTCCATCTCCTATGTTGGGAAAGCCAATTGATGTCTTGTTTTCAGAATTTTCTCAAGAGTCCCTCCTTAGAGGGAAATCACGTGAACAATTTACCAATTATCTAGCCAAGTTTCTGACAATTTCCATACTTGGCAATGAGATCCACAATTTCACCCTTCAGTTCCTTCTGAACTCTTGGGTAGGTGCCCTCTGGTGACAGTGATGTAAGTCCAATTTTTCAGTGAGACTTAAGACACCTTAATGTTCCTGAACTTTGATCTCTCACCTGTCTACTCCCAACTTATCTCCTCCTTCTCTCTCTTCTGATCTGCTTTATTGCTCAAAAATGTAATGTGCTGAAATAAAATTTCCCACTGCAAGAACTTTGGATAACTTGGTATAAAATATTTTGTCATATTTGTTCTTTAAATCTCATAGTCAAGTGAAGTATTTTATTTCATTATTCATATGACACAGCCAGAGTATGAACAGAATATTTCAGGAAATATTTGGTACTTAGCCATAAGATTGAAATAATGGAACAAAATGTATATGCTCCATCGCTCCTTAAATGACAATAACCACCAATTCCTGTGATGGAAGTGGGCCTACATTGTAAATATAACCTTTGTCAGTAAAGGTTTTAAAAAGTCTCATTTCAACCTTTACATTGAATCAAACAATGTAGATAACTATGTGATTGTTATCTTTCTGTGTAGTTTATGGTTATGTTGAATGGCTTATTGCAGAGTCTTGGTTTTCTTAAAGCATTTGATTTTCACTTCTCAGGAGAACAGTCCTTTTTTCTGATTGTCTCATTTTTTAAAAAAAGATTGCATATTTTCTATTTGAAACATTCCCCAAATTTTTCAGTTCATGGAGTAATTCTTTACTTCTTGTTCCTCTCTTCCTGCCAAGAACCGTTGGTGTGAACTGTTTGGTAATTGCACTGTTAAGTCCTCTGAAGGGACTTTATTCAAGTGGTAGATTTAATGATTCTAGTTACTGTTGTTCTGGTCGCAATAAAAAGGCAAATGATGAGCAGGCTTTCAACAAACAGTCCTTTGTTGGGGCCAAAACTACTCTGGACTAACTCCACTCTAAGTCATTGTGTCATATAACTATGGAAACTCAAAAAGGTTGAATAACAACAGGAACTCCAAAGTAACAAAACAGCTAGTGTCCCCCAGTGTCCTCTGGCATGACCAATCTGTTAGGAAAATTAGGTCAGTTTAGTGTGAACGCCTGCTTCTGTTAGCCTCCATCTGATCAGTGAGACCTCCTATCCCTCTGAAACTTTTCCAATCATGTCTCTGGGACTCCATACTATGATGATCTCTCATCTTTGTCCCTAGGCAAAATCACTACTGTTACTCTCCCTCTTCTGGAGTGTCCCATTGTTGATGACCTCTAGACATGAAGTTACTCCAGGCAGCCTCACCATAGAATATTAAAATAGTGCATATTAAATTGCCAATATGTATATATGATTATGGCACTTTTAATTTTCCCAAAGCGACCAGTTTTCCCCATATTAAGATGGAAAAGGTGGTGCTATTTCCTGTATCACTGCCCTTAAAAAAATAAATAAAAACCAGTACAGCTCAATCCTAGATTCAATCCCAGAGAATAACATCTGTTAACTTCTCTTCTAAGCTCATCTCACTTCAGAGGCTTAAACTAGATCAAAGGCTATCTATGACAAAATGTTTCATTATCCCAGTATTTATTATCCTTATTAGGTCTGTCTCCTTACACACATATATATACACACACACAGCCTGCCTGCATATCAAATCATGAATATACCAAACCCACACCAAACTCATTTGTAGGGACCAGATTCTGACACATAGCTCCATGTGAACAGAGTAGAAATGCCCCTGTAAATTTCCGAGATAGTAACTCTTGACAGGAATACACAGCCGCTTCTTTCTCTCACAGCCCCAGGAGTTAGCAGCCCAACACATAACTGTGAACATGGAGCAATCATTTGCAAACTACTACACGTGACATCAAAAGCGGTCTATGCCCCATGCCTTAGTTTATAGACTCAGCAAGGATGTCCTTTTAG
Source organism: Nesogale talazaci (assembly GCA_004026705.1). Lineage (NCBI taxonomy): Eukaryota > Metazoa > Chordata > Mammalia > Afrosoricida > Tenrecidae > Nesogale > Nesogale talazaci. The sequence continues at coordinate 14,170 of PVJH01001468.1, forward strand.
ATTAACATCTATTCAAGCCTCCCCTTGGCAAGCACAATCGTCCTCTTTGTAATGTATAAGTTGGTATCCTCACCACACTGAGTCGAAATGTTAAGGGCATGCAAGACAGCGACAAGAAGAGCAAACAAAGAAGTCCAGGGCATGGCACCCCTTCAAACTCAACTAGAAAATACTCCGAAAGGTCAGCAATGAGAACGATTTCTGGGCTTTTCTATTTTTTGGTTTTTGGTTTTCTTGTTGTTGCTGTTATCGTTGGATTTTTTGGTTTTCTTTTGCTCTGCCTTGTTTTGGTGCTTATTATTTTCTTTGCATGTCTATCTAGATAAGATCAGGAGGCTACACAATCCAGAGGAGAAAACAGCAGGATGATAGTTCAGGGGATTTGGGAGAGGGAGATTGGAGGAAAAGGAAGTGAGTGTTAACAAAGCCAGGGAAAGGGGACAAACAAGTGATCTGAAATCAATGGTGAGGCGGGCATAGGATAGCAGGTAGGGTTTGATCAAGGACAAGATAACCAAGAGGAACTACTGAAACCCAAAAGAAAGCCAAACATGATAGACAAGGGGAAAATAAAAGGAAATAGAGGAAAGAACTAGGAGACAAAGGGCATTTATAGAGATGTAAATACAGGCATGTATGTATGAAAAAATATTTATATATAGAAATAGGGAAATATATCTTTGTGCATATATTTCTATGTTAAGTATCAAGGTAGCAGACAGACATTGAACCTCGACTCAAGTACTTCCTCAATAAAAGAACACTTTGTTCCAATAATCTGATATTCCATAATGCTCACTTTTCCTACACGATCACAGAAAACAAAATGGGTGTAGAGCAAATGCATTGAAGAAAGCTGAGGGAACCTGGCTATCAAAAGATATAGTGTCTGGGGTCTTAAAGGCTTGAAGATAAACAAGTGGCCCCCTAGCTGAAAAGCAACAAAGTCTTCACAGAAGAAGCACACCAGCCTGTGTGATCATGAAGTATCAATGGGATCAGATACCAGGTACCAAAGACCTAGAACAAAAAAAAATCATATCATTGTGAATGAGGAGGAGTGTGAAGTAGAAACTCAAAGCCCATCTCTTGAGAACTGGGCCATCCCCCTTACAGCAAGGTCATAAAGAAGAGATGAGTCAATCAGGGTGCAATATAGCACCATTGAAACATGCAACTTTCTTCTAGTTCTTTAGTGCCCCCCCCCCCGCCCCGCAATGACTCCATTTCTACCTTACAAATCTGGCCAAACCAGAGGATGCACACTGGTACATATAAAAGCTGGAAACATAGGGAATCCAAGAAAGATACCAAGAGAGTCAGGGGAAGGGGGGGGGTGGAGGGAGAACCAATCACAATGATTGGATATATATATATGTGTGTGTGTGTGTATATATATACACACATATATCCCCTTCCTGGGGGACAGACAACAGAAAAGTGGGTGAACAGATACATGGGTCAGTGTAAGACATAGAAAAATACTAACAATTTACAAATTATCAAGGATATGTGAGGGGGGGTGTGAAGGAGTGAGAGGGGATAGGGAGGCGCTGATACCAAGGGCTCAAGGAGAAAGCAGATGTTTTGAGAATGATGATGGCAACAAATTTGCTTAGCACAATGGATGCATGTATGTATTATGATAAGAGCTGTATGATCCCCCAAAAAATGATTAAATAAAGAAGAACTCTCAAAAGTTCTGGAATAGACCAAGTCTTTAAAGCACAGTTTTTTTTCCCCAGGAGTAAGTACATATTTGTAAGTTCTGCATAAGCACTAATTCTCCTTTTGGAAATTTCAAGGTGATCTATATTTATAGCAATTAAGCATAACCTAATAACTGTCTATAATAAATTTCCCCATTTTAGTCATCTTGTCATCTTTGAGGGGATTATGCTTTCTTGACTGCCTGCTTATTGCCATATTTAAATCTTATTTGTCAGTAAAGATAAATTTATCCCATAACTTCCTTTAATCCTTCTATTTTTTTTAACAGTTCCTTCTTACATTTACTCTAACTTACCTTACGCCAGCTAGACATGATCCATGTAACACCTCATGTAACGCTGGCAATAACATTTAGAAAAATAGGTGTGATGTCCACACTTTTCCCAGGAGAACTCTGAACACCATTAGGCTAACTAATGAAGGAAATGGGTTTACAAAGCCCTTGTAGGGTGGCTACTAACCTCGCGTGACTCTTTAGATTTATAAAAATGTTAAAGGTTAAGCTTCATTTTTTTCCCAGTCACACTGGCCTTAATTCACATGCCAAGTAGAAACATTAGTATCCGTCATGTGAGGCGTGCATGCTCACCCCATCCAAAGTGGAGACTGGAATTCCCTTTTCTTTGATCCAGGGCTGTGAGTCACCCCCACCCAGTTACTCCTTTATGCCTAACTCCTTTCAAATCCCTACCTATCTTGGAGGCTTAATATCTCAAAGATATGCCCAATCACTAAAGTTTACATGTAGGATTCACCTTAACTAGAAGCAGTACTTGATTTATAGTTTCTTAGGATTATGGCAGGGGAAGTTGAGAGGAAATGGAGAGCGAATAATATTGAATACCAGAATGATGCAGATTTTCTCAAACTGATTGTGGTAATGTTTACACAACACTATTAATCTAGTTAAATAATTGAATTGTATGGAGTGTGGATAATCTGCCAATAAAACTGTTAAATTTCTAATTCAACCTGATCATTGTAAAAGAAGTGTGGATCGCCTTTTAAATCTCCTTAGCGTGAAGGCTGTAGTGAATCACACTACACGTTTGCAGAGCAAACGTTTGCAGAGCATCAGTTGATTATTCAACAGATCACATCCATTTTCTCATGTAGCTGCACCCCATTCACTGCAATCCCCTCAGCTAACTTCACTTCTCTCACGTCTTCCTGTGTCTCTTCTTTCAATTCTTCCTCATTTCCTAATCTTCCTGAACTTTGTCAGGTAAATGCTGCCCTTTTGAACCCAAAGGGTGGGTTACTCTAAGGTTTCTGTAACTCACTAATGTTGTTTTTCCCTTTATACCCACTGCCATGGGAGGTGATTCCAGCTCACAGTGACTCTCTCCCCACACACTGTCCCCCCCACACCCACCCACCCACGGCCAGGACACAGTAGAACTGCCCTTTGAGGTTTCTGAGGCTGCTGATCTTTGCAGGAGTGGAAAGCCTCATCTCATCTTTCTCCCCCAGAGACTCTGGTTGGTTTGACCTGCTGACCTTCCAGTGACAGCACACTGTGTAGCCTATTGTGACCCTGAAGTTCCTTGTTTCCCTTATAAACCTATTTGTTGTCTGGCTGGAAATTGAGCCCTGGGAATGAGTTTATTTTCAGCTTCAGGACTCTATCAGCCTCTGTCCAACTAGAATTGTGGGTCTCTTCCAAGGGCGTGCAGAACATCTGGTTAAATGCCTACACATCTTCCAAAGATTCAATCTACTTCCTTTTGACCTCAGCATGTATTATCATATTGCTCACCACCACCACCTCCCCACTATCCTCACTGCTGGCAGGACTCCCTCTTTCTATATCTTGCAAAATGTCTTCTGTATGGGGCAGAGTACTGCTTTGAGGATCTTTGAGAAATTTCCCAGAAATGCTTCTTTTCATTTATTCCTTAGAATCCAAAAAAAAAAGGAGCAGAGAAAATATATTCCATACTGAATAAATGATATGATATTTTCTTTCCATACAGCCTCATTATTTTGTACTTGGGGCATTACGGTATACCATCTGGTACAGAAAAAACAGAATATTCTTAAAACCTTTCTACTTAATGTATTCTATATTCAGAGCTAACATGATGTCTTTTTTCACTTTTCAATATTTTAAAAGCCTTTTGAGATATAGTCTACTACTATTTCTGAGGCTGCAAGACTACCTTGTTCCCTTGCATTCTCTCCAACCCATCAGTTCAGCCTTATATATTGCAGCATAAGGGCGATCTGTTATACTGTATACATTTTATAGGTTTAAGCCCCCTCCTTTATTTAGTACAATGTAAATCACAACAGGAAGATACATTTTAATATGATTCCTATTTCTCATTAGCTGAAAAATAAAGGATAATGAGGCACAAGATTTAAACAAAAATATTGCCTTAACAGAGTTTCACTATGTATATAAATAAAGACATTAAACAATGTCGACAAGGTTGGTGGTAGGTAGTCTCATGATTTCCTAAATTGGACCTTTTTCTATGAAATCTATTATCATATAGCTTAGTCCTTGTCTCAGGTTAAATCAGGGCATGTATTTTTCAGATAATAGAATCAGTGAAACCTCATTATTTAAATGTCTAACATAATTATCAGTTGGAATTTCTGAAGAGATATTATCTTAACAACTCCTAGTATTTACCTATTTCATGTATTCTGCACATGAACACTATGAAAAGCATACTTGAACAACACCAGTGTTAAACACTGACAAACCTACTTAACCTTTTATTCTGTGGACTGATGTAAGTCACTGACCCAGGGGATGCAGCTCTGCATAGGTCCGTGTTATAAACACCAAGTCAAATATAGTTTTCCTTCTTTGAAATCAAAGAAGGGCTGTGTGTGTGCATCTGTGTGTAAATCCGCATCTGTGTGCAAATGTGAGCGTGTACGTGTGTAGTGAGCTGAGAAATATTTTTGTGTTTTCAAAAAAACCTTATATTTAATTTCTATTATTACTTTTTTGACATTTTAAATTAGGAATTGCTGAATTTTTCCATATTAAAATAACTTACATTTAAAAGAAATGTAGAGAACTTTTAAATACAAAGAGTAAAATTAAAAAACACTTCAAATCTTATGATTATGTGGTACTCTTTCTTTGCGTATTTCATTCCACAATTTTTCTCTGTGTATGCTTTTTGCTAAACAAAATTGGGCAATCATCATTGAATATGCTGTCTGATGTCTGTTTTTTTCCATAATATATATACATATTATATCTTATTTTTCCCATGCCACCAAATATTTTACATAATATGCATTATATTTTACCACATTCAGCTTAATATAGCCCCTTATTTATGGGTGTTTATATGATTTCCAACCCATTAAATCAATGATGCAGTGAATACTTTTGGTCATAAATCATTCTGTGCACCAGTAACCACCTAGGAGTGGAATATGGAGAGAAAAGATGTCCCAATTTGCACTTCTGGAAAGTAGCTCATTATTATTTATGCAGCTTCTTACTAAAAGTCTATGATGGCTGGAATCTCTTGCTATTGATTTTTAAATATGCTGCATAAATCCACTATTTATTACAGCCAGAACATCCTTGGACGTATCTAAATACAACGTAGATTCTTATTAAAAGTTAAAGTAAGGCAGTCTTCTGCAATCTTGCTCTTTCCACACTGCACTGAAGTGCTGTTTGTTTACAAGGTTATTATTGGGTTTCCGGAATCTCACCATCCAAATGTTCCTTTCTTTCTGTGTGTGGCGTGTGATGACCCTGAGTCTGGGCCAGGCATCTTCTCCTCTCTCTGGAACCTGCACACACAGGCTCCTTTGGTTTTCCTGAATTCAGCACCTTCTTATTTTGATGGTTCAATCTTTCCTTTGAAGGATACACATTTCCCCTGAGCCCTTGCAGCCACTTCAAGTGGCCTCGCTACCCTTCTGCAACGACACCCTGGTTTCTTTGTTTGTTTTTTGGGGGAAAATTCTTGTTGAGTTCCAAATCACACCACCAGAGGTTTCTTAAAGCATTTCCACCAGCAGCATCTCAATGCGAGTAAATCCAGAAATGAGCTTACTGTCTTCTCTCACTCAGAGCGGGAGTAATGTTATGATAATTAAACAGCCCTCTCTCCAAAAGTGTTCTTAACTTAAGCACTTTGGGAATGTGTAAATGAATATAGATAATGTCAGCCACACCCACACGAATGGACTGGGTAGTTTGTCAAGTCTAGTCTAGTCGACCTAAATCCTATGTCTGGCACAGGCTATTTATTTGAACATCATCTTATCTAAATGAGTTAGGATTCAATACAAAGAAAACCAAAATCCTCACAACTGGACCATTAGGTGACATTGTGGTAAATGGGGAGAAGACTGAAGTTGTCAAGATATTCATCTTGCTTGGATCCACAACCAAAGCTCATGGTAGTAGCTGTGAGGAGATCAAAGGACGCACTGCATTGGGTTAATCTGCTGCACCAGACCTCTTGAAAGTGTTTGAAGTGACTTTGAAGACTGAGATGTGTGTCACTAAGGACTAAGTATGGTCCATTGCCTCATATTCATTGTACATTGACTTAAGAAGAAGAAGCATTTGAATTATGATGCTGGCTAAACCTATTGAAAGCCCCATAGTCTGTCAAAAGAGCACACAACTGTGTTTTGGAAGAGAGACTACCAGAATGCCCTTCAGAGGCAGGACATCATGCCTGTTAAAGTAGAGGGGTAGTGACAAAGAGGAAGGTCCTCAACACCATGGGCTCTCATAGTGGCTGCAACAATATAAGAAGAGATCAGAGGATGGCTCAGTCCCAGGTAGTGTTTCTTTCTGTTGTACGTAGAGCCACTACGAGTCACAGCTGAATCAATCAGCACCTAACAACACAAACAAATCAGAGACCTAAAATTTGGAAGTGCTGAATTGAAAGAACTTTACGATTTGTTTCGTCCAACTTTCTTACCCCAGAGATAAGCCAACAGAGGACCCTGTGGGGGAAAACTGTTTTTGTCAAAGTCCGACAGCGACCCGGTGGTGATGTGTAATACCACACACCATGTGCCCCAGGAGTGACATCAGCAGGAACATTTTTTGAGGAATGTTGAAGGCTATTGTGAGGGTGGCACAGGCCCTGACTGTGTTGTGCTCTGCGGTGCAGGGACAGGGTTGCTATCCGTTGGAACTGATTCAATGACACCTAATAACCACTCCAGTACCTCTCTGCATGTACATCATGAAATCACACGTTGGGTCTTCAATTTTCCAACAGTTGAGAGCACTGTATATCTCTGAAGGGAGACAAGAAGGAGAAAGGGCAGCCAGTAAGTTTCCAGGAGCATTTCCATGCTTCTATCTTCATGAGCTGAGATCTCCAAATCAGTGGGAATTGGTCAACAATCAAGAGAAACACTGTGGAGGAGTTCACATTTGTCGTAGGCCAACGAGGAGGAGATTGAATAAAACATTTTGGGTTAAAAGCCTCAAAGCAAGTTTCCTCCCTCAGATAGCAAAGCTGCCTTAAAATTGTATAAGAGCTACTTTGTACATAAATGTGCTATGAGTCGTAATTGACTTGATGCTAATGAGTTACATTTTTATCCTCTTTCACCGCGCCCCTCCTTCCTCACTCCAAGACCTGCTCTGGTCACATTAAGCTCTCTCGCAGTCCCCCAAATAGCATGTTATTTCCTTTATTATGATAAGTCTCCCACTTTCCCATGGCCCTCCCTCCTCTCTGCTCCCAAATTTCTGCCCACTGTCATGGACCTCCTCAAATGTCCGTGAAGTTTCCAGAGCATTCCTGAAAAAAGAACTCTACTCACATGCTAACTACCCTGCCACCTTGATTGGAATCAGTTGCTCACCAGTCTGCTGCCTCCCTCTTTGACTATTAACTGGTCGTTTCTTCTGAGAAATAATAGTTGCTGGGTCTTCATCCTGCTGGAGAAAGATGAGGTGTTTTGCTCCCTGGAGATTTACAGTCTTAGAAACTATAGGAACAGCTCTATTATGTCCTATAGGTGGGTTTTTCGATTTTGTTTCCCATTTTTATATTGACTTTTTATATATGACTTTTTGTTCTTTTTTTAAAAAAAATTAAATGCTTTTATTGGGGACTCTCATATCTCATCATAATCCATACATTTGGCCATTGTGTCAAACACATTCAGGTATATGTTGCCATCATTTTCAAAGCATTGTCTTTCAACTTGAGCCCTTGATATCAGCTCATTGTTTTCTCTCCCTGCCCTAACCCTCCCTCCCTCATGAACCTTTGATAAGTTAAAGCTTCTTATTTTCATATTTTCACCCTTCACCCACTTTTCTGTTGCTGATTCCCCTACATGTTGATTCTTGTGACTGGTTCCCCCTTTCTGCCTTCCCCTTCCCCTCATCTATTCTCATTGTTAGTTCTGAAGGGTTTCTCTATCCTGGATTCCCTTTGTTGCAGGCTCTTATCTCTAACAGTATACCAGTTCTAGCCTCGTGCCACCTACTATCATGACCTCAATTCTACCTTACAAATCGGACTAACCCTATAGGTTCTTAATTCATTTGAACTAATGAGTTTTAAGTGAGGGTTTTATTCACCTTGTTAGCAACAGCATTTAGCACTGACTTGACACCATGGAAGTAAATACAGAATTGTTGTTTTTTATTTTAAGGAATGCTGAAACTTTTCTCTGTTTTGGTTACACCAAGTTCATTCTATCAAATCAGCATGAGAGCAACATGCAGCTTGAGTCATGCTTGGTTAACCTAGTTCCAGTCCTTCTGTAGATTTAAAAGCCACGAATGTATTGTTCTCTTGAAATTTCTTAAAGTTGTACATGACAAGGACATAGCCAGCCTTAATTTAAAATGATAATGAAATAATTTAAAAAGCGCCAAGCAATATGTCTAATATTTATTTTGTGGTTTAAAAAAACTTTGTGGTTTTCACTTATTAAGGTTGTAGGCAATTCTGTGATTGGTTTCTTTACAGAAGTCACTCTTCGCATCCAGCCAGTGCATCTCGTGAGTGGTCACTGTAGTCTGTGAGCAGGGCTGCAAGACTAATGTGGATGAGAAAGTAGGGGCTGGCACTGCACCTCTCAGAATCAAGATCGGCCTCGGAAAGCCTGATGATCTCACCTGTCTGACCTGCGGCTGATTGTGTGCCTTGCACAATGGTTGGGGGTGTGCTTGGGGTCCCCAAGGGCCACTTTACTGCAGCTGATATCAGTAAACATTGAAGTCTGCTGGTGCCTAGAATCATAGCATCATTCCCACACTGATTTACATAAAACCAAGGTTTGGGGTATGAGGTGCATAATTTTATATATAAGAAGCATTACAAATACCACCTCAAGAATAATTCCTTTCATGGGGCCACCAAGTGGCCCAGTATGCTTAAATGTATCTGTGTTCTAATGTATATTTTAGCAAAAGCATCACAAATTTTTCTGTTCCAACTTACATGCTAGCAAAATTATCACATAAAATTGTCAGTCAAGACTTAGACTACTTATTCTTCCTTGTGAACACAACACAGGAAATGAAATGATAAATTGATAGTTTAATTACAAGAAAACAGATACTTTGTAAAGCACTTACATCCTATTGTTGTTATCTTTCTCCTCGAGCTATGAGGGATGGTGAATTATAGTTAATATTTAAACCTTTGTTAGTTTTCAGCCTCCTGTCAGGCACTAGGTGTACTATGTCTTATGGTTCATAAATAAGTTCATTTTAAGTATCAGAAAAGTCAATTCTTGCTTTTGCTCATGCTGACTTTTTGCCACTGGAAAACGCAAAATAAGAAATCACAGCTCAATAGCCCAGGTTCACCAGGTTCTATCCTGTGAAACTGAATTCGATTTACACAAGATGAGGTGCTATTTTAGTGCATCGCATGACGTATAAAGCTTTGTTGTCAATTTGTGTCATGATAGTTAAGTTTGGAAGAACATTGTTCATCTCTCTCTTGGGGGTACTTGAAAAGAGGCTCCTACATAGGGATTATTTTTCAAGAAGTAAATTCATTCACGGTGAGTAAATGGCTGAAATGCCTCTTGCTGAAAGGCTTTGTAACTTGAGGGTTGTTTTCTAACAGTGATGTGAACTTCTCTGAGGTACCTTTTTCTTCTTGACCATGTGTGTTTCTCCAGTGTGAGGAATCTCTCTCAGGCATGCTTCTATCCATCAATGCTAATGATGTTCATGAGACTCATGTCAATATGCTAATAATAGTATCATTTTGTACTTAGACAGTGAATCTTGTGAAAGCTAGAACCAACAGCCCTACTTTATTTTTTCATTTCTTATAACTTTTCCACCTTTGACAAAGGACAGACTTGCCACGTTCCTGTGCTCATACTAGTGAAAAACATTGGCACTTTTCATCTTGGGTGGGTTTCTATCTCCCACAGGTTTTAGCTCCCTTCTGTTGTACTGTATAAGCATAAATGTATATGCTTATTAGCATATTGGCATCATTCGAATTATTAGAACCCTGAAGGGTAAAATAGAGAACATTAATTAAGACATCACCCTGCATTTGTTCATTCATTCTACATGGTCTTCTCTTTTTCTGAATCTGCCAGAATTCTTCATTCCTTTAAAAAATTTCTCAGCCGGTGATTCCCTTTATATTTTCTTTTTCCCTTAAGCTTCATATCTAGTCTGCTTCACAGAAGAGTAGCTCATCCACCTAGCCATTCAGCCATCTAGTCTTTCATCATTAACTTATTCTAGAAATATTTACTAGAATATTTAACTCAGCGTGTGTTAAACAGAAACTATGTGCCAAGCAGGTGGCCGGAGTCAGATGTAATTATATCCATATTCACTGAATGAGACAAAGTTTTTTAAGGCAATATATTTAAAATCCATTCCCTGGAGGGAAGACAAGGCCACGTGCTATCATGAGGAGAGAGCTGTGTGAAACTCAAACTCTGCCTTCCAGGATTTTAGAATGTAAGAGGGGGGAAATGCAGGTTGACAAATGTGGAAGGGCTATGACAGACATGGATTATTTCCATGTTGGTTTTCCATTACACCCAGTGTTTCTCAGAATGAGTGATTCTGCCCCCTGGAGGGCGCTGGAGGAATTCAGAGGGGCTGCAAAAGCAAGTACCTACTTTTTATCTTGTTTAAGGACTGGACTACAAAAAATTTTAATTGATGGGGAGTGCTAAGAAATTTTTTTTCTCAAGAAAAGAGAAGTCGGCGAAATAAAGTTGGTAACCTATGCATTACATAGTTAGAAAAAAAATTAAGTTCATATTCGTTATTTTACTACTGAGTCTAACTATGGATTATTTATAGCAGGGTTTGGTTTTAATACCAATACTCTAGTGATATACCTTATCTTTTACTCTAGTTGTATCTATGACATACATTAAATAAATCATCTATTTTAATTTCAGAAAAGAATGTTTAAGCACCCTCTGCTTCCCTTACTATTTTATATGCTCTCTTGAAACACAGGATTCAGTCCACTTATGTCCCTTCTTTATATGCATGTTCCGTTAACAGATGATTCTCATACAACATTTCTTGTTCCTTGGTTCTGATCAAATAAAACAAACCTTTTGTCATTTCTGAGTATATTTTCCCGCTAAAGTTATTGAAGTACAATCACAGATAAATGGAATAACAAATGTTTAAAGTTTACACAAAAATGTAGTTCTTTGAAGAGGATGCGTTTTTTACTAGGGTAGGGATGCTGCAGAATTCTCCAAGAACTGTCTGGCTGTATCAGTCTGTCCTACCACATCAATGCTAAAGTTTTTATGACAGAGTCCTACCACACATATTCATTTTTAACAAATGCAAAAAAGTAGAAAACACAAACCTGGAATTTGGATGAACAGATCTTTTGTCACCTAGAGTCTAGGAACAACTGGTGTGTAAAGGTTTCTGCTTAATCTGTAAATAGACTAGACTTTATAGGTTTTTGATATTCACTGACACTCCCATGTAGATCTTCAGTTACTTAACTTTCACTAAGTTGAGCTTAATTCTGATGTTTCTAGTGTGCAATGGGATAACACAAATTCAGAATCTTTCAGGCTTGGATTTAAATGTGAACTGTGTAACGTTAGGCAAGTTCCTTAATTTCTGTGGGTCTTAGCTTCCTTATCTATTGGATGCCAGTAGCTTCATCCTTTCTTTCACATCTTTTCTTTCACATCTATTCACCACTGAGCAAAAATTCACTGAGCATTCTGTGTATTTTGCATCATGCTAAATGCTAAATAAATAGAGAAAATGTTGGCTTTGTTAAGGATTTTTTTTGAATACACATTCAATGTCCATGAAGCAGTAGTCAAGAACTAAAATGACAGACTTGGCCCGGAGATACTTCTGGAAGATCCATCACTATGGCTGCCCAAAGGAGAGTCCCACGTCCAGTTCAAACTCATGCTGGTAGGTGATGGTGGCATTGGAAAAACGATATTTGTGAAACATCACTTGACTAGTGAATTTCAGAAGAAGAATATAGCTACTTTAGGCCTTGAGGTCCATTCTTTTGTGTTCCATACTAACAGAGAACCTCGTAGGTTCAACGTGTGGGTCAAGAAAATCTGGAGGACTGAGAGATACTATTATATTCAAGCCCAAATGTGCCATTATAATGTTCGACGTAACCTCCAGGGTTGCTTACGAGAATGTGCCTAACTGGCATAGGGATCTGGTTCAAGTAAGTGAAAACCCATCGTGCTGTGTGGCAACAAAGTGAATATTAAGGACAGGAAAGTTAAGGCAATATCCATTGTCTTCCACCAGAAGAACCTTCAGTACTATGACATTTCTGCCAAAAGTAATTTTGAAAAGCCCTTCCTTTGGCTTGGGAGAAAACTAATGGGACATCCTAACTCGTAGTTCGTTGCCATGCCAGCTCATCTCCCACCAGAGGTTGTTAGGGACCCAGCTTTGGCAGCACAAGATGAGCATGATTTAGAGGTTGTGCAGACAACTGCTCTCCTGGATGAAGATGATGACCTGTGAGAGAACAAAGCTGAAGGCCAGCGTCAGAAGAGTAGTTTTATAGGCAACTCTCCTGTGATGTCAGTGGTGCAGTGTGCTTGTCACTCTTATTATGTAGGTAAGCAGAATGTGCTCATCTCATCGTTGGGATGCTGAAGGAGATGAATGGGGTTCGGAATGAGTGTGGCAGTTAAAAACCTTTATTTTTTGGGGGGGGGACCCACATATCTAGCTGCTTGGGAACACATTTTTCTTTCTTGAAATTCAAATACAAGACTGCTACAATCACATCACAATAGTCAGTGGTGACATTTTGTTTGTTAACTGGCAATTACATTCCTTTTCGTTAGAATAAAGTTGTATTTCAAATATCTAAAAAAAAAGAACTAAAATGACACAGTGTATTGAGTAAATATGCTGCAAAGGGCTTCTTTAAACTGTTACAAAAGCAAAAAATATCTCTTCCAGCTCTAAAGTGCATCTGACCAAGACCAAGATATTTTAAATTGCTTTCTAGGCATATAAAAGCTACACAAAGAATAAGAAAGATTGAAGATAAATTGATGCATTTGACAGATAGTGTTTTCAAACAATATTGAATAACTCATGGACCGCTGAAGGGTGGACAAATCTGTGTGGAAAGAAGTACAACCAGAGTGTTCCTTATAAGTGAGGACAGTCAGTACCAGCATGAAGCAGGAAGCCAGTAGAGAGGTCTGAGGGGCCGGCCCCAATCCCAAATATGTGACCAGCCTCCCTTCCCCCAGAAGAGTTCACTTCTAAGGACAGCACTGAAGCTACAGCTCAGGGAGGGGGGCATGTCTGATCAGAGCACAAAGGAGCAATCAAAGGGGAGGGAAAGAAGGTGGAGCACATCCTGGCCCACCAAACCCCAAGGATAATATTCCTGTTCAGAGCAGCCAATAGACACAGAGGACCATAGGGCCGGCCCTACTGTGGGACACGACATCCCTCACTGACCTATAGCACTATGGGGGACAACACTGGAAGCACAATTTTGGAATTGTACCCCATCTGATCCCACCACACCAGGGCAAAACACTAAGGGCATGCAACAGAACAGCAAGGGAAGCAAAACAATGAAGTTCCCTGGAAATACCAGAAATAGACTGTGGGATCAGGGCATGGCATCCTATCAGACTCCACAGGAAAACACTTTTGAAGGTCAACAGAAAGACCTTGAACTATTTATAGACTTTTCTTTTTGTGTGTCATTTTTGTTTTCTTTTGTTGCTTTTTTTTGCTGCTTTGATTTTATGCTTATTGTTGTCTCTGCATGTTTATCTAGATGAGGTAGGCAGGATAAACAATCTAAAGGAGAAAACAACAGGACTGATGGATATGGGGGGACACAGGAGAGGGGATACACAGAAGGAAAGAAAGTGGTTCTTAACAAATCCAGGTGCAAGGGAACAACAAGTGATTTAAAACTGATGTTAAGGGGAGTGCAGGAGGCCTGGTAGGGCTTGATGAAAGGGAATGTAACCAGGAAGGAATTACTGAAACCGAAATGAAGGCTGAGCATGATAGTGGGACAGAGGAAAGTAAAAGGAAATAGACAAAAAACTAGGAGGCAAAGGGCATTTATAGATATTCAAATATAGACATGTATATATCCAAATGTATTTATATATGATGATAGGGAAGTAGATCTCTGTTCTTAATATTTATAGGTTTAGTATTAAGATGACAGATGGACATTGGGCTTCGACTCATGTATTCCCTCAATGTAAGGACACTTGGTTCTACTAACCTGGCATTCCATGATGCTCACCTTCTTGGCACAATCACTGAAGACAAATGTGTGCATAAGCAAATGTGTTGAAGAAAGTTGAAGGTGCCCAGCCATCAAAAGATATAGCATCTGGGATCTTAAAGGCTTAAAGATAAGCAAGCAGCCATCTAGCATAGAACCAAATCCACATGGAAGAAGCACACCAGTCTATGAGATCTTGAGGTGTCAATAGGATCAAGTCTTGGGCATCAAAGACCTGGACAAAAAAAATCATATCATTGTGAATGAGGGGTGTGGAATGGAGACCCAAAACCCATCTGTAGACAATTGGACATCCCCTTACAGAAGGGTCCCAGGGAGAAGACAAACCAGTCACACAGTGACACACCCAGTCAGGGTGTAGTCACACACTGTTGAAACATGCAACTTTCCTTTAGTTCTTTAATGCTTCCTCCCCCACACTATCATGACCCCAATTCTATCTTTTAAATCTAGCTAAACCAGAGCATGTACACAGGTACAGATAAGAGCTCGAAACCCAGGCAATTCAGCACAGATAGACCTCTCAGGACCAATATTGACAATAGCGAGACTAGGAGGGAAAAGGGAAGTGGGGGGAGGAAGGGGGAACCAAACACAATGATTTACATATAACCCCCTGCCAGGGGAGAAGACAACAGAAAAGTGGGTGTAAGACATGAAAAAAATCACAATAATGTCTAAATTATCAAGGGTTCATAAGGAAGGGAGAGAGGGTGGGGGAGGGAGGGGAGGGGAAAATGAAAAGCTGATACCAAGGGCTCAAGGAGAAAGAAAATGCTTTGAAAATGATGATGGTAACAAATGTACAAATGTGCTTGACACAACAGATGTGTTTATGGTTTGTGATGAATTGTGTGAGCCCCCAATAAAAAGATTTTTCTTTGAAGTGAGGATAGCATGGATTGTCTCATGTATTTTTGGTGAGTGATTAGAATGATCAATCCCTGGAGGTAAAAGCCATTGGTCAGGTAGAGTCAGGAGAAAAAAAGGGGGAAATCCCCACGATATGAATTGACAGCAAGGCTGTAACAAGAGGCTCCAACCTAGCCTTGCTTTGGGAGCTATTGCAGGTTTGCACAAGAGTTTTTCCTGTTGGTCCCTGTTGACTCGGTATCACTGAACACCCACACAGCAAGGAAGAATAACCTTAGACAAAGCGTGCCAGCCTTCCTTGTACCTATCATCTAATTGAGGATAGATGTAAGTATAACCCAAATTAGAATGCCTCATGATAACCTTTATGATTCAGAAAAGAATAGGTACTCGGTGTGTTATTTTATCTCTGTCACATGTTGTCATTTGCCTTTACCAGGGGTTCAAATAGGCACACATGGCTAAAATCAAAATCTATTGCCATTAAGTCCATTCTGTCTCACACACACCCTCTAGTACCGAAAAGAAATGTGCTGTCGTTTTTCCTCTGGGTGGTTTTGTTATCGATGTTGGTCTTTTTACTTTTCTTTTTGGTAGGTTTTTTTGTACATGAAGACAGGGGTGAGTGAAGCTATAGGCATAGTCACTGGATTACAGGTTTATTGGGAACAGAGGGAGTGAAAAGTTGACAGAAATGGGGAGCTAGTGGTGAATACAAGAGGGAAAACATGTTCTGTAGAGTTGATTGTAACAACTCTTCTTAATATGACTGAACTACGGAAGTCTTTGATATGTGAATACTATTGTTAATAAAACTAAAAAAAAAGAACTGTCCCATATGGTTACAACGGCTATAAATCTTTACAGAAGCAGACCCCTACACCTTTCCCCACACACAGTGACCACTGAATTAGAACTGATAACTTAATGATTAACAGCCAAACACTTTAATGCCTGCACCATCAAGGATCCTCCACATGACTAGAGGCTACCAAATTGAATGGCACAGGGTAAACTTTGTAACTGATCACAGTTCAGCCCCCTAACAGGCAGCACATTGTAGGCTATTGGCATCACACAGACTTTGATCGAACCAAACAGAGCCTTCCTTTCATCTAGGGGTAGGTGTGACGGACATAAGCACTGTGAACCATGACTGCTGTGCACACTTTCACCATAGTGAAGGAGAGAGACCAGTAAGTAGTTGCATCCATAGAAGCCCAGACTCAATGGAGCAGTCTTATGTTTCCAGGTTTCACCGGATTCCTTCTAGGAGGGGATATAGTCTTATCATTTTTCTATCTCTCATTTTAATGAAATGAAAGACATTTTAATGAAAGACATTTCCCTTTTCTTCCCCTGTGTTCCTCCAGTTGTTGTAGCTTTTACTGTACCTCACAACACATTATAATTGCTGTAAGGGAGATAAGTACAAAGTCCAGCTATCAGGATAGAGGAGGAGACCACATGTTTCTGGGTAATGTCTGGAAAGAACTACAAAGCATCTCTGTGGAGCTTCCATGTCAGGTTCATCTTCTTCAAGAGAGAACAGGTTTCTCCTTAGCTCATTTTTGTCAACATTCCCATGAGGTGCACTGCTGGCAGAGCCAGCACTTGGAGCATTTTGGAAGAAACCCAGGCGCAAGCCCCTTTGTGATTAGACTCATACAGCAAATACATTTCAATAAAAAATACCGCTGTGCTTTCATTTTCTGTCTATCTACAACCTGCTTTTCCCCTAGTTTCATCAATATGCAAATGTTTTTTAGCCAAAGACAAACAGAAACCATAGCTCCAATTCTTGCCACCTCCAAACCCATTTGCTATTGGTAACTAGACTAACTTTCCACCCAACTGCTCTGGGAGGAGTTTGAAGAGCTAAATTGATGACATTATCCCCACCAATGGGAATTCTGTAGTATTATGAAGCCCCAAAAAGAAAATATTTTGGATTGAGACAATGAAAGTAACTTAAAAATTGACTTTCAAATTCATAATCTGCGGATCTAATGGCAAATTAGATAAGAGTAGAAATGAACACCAAACTCTAGTTCACATGCCTAGGACACTTCTCACAGATACATCCTGGAATAGAACCCCCAAGTGTGACTTGCCCTAAAAGAGACTGATGGCCTGAATGACTTCTCTAAGATGACAGAATTCCTAGGGACGTAAGACCACAAAACTCCTACCAACAATGACTTGAAGGAAGGTGAATTTTGAAATATTCAGCATATTCTCAAACCTTTGTGAGTTCTTCTGAAAGTGTGGATATTTATAAAATTAATGTACATAAAAACTTTTAAATCAATGTGTGTATAAAACATATACTTCTCGATGTGCACTTTATGAAGTCCTCACTACTTTGCCTGAGCAGGTTTTTAAGGGCATGTCCCTGGGTTGGGTGCTCATGGACGAGCCCTGGAGGCATAGTGGTTTGTGTATTGTGCTGCTAACCACCAGGTCAGCAGTTTGAAAGCACTAGCTGCCCCCCTGACACAAAGATGAAGCTTTCTGCTCTCCTGAAGATTAACAGCCATGGAGATCCATAGAGGCAGTTGTTTTCTGTCTTCTAAAATCACTAGGACTCAGAATTGACCCATGGTGGTGAGTGTTTTGGTACATTTGCTCATGGCATTGGAATTAGATAAAAAAAAATGCTCAGAAAATGCCGACAGTGTTTATAATTGATAATGAACATTATAGCTGTCATGAATTGAGGTAGATAGTTAATATTCTAGTCAAAGGGGTGTCAAATGTCCCTTTTAATATTAAGCAACGTTTATATTGAACTTCCAGTTTTGTTCTTACCATAGCTTTATTCTAGGCTGGCATGTGAGAAAATTACTACCCCGTGCACAAGATTAAGAGCATGAATTTGTCATGGTAACTTCTTGTAAAGTCTAATTTATACAATATAAGGAAGTAAGAGAAATGCATTTGATCATTATGTGCTCAAGCCTATAACATAATTTAGGAGATGGTTGATATCAACTTTCTGGAGTAAAATGACAAACACGAGTTCTTTCATTCTCAAATGAATGCTCATAAATCATTGTGGGCCATTAAGCAGAGACAGGTTAAAATCACATTCTTGAGTGGAAATTATTTAGCCGTTCTATGTATTACTCTTCCAAAGGAGGAAGTATGGAATTAATTTTATGTTCATGGTTTAAAAACGAAATGCATAATGTGTGTGTGTATGAATGGAAAATAAATTTATCCCAAATTTTGTGTGGAGTAATATTGTAATATGATAGACTGTGAGGACAGAGTAAAGGGAAGTGGTTGGTATTTTAGATAGGATGGAGGAAGCGTAGTATACTAGAGAGAAAACACCTAAATGAAAAGGAGCCAACTTTGAATCCACTAGGAAAGGACACTCCGGGGTTAACAGCAAAGCCATAAAGCAGGACTGCCAAGGAATGTCACTGCCCTCAAGTCGATGCAACTCATAGTGACCCTCTAAGTCAGGGTCACGCTGCCCCAGAGGGTTTCTGAGACTGTGACTTTTACAGAACTCAAGAGCGTCATCTTTCTCCCATAGAGCGGCTGGTGGTTTAAAACTGCTAAGCCAATGGCTAGCAGCCCATCACAGCACCAGTGTCCCTGCCAAGGAAGAGTAAGAAAGAAGAAGCAGTCATGTTCAGACGAGGGGAGATTGTAAGACATGATAAGAGGCATTAGCAAGAAGAGAAGCCATTAAGCCCTGACATGGAATTGATGTGTTTTCTTCCTAAATCATGAATTGTAATTTTTCTTGAGATAGGGTTTTACCTAATCTGATGGGATTTTCACCCTTTGCTGTGAAATCTGAGTGTACTTCATATTTGCTATATTAAATCCTATCTTAAAGAGTCATATTTAACTTACTGGAGTACTTTCTTCAAATTGTCCTACAGACTAAATTACTATGTAATTGATGTTTCTTGACTGCCTGTTCAGGTTCTAGCACTGACTTAAATCTGAAGATTCAACTATTACAGAGGACGAGTTCATCCACTCCTATGGATTGTAAATCTTTCCAAGAGCAGAGAACCTTAACTTTCTCCCACAAGCAGCTGGTAGATTTGAAGCCCTGCCTTGCACTTAGCAACCCAGAGATACCAGGACAAGTTCTTTGTTTGTCGTGGAACAGACATAGTCGAAGGAATGTTGTACTCTAAGAAAAAATACATGTTAAGGAGCATAGTCTTTGCTGAATGCAAAGTGTACTTGAGGATTTTTAGCCAGGCAGGAGTGAGGTATAAAGAAATGGATTCACATTTATAAATTATTCACTCTAGTTCCAGTATTTGGGATGGAATGGTAGAAGCAGAGAGAACACATATTTGCAAACAATAGCGAAAACGTCAGTACAGAAGTAATGAGATTTGAGAATGTAAAGGAAGACATTTATCTGAGAAATGATCCAAACTAAAAAATAGTTCATTCACTGCTGAAAAACAAGTTCCATGTTCTAATGACCATAAGGGGCAGAGTAGAACGACAGTTTAAGGTTTGGGTCCTAAGCCTGTAGATCTCTGCTGAAGCCCATTTCCACACCTTTCTCCCAAGAAGTGTGTCAGTTCAAATGGTCGAATTTTTCATTTGCAAATGTTTTCACCACTATTCTGGCAGGGCTCCTTTGGGGGTGGGGGGGTGGGGGAATGAAGTGAACTTGTTGGATAATCAGATGTGAAGGGAAGAATTTACGGTAGCTCAAAGGTTTCGTGTTTGGATATCAGGCATTTGCGCTCTTGAACAATGAACAAGGTTATGGAAAGACAGTTAATTCCCTCTCCAACATGTTGAGACAGAGATCACAAGTGCTGGTTATAAGCCCCAGAAACTAATAGTAAATGTATTGAGGTGCAATGGGGAGTCAAAAATGTGTAGTGGCTCCTAAAATTTTCACCGCTTTCCTCCGAGAGAGGATTTTTTATCTTAAAAAATCATTTCTGTTTACCACCACTTCCCCAGTTTAGTCTATCCTCTGAAAAAATGTCACACTTGGAGACATTAAATTCACATGTTCCACAAACACTTTATTATATGAAGCAGTCAGAGTATATAGTAGCAAATATTTTGTTTCAATGCCTTTCCTCCCTTCGGCAATGTCAGGCACACTTTACTACCAACAGGGACGGAATCACACAGTCCTACTGGTTGTCAGTTCTTCCTCCTCACTGTCTCTCACTCCTGTCCTTGCTTGACTGTCAACATCCTAAAGTGGGATTCCAGTCACTTCCTCCCTGGCATCTCTTTATTAGTGTTCTGAGCACCAGCAGCAGAAACTGACGCTGATGGATTCAAGTAGATAATGAGTATCTTGAAAGGTTAAATCTAATTTACACACTCAGCAGGAGAATCACAAACAGACCCAACAAACCAGGAAACTGGGCTTGGAAAACGAGGGAAAGTTAGGCGATATCCCATAACCCCCACAGCAGCAGGAGTCATGCCAAAAGACAGGCCGAGGGCATTTTCGTTCCTCTACTCAAACCACCACTGTTGCCTCCAGAATCCACCTCTGTGAGTCTGTGCCAAGACTGGAGAACGCTCTCCATTCCTGCAGCCTCTTTGCCTCACTCAAGCCAGACTCAAAATCTCACCTGGTGAGATTGCTCACATGTAGGCCACAGCTTCATAGACTAGCTTCCACATTTCTTGACAAGGCAAATATCTGAGCTATTCACCTGCCATAATGGAAAACAGAATCCACCAATGGCTAAGACAAACGCTGTGAAGAATACTACAAATAGATGGATGGGTACCAAGCAAAGTCACTTGATGCAAATGCCAGGAGACGCCTGCAGTGTCATCTTCACAGAGCAACTAGTCAAGGCCCATGGCCATCCAGTGCATCCTTCTCCTAGTGACCCTAAGTAGAGTTCACAAGACTGTCAATCTGATGGGAGCAGACAGCCTGCACTTGAACTGCTAACCTTGCAATTAGAAGCCCAATACTTGGTCTACAGAGTCACCAGGACTCCTTGCTGAGAGAAAAAATAGTACAGAGTAAAAGTGAGCAAGAAAAACCTCTGTCCTGTATCATATACTCTTTTCATGCTTTGAAAAGCTAAAGCTGAAAAGAAATGGCTCACTTAAGAATCTGATTATTTTGTCATTGTCACAGAATGATATATTAATTGGGCAGTATCATTGTAAAAAGCCCTTGTGAATGCAAACAAAAATGTGTCTTCTGTAAATTAAGTCAAAAACAGATGCCTGTTTCTTACATGGAGTTGTTTTCTGATGCTGTCAGAAACAATACTTTTTGAGAGAGTGAGTTTTGGCAGATGGCATTTCAATTCAAATAGAATACAGCAAGCTTCCAAGCGGATCTGTATCCTTTTGCCATGTGGATGTCAGGGGAAATCTTTAAGTTCCTAATGCTTCTCTCAGAGAAGCCTCAAAAATAAAACCTGCACTATTGCTGAGATGCTGAAGATGAACTCATGACACCCTTGTTGGTCGATAGATTGTGTGCTAATTTTTCCATCCACTTATATATTGTACATTGAGGAAATGGTGTACAAAAGGACCTGAGGATACCGAATGTAGACATTGATTCAAGAGCCATGTGGCGAGCAGGTCAGAGTGCAGGGCGCTCTTCTGCTGGGTGAATGCCTGGGACCAGTAGCACACGGGGGCTCTGTTGCTCCATGCATGAGATGCTCCAGGTGTTTTCATCAATGTTTAGAAAATGAAGAATCCTAGAAATGAAGAGTCCATCAAATGCGTCCCTCCCACCACCATGAAAACCATCCTACTTGTGTCATTGAGCCAATGACTTAGATATTTAGTAATGGGCTAGAATCGTTATGTTTTAAAGTATGTAACTAAGTAAACTATGGTTAAATAATATCTTCCTCACAAGGTGACGGAGGTCAAAGAGATGCCTGATGTAAAGCTCTCAGAGATCGTGTGATGTCTCTTAGGTGTTGTTGAGTTGCTTCTAGTGCCCTATGTACAAAAGTATAGTGAAAATGCTGGTTGGGAGTCCTCACAGTCCTCGATGTTTGAGCACATTGTTGCAACCTCTGTGGGGTTTGTGTCCATCAACCTCTCTCAGGCCCTTTCTTTTCTCTCTGACTCCTCTGCATTACTAGGCATGACATTTTTCTCCAAGATCTAGTGCTTCTAGCAATGAAGTCTCACCACCCTCCCTGCTGAGGAACTTCCTGTCTCTCTTTCTTTTGAGGCAGATGTGTTTGTAGCTCTGGCAGATCCTGGCATATGCAATATTCTTTGCCAACACTATGATACAAATGCATGAATGTTTCTTCAGTCTTCCATCATGCCCCATCCAACCTTGACATGCATATGAGGCGATTGAAAATACTATGGTTTGAGTCCTGCTCACCTTCGTTCTCTATTTATTGCCCTAACCATGAGGTACTTTTTCCTTTATGTGAAATTGTAGCCCAGACTAAAGGCTGTAGTGTTTACTCTTCAGAATGCTTCAGTCTTGTTAGCTTTTAGCAAGCAAAGCCGTGTCACCACATTGCAAGCAGTGTTAAGGATGCTTCCTTCAATACTGATCCTGATTTCTTTAGGCGGCCACCTGGTCAGATTATGTGCTCGGTCTCCAGGCTGGCTAAGTATTGTAAAAGAACACAACTAGACCCCTTCCCTGATTTTAAACAGCATCGTAGCCCCTTATTTTGTTCTAATTCTTGCCTCTTGCTCTTTGGACAGCATGGGCACAGTCAAATGATCTGGAATACTGATCTGTTGCATGTTATATACAGTTTTTTGTCATCCACACAGTTGATGCCTTTGCATAGTCAATGAAATGCAGGTAGACATTTTTTTTCTGATGGTCTTTATTTAAATATTATTTTCTGATTATGCGATGGGGTTCAGTGCCATGACTAATGTATGGTTCCTGATACATAATATAAATTCAAGAAATTGTAACTAATTTTAGTCCTTCTACAGTGCTTAATAACTAGAGTGATACTAGGGAAAAGGGTTACATTTTGGTAGTGTCATTTTTTAAATAATATGATGTATCTATAGGAATATAAATATAAATAGATTTTATTGGTGTTAAATGTTGTTTGTTTCAACAAACAGAAAGTCTCCTTAGTAAGAAGAGGTTATAGGTAAATAATAAACCATATTTTGAGATACACACAATCTAAGCATCCCTCCTCTATGGAGTTTACTGTCTGCTAGAAACCCTAGATATAAGTGAGCATTATCTCATGTGGACATCTAAGCATATTTTTATCACAGCCATCTCATTTTATAAATTGGTTCTTGTTGACACAGGAGCACTTGCAGCATGGTGGCTGCAAGTGGGGCTGCTAACCACAAAGTCAGCAGTTCAAAGCCACCAGCCACGCCGTGTGAGAGACATGCAGTTGTCTACTCCCAGTAAGAGTTAAGGTCTTAGAGACCGGTTCTCATGGCACTTCTCCCATGCTCCATGGGGTCACTGTGAGCTGGATTCCACTTGGCCTGGGATTTTCCTGTTTAAACATGTGCCTCCCTCTAACTATACTGCTAACCTCCTCAGGAAGAAATGGTTTAAATCCCTAGCTCTTAGTACAGGATCCAAAAATATCAAATGGGTGAACAATGCATTTTTATAATGTTCAAATGTGGAATTCTCACTAAAAAAAGTATTCAAATTTTTTATAGTCCATGATTGGAGAATAAATGGAAGTGAATCCAGTGGCATACCTACATCTCATGCATTTCTATGATTTCTATAAGTGCTTTCATTTGTTTGTGTGAGGCATACCCAGAAAGTTAATGGAATAAATGGAATTAAAATATAATGCAATTTTTCTATGAATTTTTTAAACCCCTCACATGAATTTTACTCAAAATATTTTATACTGGGCACAAACATGTACAACAAATTCTATGCCTGAGAGTTTAAATATATTGCCCTGTGTTTGGTTGGATTGACTAGAAAAATGGATCCAGTGACATTCGTATATGTATAAGAAAGAACTCTATATCAAGGAGTAATCAGAAAACACCACAGCCCAGTCCAAATCAAATCAATAAATCCAATATTTATCCATAAACCCTTCTTCAGCTCACACAGCTATCTACAATGAAACAAAATACAGGAAGATCCCAGACCAGTGGATGCAAAGTCTTGTGGATCTCGTGGCAGTGGCAGCATCTCCAGGGTTCCCAGGTGTCAGGGTGACTCCATGTGACTTGTCAACAGGAAGGTGAAAGCAGAGACAGAGTGTGTGTGTAGTAGTTGCACAATGTGGTGTCAACTTAGGCCATTAAGAATGAAGGGGTGTTTAGCCTGTCAATCAGGCCGCAGCCTGATGATGTTATTTGGAGACCCCAAGGAGATAAATAGCTCACTGGAGGCCGGATGCACACACACTCTCTCTCTCTCTGCTTCGCCTCCCTGTGAGACATTCCTATTCACAAGTCACATAGAGCTGTGCTGATGCAGCAAGAGCCTTGGGGCTGCTGAAGCCATGGGGAGGTCCACACCAGCACTAAGATGCTTCCACTGCCACTGTCTCCACAAGACTTTCCTTCCACTGGCCTGTGTTGCATGAGTCTGAAGAGGAAGTTGCAGACTGGTATTGGACATACGGCCTCATATCAGACTTGTGGACTTGATCTGGACTGGGCTGGGATGTTTTCTTAATATACAATTACTCTTTTATATAAAGCTCTTATCCACATGTGAGTAACTATAAATTTGTGTGTATAGTTCATCCAGACTAACACAGACAGGGTGGCCTGCCTTCAGCAAGCCATTTATCTCAGTGAATCTTCAATAAAGCTGCAACTTGATAGCATAAACCCTGCCCGCGTGTTCCTATGGGAGCCATGTTGACACTAAAACCCTAACTATCTCATGCCCCTAGCAAGGTAAGTTGAGACAAATCTGGATCTGTCTCAGTGGCACTCCATCTGGGTTTCAAATACAAAGTAATAAACGTGAAAATATACAAGGTGATGTTATTTGCAAACTCAAGCTAAGAAAACTTTAATAAACTCCTGCAAAGTATTATTAGTGTATCCATGTTATTGTAAAATGTAATAAAGCAGATTGTCATTCATCTAGGTTTTGAAGGCACACAATATCCAAATTGGAAATAAAGAATCATTCTTTTTAAAATAACTGTTGCCAAAAGCAACATAACTGAGACTTTAATCCAATTTTTCATGTATTTCACTGAAACAGTTTCTTTAACCCATATGTGCTTCTCTGACATCTGTATTTCTCTAACATCTGTGCTAGGAAAATGGCAAAATAGCAAGTTAGCTTTACAGGCTGTAAACAGTATCAGATGATTTTTCTCCCTCCTTAACTCATGCCAACACACTTGGAAATAGCTGACATATAGGACTAGCACTTTAACACAAGGATAACCGAGACACGAATTAACACTTGAAAGAGAACATAAAAGAAAAGAATGACTGAGCTATTAATTTAGCATTATGTTGTTACTCTTCTTAGCTTCCATCTATTCATTTCCACCTCATAGCTGCACTATGTACAGCAGAATGAACCACTTCGCTGGCAGGTGGCCTCCTCACAGTCGTTCCTGTGGATGAGTCTATTGTCATCCATCTCACAAGGTCTTCCTCTTCTCTGCTGATCCTCTACTTTACCAAGTGTAGTCGTGTCATGTGCTTCTCCAAGGACAGATTCTCCCGACAACATTTCCCAAGTACATAAAAGGCAAAAATCTCACCATACTCACTTCTTTTTCTTATTTATTTTTTTAATTTTTTTAATCATCATACTCACTTCTGAGGAGCATTCTCACTGCTTTCTCTCAAAGATCATGTGTTTCTTCTTCAGTGTCATTCACCAACACCATACTTCAAAGGTATTAATCCTTCAGTCTGCCTTATTTTTGCGCCCAACTTTTGCATGATGTTTGTTATTATTATTGTTAAGTGTTGGGATGTGGGCTCTGATTCATAGGGACCCTATGCCCAACAGAATGAAACAGTGCCCTGTTGTGCCATGTCCTCACAAACATTGTTATATTGTTGTTGCAGTTTACCCCTTCATGGTCTTCCTCTTTTTCTCTCATCAAGCAAGATAGACTATGAGGGTTTGAACTCTCTTGATGACATGTCCAAATTAAGTGAAAATACAATGGTTTGTGTTCACCTTAGTGTTCGATGTAACACTTGAAAGAGGTCTTTTGCAGCAGATTTGCCCAATGCAAATCGTCTGGTTTCTTGACTGCTGCCTCTAGGTATATTGATAACAGATCCAGGAGAAATGGATTCTTCACTACTTCAATATCTTCTCTATCTATCGTGCTGCTGTGTGTTGGTCCACTAGTGTTTTATTTTCTTTATGTTGGTGTACACACTCTAAGGGTTTATTTTTGATCTTCATCAGTATCAAAACCTCTTGGCTTACAGCAAACAAGTCTATGTGTTCAGCATATCAAAATTGTTAATGATCCTTCTTCCAATCCTGATGCCATCTCCTTCCTCATGTAGGCCAATTTATTTACTCAGCATACAGATGAAGTAAATAATGTGAAAGGACACAACTGTGACACATACCTTTCCTAGTTTAAAAATCTTGCAGTACCCCTCTTGAATGTTTTATTCAAATGACAGACTCTTGGTCTAAGTACAGATTCTGCATGAGAAGAATTCTGGAATTCCTGTTCTCAATCATGCTGTTAAGTTGATATGGTCCACACTGTTGAATGTATCTGCATAGACAATATAACAGAGGGATGCAAACAACTTTTGCTACCCTAATCTCTACCCATGAAGATGAATATATGAAACTTTTCCAATCTTTTCAAGTGCCATATTAGTTAGATGATCGTATTCATTGTCTGAAAACATCTTGTTGAACTCTCAAGGTGAGGATCTGAAGATATAAAGTCATCAAGTTTTCCATGATGAGGGAAACAGACAACACTGATAATGTTCTTCAGAACTCCGGTCCCTTTGCTCAGTGGGATGCCATATTTTTTCTATTTTGTTTCCTTCTGTCTTTGTAATGTTTCCGTTTCTTCATAGTGTTTTGCAGGTTGCCTTGTAGCATTCGAACCTACTGGGTTTTTGGACTCTTGCCTCTTTCTGTAAATCACAGTGGGGTTTTTTGTTTTTAATCATTTTATTAGGAGCTCTTCCAGATACCATAGAGTCCCATAGTACAGTCATATCAAGCAATAAGGTATAATTTGGTGCATTTCTAAACAGTTTCTTTCTTCTTGAATTACTTGATATCAGCTTCCTTTCTCTTCCTTTACTTGAACCTTTACAGGAACCTTTACTTGTTTTCCCCTATAATAGTTTTTCTCTGCCATATCTTACAGGATCCAATGTATCCATTCACATACAGTTCTGTTGTCTGATCCTATTGAGTGAGGTTATATCGACATCAATGCTGTCAGCTCCCTATTTGCCCCTAACCCCTTTCCCACATCTCCAAGGAACCAGTACTCCAGTTCCTGTTTCTGAAGGGATGTGTATCTTGGCTCTCTTGTACCGAACAACCTTAAAAATACAAATGAACATACATAAATCTAGCATGATTAATGAGATAAAATGAATAGCCATAATAGTAAAGGGAGGAAATACTAAAGAACTAGAGGGAAGTTATATGGTCTATTGGTGCTCTACTGCTCTCTTCTGGGTGAGCCTTCTGAGAGGGACTTTCCAATTATCTTACCAGTGGGTTTGGGGTTTCCACTACAGACACGGCCCTGTAAACCTATCTGATTTGAATCTGCTGCCAGCCAGAAGGTTAGTGGTCAAATCCAGCAACTCTGCAGGACAAATCCCTGGTAGTTTGTAGATTGTTGTCCCCTTCAATCAACGCCACTCCAATGTCCCAGGTCCCTATGAGTTAGAATTGACTCCATGGCAGTGAGTTTAGTTTTCTGCTTTGGCGAATATGAAAAATAAATAGAACAGCTCTTTAGCGTTTCACAGGCTAGAAATATTTGCAGATGCAGATAACCTCGTCTTCCTCCCAGGAAGGGGTTGGTGAGTTTGAGGTGCTGGTTTGTGGTTACCATTCTGTGGTTTGATGCACTGTGCCACTAGCCAAGAAATCCTTATGACTAGTCCAACGCTGTCACCTGAGGTGGCCATGAGTTGGGATTGACACAACGGTGATAACTGGGCTCTCTATTGGTTTGCTGGTTGTATACTTTTTAATTTGTTAGCATTAATATAACAGTTCTTGAATTTATTATCATCTTTAATTTATTTTCCAAATGAAATCAAAATTATTTTATTCCTTATTAATATAAAATTGAATCTCAAACTTTCTCTTCTCCATTAAAGTTTTTATCTAAATAACAATAATTGTCTGATCTTTGACAGAAATAGTGAGTTTTAATCAACTAATTTTTTTTCTAAAACAAAATTTTACCTACTCAAGAAAAGAAGAATATTCTAATAAATAACATTTTTATTTCATTATAGTTATTATTGAAAGAGCTATAATACACACTATAGGTGTGATCTTATTTGGAAGTGAAATAATTTAAAATATAACTGTTTCTTTACCTTTAAAAATAAGATGCCATATCACACTATTTTTGAAAAGAACCATTTGAATGTATAATAAGCGTTATTCTTGTTGGCAATGCTGCCCGGTCAGTTCTGACTTATAATGACCCCTACACAGCAAAGCAAAAGACAGCGTAGTGCCAATGTCACAGATTGTTTGTTGTTCTAGCAGTGCATAGCACTTTCAATATTTTTTTGGCAATATAATAATTGAGTCGAGTTTTACAGCACATTGTTTATGTCGTTTTGTGGTACAATTAAGTGTCTTGGCTAATAGTCGCAGCGGCTTATGCTTGGGTATACACGGTAATAGAAATTTTAAAATCTAGACACATGCACACCTCTCACTCCCTGGCACAAGTCACTTCTGGGACTTTCTAGGAAAGAGTAGAAGTGTCCCTTTGGGTTTCTCAGACTTTACATATTTGTAGGAACACATGTTTCTAAAGCTTCTGTTTAGAAGTTCATGCATAATCCACACCACCACAAAATAGATATAGTCATCTATATCAGTCTATATGGATATAAGTATAACAATATATAGAATAACTCAAAATAATTGTCCCTGTTTTCACTAATACACTGCTCTACATGCCTTGTATGTATCAGGGTTATGTCTGGGGGAAAAAAACAAACTTAGAAGCTGAGACTACATTTAAAATGTATGCTAAGATCTTGATGTGATACTTATTTCAACTAATAAGATATGAAGTGGTGATATTTCCGTTCCTACAGGCCATTACAGGTAAACCATTAAACATGACTCCATCCACTTGCCAACGTGGTCCTGGATGCCTCAGGGCATGCCATCCCACTACCACTGAATCGTGTGTGTCAGTGTTTACATGTAGCATCTCCTAAAGTGGCTGGGTCCTACATCACATCGCCCATCACTGTTCAGTGTGCTGTACAAGCGATCCTGTCGTGTCCACAGGTGCAAATCACAGCTCCAGTTGGGCCTTTAACATTGGCTGAAAGTCCAAAGTATAAATTAGACAGACCTGCAGGGCAGCCTAATTTGTGGGATTGACTGCTGCTTTCCCTGCTAGGGAACTCAAGCTGAGATGGACTCTGACAGCTTTATGTCAGTAATACTTTTCCCAGGGATTCGGTGTTCTCCAAGAATTTTCCGAGTGTTTTAGGCATCAGGGTATCTCGTAGGCACAGCGTGCATCATGTTTTCTCTTTTGCTGACTTGCTGGCAGTGGAGAACCTCAGGAAATCTCACCATCCTCTCCCTTCCATGTTTCTTTGTTTCCTGCTATCACCAAGAAAGGAATCATGCAGTTCATGTTAACCCCATGCCTTCCAGTTGTCTCACATTACTCTGTCATACATCACTGCTCAATGGATCTTTCTTTCGGGGGAGGTTTCACTTCTTTATTCCCATGAATCGGTCCAATCTTGTCTGAGAGCGAGGCAGAGGTACCACGGTGCTGGAGAGGCACCGCAATGACCAGGTCTTTGGAAAACAGTATTCCGTCCATCTTTGGCACATACTAATCCAAGCTTTTACTGCCATATTTGTGTACGGGTCAGGAAAGTCAGGATTTGCATTAAATGAGGCCATCTCCCCCTCTGAGTAAAAGTCTACTATTCGAAGTAAATGTTCATTTCTGAAGGCAGATGTGCACATTATAAACATTGTGTTATTATTTATGTTGCTACCATTATCATGATTCAAGATTAATGAGAACTAGTTCACCTGGGGATGTATTTGTAACATTGATGCCATTTGATCCCCTCCAACTTTGCAGATGTGGGGAACTATGTGGCTATATCTCCACTTAAAGAATCTTGACAGGAAGTCATATTGCCAAGAAACAGTTGAACAATCCCCACACACATCTGGCTTCATAAATACGATTTAATATCTGAATTTGGGCATTACTGTCATTAAATTTTAATTGAAAGTGCTAAAGCCTTAGCTTAATACCAAAGAGGGAATCAGAAATCTGACTGTTATTATTTCATCCTCAAAAAGCCCTCCTTTGATGCCAAAGAAACGCACTCCCCAGCCTTATGTACCTCCCAGTCTGCCTGGCTTCGTTACCTGTAGTATCTTTGACACTCTGTGTTCTGTCTGGGACAGACTGGTGGATTTCATACAGTGTTTCCACCTGGAACAAGTGCTAAGATGGTGAACTTGGCCCACTGGCTTACCTGGTTAATGTTTAAAAACATTCCATAGCACAGAGGAGATTTGGTATCTTCCTTTCTCTCTCCAAATGATGTTGGCAGTTAGTGTTTTTTTTATCTTTTTCCCCCAGTGTTCTTTTAAAAATGTATATGGATTAAGGCTTTGTTCTGACAGGAAAAACACGGAACTCAGGGAACCTGTAAAAAGTAGAAAATCAGCGACGCTCCTGTATCATCCCAGTTTGACAAATGGGCCAGCCTGCTTATCTCTCAAGGCTACAAGTCTCTTAGGATCCATGAGTTTCACAGCCAAACAGAATTGATGCTGCCATTTCATGGCATGTAAAATTGTCAGGATGCTACTGATCCACAGGCCAGGGGAAAGTTCCTCCTACTGCACCAATGCAGAGATTCGACTAATCCTGTCTATGCATTTTCGCTAGCAGCCCTAGGTTTGTGCTCTGTCTGATCTGTTTCACTGGTCGAAATGGCATTTTAATTAAACCGTGTTCTGAGGCTGCATATTAAATGGAAAATGAAATTAGGGCATATTTCTAAATAAAAGTCAGCTTGTCTAATATCACAAACAAAGGTAAATCTTTGGGTTTCATTTTTACAAAACCTTGCTGTATTGATGATAGATATTTAGTTACAAGTTGTCCACAGAGGTTTTTTAACAGCAGGCTTTTCTAGTGTTTGTCCAATTCATTACATTTAAAAAGACAGCTCAACCAGAAAAATGATGTTCATGTGTGCACTCAACCCCAAACACCCCATTGACCAACGTGCTGCTGACTTACTGCATCAGGTTTATGTAAATCAGCATTTAATGAATGGCCCTATGCTTTATCCATAAACAGACCCGCCACCTGAAACCAAATGTAATTCCTAGTACCTCAACAACAGCAAAACACGGGTAGTAGCAGTACACTCTTTCTCTGAAGATATGCGTGTGTCTAGTCCCAAGGCATCTTCAACCCCTCGGCCACCCAAACCCCCCTCGTCTCTAATCGCACTCAAATTCTCTCATGAGTTTTTGAAATGACAGATTCTCAGAGTGAGCAAACCCCACCATTGCAATCCACAGAAGGTGTAGATGTTCTTTTCTCAGGAGCCTGGGCACCAGCACGTTTCAGAATCAGCATCATTGGGGGAGACATCCATCAATATTGTCCTCTCCAGAACCTTATGCCTTCTTTGCTGAATCAATGAAACCTTGCCTGGCCTTCTATCTAGATCACTAACATTAGTGGCCCCCCACACACTCCGTTCTTCTTGAAGCTTCCATATAGCAACTACTTCATTCATGTAGGCCCTAAACTCCTGTTGCCCAGTAGATCTGATATAAGCATATGCCTCCACGAACCCTGAGCTCCAGAACCACTCCTCTGCTGACCATTGTCAGGAAAGTCTTTCACAAGATCCAGCATTAAGTAACTCTTTCCATTTTTTTTCAGTCTCAGCAATTACTCGAATGCTTTGCTTTCTGGGTCTCTGTACGATGAAACTCCATTATACAATTTATAATTTTCCAATATAATTCAAATATTTCAAATATTTCAAATAATTCAAATTTTTGAGTGATTAACATTTTTAACATTTTTAACTAATAATGTAATTAGGCACATTTTCTTTTGTTGGTATTCAATTTTAGGATTTTTTTCCCATTGTGATTCATGTAATTTTAGTGTTTATTTTGTTAATTTTTTAAAAGGCACAGCACTTTAATTCATTAGCATGGCTGCTTTTTGCTTTCCCACCATATTTCTGTTTTATTATGTTTTAATTTTCTTTGCTTGTTTGTTTAGTGGGGGACTGTTCCTTTGTTGTGCAATTTCAAACCTTTCGATGGAGAACTTAACTTCGCTCTTCCTATTTTTCCATTTTTAGTGGCATATGTATCTAAGGCTGTGAAATATCCTCTGATTGTGACTTGGCATCGTATTTTTGAGATTCTGTGATGTCAGTTATATTTCACTTTGACCTAAGAGGTGTTTATTTTGGATTTTAATTTCAGAGAAAGTTTCTTTGGTGATTGTTTTGTTAGTTATCTCTATGTTTTACTATATTGGGACCAGATATTATTGTTTATCTTATTCTGCTTTTTAGAGTTTACTGAGGTTTTTTTAAAATATCTGACATATTGGAAGCATTCGAATTATCCATATTATGTATACTTGAGGATATATATACATATATATATTCCCTATTATTGCAGTAGTGATGTATAAAGTGAGGGAGAAGAGTAGAGGATCTACCCAATTACATAACTTGTTTCTTTTATATCTCCTCCTCATATGACAACGTGGCTTGTCTTAAACTGAGACTGGTTCAAGTCTTCATTGTTAGTGTATTTCCCTCTATTTTTCCTTTCTTTTCCTATAGTTGTTTCTTGGAAGAGATTGCATTTTTGTACAAAAGTATGAATGCATGAGGGCTGAGCTCTGGTGGCGTAGTGGTTGAGTGTGGGACTATGGTCCACTGAGTTGGTGGTTCAAATCCAACAGCAGCTCTCCAGGCTGGCATCTACTCCCACCAGGGCAGTGATGCCCACAAAAAAAAAAGTATGAATGCATGTTATGTGCTCCCTATGCATTATACATTTTATTGCTATAAAATGGGACTATTTATCATTGTCTTATTAATGTGAAATTATCTTATTCCTGAGAAAGTTTCTTGGGTTTTCATTTAAAATATTCTATTAACATTTTTCTTCTTGCTCATGTATTCAAATTATAGTTATAATTGATAAGCTTGGCCTATTTTCTATGATGAAAATACTGCTGGCAGAATGGATTAGCAGTTTGACATTACCAGGACTCTAGGGGAGAAAAATGATGCTTTCTAAGTTCGTGAAAGTTGACATCCTTGGAAATCCAATGAACAGTTCTATTCCGTTCTACAGAGTTACCGTGACTTGAATGAATTCTATGACAGTGATCTTGGTTTTTGTGGCCGTCCATGTTAATTACACACACAAGCAAAACTTTGCTGAAGATCATCCAACAGCCATTGGAGCAGTAAATTGTCCAGATAGGAACCAGAGGTTCCTATCAGAGTCAGAAGAGGACAGGGAACGGGATATCATTGCTAATGTCTGAAGTATCTTGACTAAAAGCAGAGAGTACCAGAAACACGTTGACTTGGGTTACACTGAATGTGCTAAAACATCTAACTATGCAGATCATAATGAGCCATGATAACGTTGAGAAGAATGGCACTCCAGGACAGAGGGAACCTATGGGTGACGTCGAGAGGCAGTTGTGTGAACAAAACAAAGAAATATTGCATGACTTAAAATCAGGAAAGGTAGGTGAGAGCCTTGTCTCTTCTCACCATGCTTATTAAATCCACACAAAGAAGAATGTGGCATCAGGGTAAGAGGATGGCTTATTAACACTTGCAATATGCAAATGACAAAGCCTTGCTTGCTGAAAATGAGAACTTAAAGCACTTGTCAATGAAGATCAATAAATGTATCCTTTAATATGGTTTACAAATCAATGTAAAGAGAACCAAAATCCTCACAACTAGACCAATAGGTTACATTATAACAAGTGGAGAAAAGATTGAAATTGACATTGATTTCACTTTGCTTGGATCCACAATCAATGCCCCATAGAAGCAGCAGTAAAGAGATCAAAAGATGTGTTACATTGGGTAAATCTGCTGTACAAGACCTCTTGAATATGTTGGATAGAAAGAAGTTATTCTGCTCTGAGGGTCTCATCTTCCATCACTATCTCTGGCAATATTTTGCTTCTATTGATTAGACCTTTGGTGTCTGACAATGTGTCAATAGTGTGCATAAGTTTTTCAGTGGCCGATTCCTCCCAAGAAGACAGCTGATTTCTTCTTTGTAATCTATTCTTAGGCTGAAATCTTTGCTGTAACCTGTTCACTTTGAGTGACCCTGCTGCCATTTGAAATACCAGTGACAACTTCCAGCGTCCCAGGACCACACAGGCCACCGCAGTACAACAGCTTGCCAGACCAGAGGTGGCTTTATCTAATAGGAACACAGAATATTTCAATAAATACTTCTAATGAATACTTTTAAAAATAATCTTATAAACATCAAGTCAATGCTGATCCATAGGGACTCCCTGTGGGTTTCTGAGACTGTAACTATGACTGTAGAAGACATGCTGATGGTTTCAAATTGCAAACCATGGGAATCACAGCTCAGCTCTCAAAGAGCAGCAACCACTAGGCAACCAAAACTCCTTTTCTTCTTCCTTTTTTGTATAAAAATCATTTTATTGGGGGCTCTTACAACTCTTATCACAATCCACACATACATTCATTGTGTCAAGTGCTCTTGTACATTTGTTTCCCTCATTGTTCTCAAAGCACTTGCTTTCTGCTTGAGCTCCTCATTTCTCATTTTTCCCGCACTCCCCACTCCCCCTCCCCCATGAATTCTTTGTAATTTATAAATTATTATTATGATGTCATATCATACACCATCCAATGTCTCCCTTCACCCACTCCTCTGCTGTCTGTCCCCCAGGGAGGAGGTTCTATGTAGATCGCTGCAATCTGTTATCCCTTTCTACCCCACCTTCCTTTCACCCTCCCAATGTCCTCCTCCTCTCCACTGGTCCTGGGGGCTTCTTCTTTCTTGGGTTCCCTGTTTTTCCAGTTCCTATCTCTACCAGTATACATCCTCAGGTCCAGCCGGATTTGTAAGGTAGCACTGGATCAAGACAGTGGGCAGGGGAGGAAGTATTCAAGAACTAGGGGAACATTGTATGTTTAATCAATGCAAAACTATACCCTGACTGCTTTGTCCCCTCCCTGGAGACATGTGAGGGAATGTCCAATTGCCCACATATGGTCTTTGGGTTCGCACTCTGCACTTCCCCTCATTCACAATGATATGATTTTTTGTTCTTTGAAACCTGATAGCTGATCCCCTAAATACCTTATGATCACCCAGGCTGCTGTGCTTCTTCCATGTGTGCTTTGTTGCTTCTTGTGTAGATGGCCACTTGTTTATCTTCAAGTCTTTAAGGTCCCAGAATCTATATCCCTTGATAGGCAGGCACCATCAGCTTTCTTTGCCACTATTTCTTATGCACCCGCTTTGTCTACAGCGATCATGTCAGATCAAGCTGCTGTGCTTCTTCCATGTGGGCGTTGTTGTTTCTCAGCTAGAAGGCCACTTGTTTACCTTCAAGCCTTTAAGACCTCAGGCGCTATATCTTTTGATAGCCGGGTGCTATTAGCTTTCTTCACCACATTTGTTTTTGCACCTGCTTTGTCTTCAGCGATCGTGCTGGGAAGATGAGTATCTCGGACTGCCGACTGATTAGAACAGTGTTCTTGTATTGGGAGAGTACTTGAGAAAGGACCCATTGTCCATATGTTTCCTTGATACTCAACTTATTAATACATGTACATAGATCTTTTTCCCCCTTTGTCATATATAAATATATTTACATATGTATGTGCCCATGTTTAGATGTCTATAGGTGCCCTTTGCCTCCTTGTTCTTTCCTCTATTTCTTTTTACTTTCTCCTTGTCCCGCTATCATGTTCAGCCTTCATTTGGATTTCAGGAATTCCTCTTGACTACACTGTCCTTGATCCAGCCCTGACGGACCCCTACATCCTCCTCACCATCGATTTTTTTGGCCACTTGTTCCCGTGTCCCTGGGCTTGTTAACACCCACTCTCTTTCCCCCATCTCCTCCTCTCCCATATCCCCGGGGACTGTCATCCCATTGTTCTCTTTTCCAGCTTTTTTATCCCACCTATCCCTTCCAGATAGACATAGAGCAATAATAATATGCACTGACACAAGACAATAGACAATAATGTAATAACTACAACAGAAAGGCAACAACAACAACAACAAACCATATAAATAGTTCAAGGTCTATCTGTTGTCCTTTATGAGTGTTTTCTGGTTGAGTCTGATGGGGCACCTAACCCTGGCCCCACAGTCTATTTTTTGGTATTATCTGGGGACTTCATTCCTCTGCTCCCCTTGCTTCTCTGTTGCACACCCCCAGTGTCTGACTTCAGCACGGTGATCTCAAGTCAGGCACAATTTCTACCACGTGTCTCCAGTGCTGTCCCTCATGGGGCTATGGGTCAGTGAGGAACATTGTGTCTCATGGTGGGGCCGGCCCTATGGTCCTTTCTGTGCATTGGTTGTTCTGAGCAGAATTTTGTCCTCAGGACTTGGTGGGCCAGGATGTGCTTCACTATTTTTTCCCTACCCCTCTCATTGGCTCCAGTGTGCTCTAATCAGACAAGTTCCTCTCCTTGAGTTGTAGCTACAGTGCTGTCCTCTGAAGTGAATTCTTGGCAGGAGAGGGAGGTGTTGTCCACAAAATTGGTATTGGGACCAGCTATTGGATCCCTGCATCATATCATCACAGTGTGTTGAGTTCTTGTCTTGGGGCTCTGGGTTGAAGTCTGGTCCCTCTCTCCCTGTGGAGATATAAACAATACCCTCTCCTTGGGTGGGTTAGTGCCTTGTTCCCCCATCTACCCATGGGGTCATTTTTCCCTTCCTTTTTACTGTGTTACTAGTTTGCTAGATGGATGTATTGATAAACACATAAATATAAGTAGAAGGAAACTTGGGATGTATATTTTTAAATCCTCAGCAAGCAGTTGCTTCTCCTAACTTTAGATGCAGATTTTTCTCCACAATCTAGAAATGAATGTAAAGACAAATGTGTACCAGGTTCATCACATGTCACCTTTCGCTGTAGTCAACCAACTAAGACCAAATGTGATCTTTTCTAGGTCTTGACAGAATGGTACCCTTTGTTTGCATCATATCTCTCTGCCACCACTTCTAATCATCATCTCAAATACTTGACTCATCTTCAAAGTAACATTTCAAAAAGTTCAAATCTATACATGACAGCTTACCTTCAGATATGAAAGGGTCTTTGAAGACCCCAAATAGAGAGTATACAGTTCTTCATGGATCAAATCTATTGGGGAAATTATACACATTTTCCATTCAAATTT
The DNA here is from genome assembly GCA_004026705.1 of Nesogale talazaci. Taxonomy (NCBI): domain Eukaryota; kingdom Metazoa; phylum Chordata; class Mammalia; order Afrosoricida; family Tenrecidae; genus Nesogale; species Nesogale talazaci. Next base: position 52,131 of record PVJH01001468.1, read on the forward strand.
GTTAAGCTAGTTAGAGAATAAAATTATTTGGGAAATGTTTATGTTGCTTTTGTTGTTAGTGTTCATTTGGTTCCAACCCATCGTGACCTTATGTCCAACAGAGCAAAACCCTGCCCAGTCCTGAACCATTCTCATAATTGTTCCTATTCTTGAGCCCATTGGTGCTGTCAATCCATCTTGAGGGCCTTCCCCTCCTTTATTGCCCTTCAACTTTTCCAAATGTGATAGCTTTCTCCACAGAATTGTCTCTCCTGATTACACATCCAAAGTATGTAAGAGGAAGTCTTGCCTCTTGTTTGCCTTTATTAAGCATTCTAGCTATACTTCTTCCAGGACAGATCAGTTTGTTCTTTAAGACATCCATAGTATTTTCAATATTCTTCTCCAGCACCACAATTCAAATGCCTCAGGTCTTCTTTATTCAATGTTCAACTTTCACATGCCAATGAGGCAAATGAAAATCAGGTCAGATGCATCTTAGTCCTCGAAGTAACTTCCTCCTATTTTAGTACACTAAGGAGGTCGTGTATTTCAGGTTTACAAGACGAAGCTTATATTTTGTTCTCTTAACTGCTGCTTCCATGAGCATTGATTCTGGTTCCAAACAAGGCAAAATCCACAACTTTAACCTGTTCATGTATCATGATGTTACCAATGATCCAATTATAAGGATTTGGGTCTCCTTTACATTAATTTTTTATTCCTGTGCCATTCTCACAATTTTCAATTTTTTACCATGTGTTCTCCAGCTTTACATCTTTTCTTCTTTTTTAAATCCTTTTATTGGGTGCTCATGCAATTCTTATCACAATCCATAAATACAGCCATTGTATGCAAAACACATTTGTTGCCATCATCATTCTCAAAACATTTTATTTCTACTTAAGCCCTTAGTATTAACTCCTCATTTTCCCCTCCCTTGCTGCTCCCCCTTCATTATTAACCCTTGGTAATTTATAAATTATTAGTATTTTGTCATCGTACAGTGTCCAATGTCTCCCTTCACCCACTACCCTGTTGTCCATACCCCAGGGAAGAGGTATATATAGATCCTTATAATCAGTTCCCCCTTTCTACTCCACCTTCCCTCTACCCTCCTGGTATCACCACTCTCACCACTGGCCCTGAAGGGATCATCTGTCCTGGATTCTCCATTAATTTTTTAATCCATACTGAAGATTGAAATCTTTGATCTTCATCAGCAAGTGCTTCAAGTCCTCCTCATTTTCAACAAGCACAAGGTTATGGCATCTGCATATTGTAGTGTGTTAATTAGTCTTCCTCCAATCCTGAAGCAGCATTCTTCTTCATATAATCCAGAATCTCTGATGATGTTCTCAGTGTAGGGAAAGATGCAACCATGTCAAACTTCTCCTGATTTTAAAACATGCAGTATTCCCTTGTTCTCTTCACACATCTACCTCTTTGTCCATGTACAAGTTCCGCATTAGCACGGTAAAGTATTCTGGAATTTCCATTCTTATCAATGTTATCCACAGTTTGTTATGATCCATGCAGTCAAATTGTTTTGCATAGTCAATAAGACACAAGCAAACATCTTTCTAGTATTCTCTGCTTTCAGTCAAGGCAATCTGACATTAGCAATTTGTTTTGCTTTGTTTGTTTTGGGATGGGCATCACTGCCCTCTGGTGGTCCTGGGTGCTACCCAGCCTTGCTCCCAGAGAGCTGCTGCTGGATTTGAACTGCCAAACCCGTGGACCGCAGTCCCGCACTCAACCACTATGCCACCAGGACTCAACCCGACATTAGCAATTTTATCCTTTATTATATGCACTCTTCTGAATCAGGTCTGAACCTCTGGAAGCTCCCTGTGTATGTATTGCTGCAACTATTGTTGGATGACATTCAGAAAAATCTTGCTTTCATATGATAGCAAAGATATTGTTGTATAGTTTGAGCAATCTATTGGTTCACCTTTCTTTGAATTGGATAGAAATATGGATTTTTTCCAGCAGTTGGACAAGTAATTCCCTTCCAATTTTCCTAGCATAGACAAGTTAGTATTCCCAGTGCTTCATGAGCTTGAGGGAACATTTAATGTGTATTTCTTCAACTCCTGGAGTCTTGTTTTTGGCTCATGCTGAATCAGCGCAGCTTGAACTTCTTCCTTCAGCATCATTGTCTATCATTTGCTTCCTCCTTAAGTGGCGGATTGTGGACTAGCCCTTTTTGTTAGAGTGACTTTGTGTATTCTTTTTTGGTTTGTTTGTTTTTTGACTTTGTGTATTCTTTACATCTACTTTTGAGGCTCCTGACATCATTCAATTTATGAACAACAGACCCATGAAACCTGATCTTTAAAAAATCCATTGTCCTACAAAAAATAGTAATTGCTCAAATTGAATAAATATGATAACATGAATTAATCTCAATAGTATAGAATAGAGCTCAGCTAATTCTTTTTCCAGTTGTAAAACTGGCAGAGTGGGGCTGAGCCCGGGTGGCATAGTGGTTGCATCTGGGACTGCAGCCCACTGGGTTGGAGGTTCAAATCCAGCAGCAGCTCTCCAGGAGCAAGGCTGGGCCTCCTACTCTCTCCAGCAGAGGGCAGTGATGACCCCCCAAAAACAAAACTGGCAGAGCTTCTAAAACCAGAGGCCACAAATGAAAACCTCACAGTCTATATTTCAAGGATATCAGTTTAACTTCTGCTATCAATGGAGAGTTTCACAAAGGAAAAATGAAAGATAGAAGGACTTAAAGGAAAAATGCTAGTTCTTTTCAGTTTGTGTTTTTTTTTCCTTATTTATTCTGTTCTTTAATTTATTTTTATCATCTTGAGCTACTTTTTGAAATGTTCTGTTCATTTTGTCTTTCTTTCATTTTAGCTATTCTACTTTCAGAAGCAAGATTTAAAGTCTCTTCTGACATTCATTTTGTTCTAATTTTTCTGTATTTATAATGACTTTTTTTATTTCTTAATATATGACGTTCTTGATGTGTCCTGTATTTTATGTGGTTTCAGTCATTAATGTTTTATGTGTATAATTTGCTGTTGAGATGATATTAAATTTCAGATGATATACTCAAGGTGTATTTGGCTTTATTGGACATGTATTTTTCTTTACTTTCACCATGAAATTGCCTGTAAGCAGTCCATGGTCTGTTATACAGTTGGCGTTGGCCTTGGCCTTGTTTTCACTGATGATATTGAGCTTTTCCACAGATATAGTCAATTTTATTCTGTATGTGCTGGTTGGTGAGGATATTCTACATGTTTGCTACTTTGTGTATTGAAAACATGGTTTGTAATTTTAAAAGTATCGGTTATGTGATCTCCTGTTTTGTTTCTGTCAACAATGCTATAATTTCCAACAACTGATCCTTCTTTCTGTTTCCAATTTTCACATTGTATACTGTTAACTAATCTATAAACCCCATGTGATTTTCTTCAATTGCCTCACTAACATTCTTTGTCTAATTCAGAGTCAAATCTAGAAGCTCACAGTGCATTGAAGTGGCATTTTTTCACTCTCTGATAAGTGACTTTTCCAATTTTTTTCTCCCTGGCATTGTGTTGTCATTCTAGTACATTTAAAGATACTGACTATTTAGTTCATAAATTATTCTTCATTTGAGCTTTTCAAATGCTTTCTTGTGCTGTTGATGATGTCATTGATATGGGGCAAGAGAACCACAGAGGTGAAGTTGTACTTGTCTCAGTGCATCTGTCAGAAAGTTGCCATCTTTTTCTGGTATTAATCAGGGTCCATAATTATTACTATAGATTTTATTTTTCAAGCATGTGACAATTTAGAAGAGTAAATAACGTTAATTTTACCCTATTGGGGTGATTCTGGTTACTTTAAAAGTTACTGTTATTGAATTTACAAGCAGCCCTGGCACCTGACATATGACCTATTCTTTGTGACCTCTCAATATTAGGTAAAGTTGTCCTCATTTTGGGGGGAAAAAAAGCTACAATAGACCTAACCCCTAAACACAAAAATTCTCTATCACAAATACTTTCATTTGCTTCATATACAGTTCTGAAATCATTGGGAAAGCTCTGAGCCTTTTCTGGTACTAAAAAAATAAAAGAATAAATAAGAACCTAAGCACTTAACCAAACTTGCCTACCAATTCTAAAGGCCACAAGAAGAGAGATGGCAGGCATAATAGATCTGTTTATGGTATTTAGCTTCCACAGCTATTTCTGTTTGCCTAAATGAAGTCTGAATCAACCAAAGGATGACAGCACCCAGACCACGCCTGGTAGTTCTGTGGTTGCCCTGAGAGCAGCCATTGTGTAGGCCAATAATACCATATAATTGGGAACTATTTTGAAGAAAATTATGTAGGTCAATAAAAAAATTGTAGGGAGAAACAGGTAGGACAGAAAATTGGGAAACAGAGAGTAAAATCATAATAGTGGTGGTTGAGCTAAAAGAAGAAGTCAAATATGGTATTCCAGGTGGTATGCAACATTAGTCAGCAGCAGAAGGCAAGCAATAGAGAAGTGCAAGGAACTGGACTGAGTGAAGTGGAACAGAGAGAAAAACAGGGCAGAGTAGACAGAAAACTCTTCCTGAAACATTGTATCTCAAGTTCTATGCATCAGCCCAGAATCCAGATCCATCTCCACTGGAAATGCTAGCTTTAGTTTTCTAGAATAGTCCCTAATACAGTCTGTTTTGTGGGGGTATAAGCATAAAAGGTATAGCATAAAAGGGCATCAGGGTTTTATAATGAAAACGGACCTGCTAAAAATAAATATGTGTAAATAAAAATATGTAGGAAGATCAATAAGTCAGAAATGAAACTAATGTTGTGTCAGATTGCAAACAGAGTTGAAAATAACCATTCAACAAACGTGATTCTGTTCTATTAGTTCAAAGCCTACAGAACTGACTATACCATTGTCTGGACATTTCCACAGACCTTTGCAGGTGAGATCACTGTAAAGAGATATAATTACTGAATTTGCTTCATGGTACCAGAGCTCAACAAAAACCCCAATTTAAACTCTTCTTAAAGCAGCATTAACCCTGCTCATCTCAAGTGTTTGTTTTCTCCTGCTTTGCAGTATACGTTATTCTTTCCTCACTGTGACCAAAGATTTGTCAGGTATGATTGAATAAAGTCTTCTAAATAACCTGTGATCTCAAAGTGCCAAGAGACATGTTTGCCTGCTTGGGTAAACAGTGAAGTTGAGCATTCTTTTCCTCATTTGTTAGCTTAATTCAGACTAGAACAATTCGTTGGCTTAAAATACAGTTCAAGTCCAAATAATGTATTCTTCACCATGGGAAAAAAAGATTCTTATCTTTGCATTGTGTAGAAAGTGTGCACTTTTCAGGTAACAGTCTTGAAACTTCCTTTTATGCCATAAAAAAGGTAAGCAGGCTGAGCCCTGGTGGCGTAGTAGTTGAGTGCAGGACTGCGGCCCATAGGGTTAGTGGTTCAAATCCAGCAGTAGCTCTCCAGGAGCAAGGCTGGACCTCCCATTGCCACCAGAAGGCAGTGATGGCCCCTCCAAAAAAACCAAAAAAATGTAAGCATTATGATTTTGATTCTCCATAAACATTCTAGCTGAGGTCTCTTTTTGTGGAAATGTTTGCACAGAGAAGTTGCACACACACACACACATACACACTCACACGAGCGCACCTATGCCCTGACATGAAGTCTTGCCATACCTGCTTCCTTGGAGTCTTCTGGCTGTGCTTCTGTCCAACATCGATTTGTTTCTTCTTCTGGCAGTCGGCGGCAGCAATTTCAATATTCTTTGCCAGCACCATTTTTCAAATGCATCGTCATTCCTTTGGTCTTGTTTATATATACTACCAGAGCATGCCTACACAGATAAGTAAAAAAAAAATATTGCTGAAGGGTTCCAATTCATGCAAGCATAGACTTATTTTTAAAAAGAAAGTATCTTTTGACCTGTCGCTAAGATTAGTGGATAGCTGCAGACAAGTCTTCAAAGTAATACGCTGCCCTGTCTTAGTCTCTATACAATGTCTTCCATTCTAAAAATCCCCATCAAAACAGTAGTTTCCAAGGGCATCTGTTGTTGTTGTTGTTGTTGTTGTTGTTGTTGTTGTTGTTGTTAGGTATCATGGAGTTGGTTCCAACTTCTAGCAATCCTATGTCAAACAGCACCACCTGGCCCTGCACCAGCCTCACGATTGTTCTTATGACTGGCCCCATTGTTGCAGCCACTCTATCAATCTCTATCATTAAGGGCTGTGTCAGTCTAAGTGGAGTAGAGAAACAAATTCATGGACACACATATGTGAATGGGAAAGGTTTCCGTACAAAAGCAATTGAAAATTGGAAAACCATCCCAGCCCGGTCCAGATCAAGTCCATAAGTCTAATATTAGTCCATATGTTTGATACCAATCTAGAAAGTCCTCTTCAAACTCATGAAATACATGTGCGGATGCCAATTGCAAGACGATCACAGGCCAGTAGGTAGAGAGTCTTTGGATCCAGTGGTGTTGGAAGCATCTCAGCACTGGCAGGAGTTTCCATGTGTCTCCTCCAGTTCCCAGAGGTCTGGATATATTAGGGTAGGTCCATGTGGCTTCTCCATTTCCCAGTGTAGCATCATGTGTCTTCTCAGAAGAGTAGAGTCTCAGGGAGTGAGCAGAGAGAGAGGATGTCTCCTGCCTCCAAGGAGGAAATATAGGATATCCCAGAATTCTCAGGAGAAGGCTATGACCATACAGGGGTTTCATTGGTTATGATCTGATTGACAGGCTCAACTCCACCCCTACACTCTTAATCCTCAGATTGGCAAGTGGGTAAATAATTACCACAAGAGCCTTCCCTTGTTTTTTTCTGCCCCTCTACTTTAGTGAACATTATGTCCTTTTCCAGGGGCTGGGTTCCCCTGACCACATATCCAAAGAGCATGAGATGAAGTCTTCCTGTACTTTTTTCCATGGAGCATTATGGCTGTATTTCTTCCAAGACAGACTTCGTAGTTCTTTCTCCAGTCCATGGAACTTTCAATATTACTTGCCAGAACTGTACTTCAAATGCAGAATTTTCCTTTGGCCTTACTTATTCAATGTCCAACTTTCACATGCATATGAGACAATTGAAAATACTATGGCTTGGATCAGAAGCACGTTATTCCTCAATGTAGCATCCTTGCTCTTCAACACTTTAAAGAGGTCTTCTGCCATACAGTTACCCAACGTGATGCACTATTTTATCTCTTGACTGCTACTTCTAATGAGCATTGGCTGGGGATCCAAGCAAGAAAAAAAATCTTTGACAACTTCAGCGTTCTCTCAGTTTTTCATGATGTTGCCTATTAGCTCAATTGTGAGTATCTCTCTTCTTTTTCATTTCACTTGCAGCAAGCGTGTGCATCTGGGCATTGCAGGTTGTTAATAAGCCTTCCTTCAATCCTGATGCCGAAGTCTTATTCATATAACCCATCTGCTCTATTTGCTCAGGGTATGGATTGAATATGTACGGTGAAACATTACAACCCTGATGCATATTTTTCCTGACTTTAAATCATGCAGTATGCCCATGTTCTGCTCACACAACAGCCTCATGATCTGTGCATGGGTTCTGCATGAGTATAATAAAGTGCACTGGAATCCTTATCCTTCTCAGGGCTATTCTTAGTTTCTTATGGTTCACACAGTCAACTGTCACTTCATTGTCCATAAAACAAATATAAACATCTTTCTGGGTTTCTGTACTTTCACCCAAGATCTATCTGACATCAGTAGTGGTATCCCTTGTTCCATGTTCTCTTCTGAATTCCTCCTGAATGCCTGGCAGCTCTTCTCAATGAACTGCTGCAACTGGTGTTGAATGATCTTCAACAAAATTGTGTACTTACATGTGATAATAGTTCTCACTCATAGCTAATTGTATTGTCTGTTTATTCTGTTGGGTCACCTTTCTTTGGAATAGGTAAAAATTAAATTTTCCAGTTAATTGTTCAAGTAACTGTTACCCAATCTCCCTGTCATAAGTGAATAAATGCTTCCAGCGCGTCATCAGCTTTTGGAAGCATTTCAGTTGGTATTCCATCAATCCCTGGAATCGTGTGTTATGCTAATTCTTTCAGTGCAACGTGAACTTTTTTTCTACTGAGGATCCTCTGGGTCAGTTATGTTCAACACAGATCAACTCAGAAAGTTTGAGCAATTCTTTGGGGAACGCTAACAGGGAATGCTGATAGATTGTCTCAGTATATATAGGATGGCCATGAAGACTTATTAGGAATAAGTTTTGAGAAAATTGATCAGGGCACTGAAGAGAAAAAGATCAGGTAGACTAATAATTTTCTCCCTTATGCCAGCAATGCCCCTCCTTATTCTTGGAAGGTAGCAAGGGGTGTCCTATGAGAGTGTCACTGGGAAATCTTAGTCCATCCACCACACAGCCCTAATCTTGCCCTTTCCAACTTCCTTTCATTCCCCAAACTCAAAGAACATTGAAACAAGACACAAATGTCATGTTTGTCAAAGAGGCCAGAGCAGCTTTTTTAAATACAGAATCCTTTGGGAAAAGATTTGACACCACCATGAAGGATGTAGAGACTTCGGTGGAGGTTATGTAGAGTAATAGTAGCTTCAGATTTTGATACTTTTTGCTTAAAAAAAGGTTTTATGATTTTGTAACACTGCTTTTTGACTTATTCGCTTTTGGACACAACTTTCTGTTTAAATATTTGCTCATTATTCTTATATCATCCTTCCCTATTTACAAATGAAGCAAAACATCTTTTTGTTACTGGTTCCTTGTAACAGCTCACCCATCAAACCCTTGTAAGTATTTAAAAGGAACTTTTTCTAGTAGCAGAAGGTTAGTATATGGTGTATCATTGTATCTCTGAGCAAAGGAGCTATCCCAATCCCTAATACTATTTTCACATTAGTTACTACTTTACATAATAAATAAGGAGCAATGAAGTAAATAAAACATTGAAATCTTATGAAAATACTTTTGATGACTTTTATGATAGCCAATGTGAAATGACATAATAAATTGTTCTCTGGCATCACAAGTCTGACAATGATGAAAATCAATGGACTCTATAGACTTGGGAATATTCCTTAGATTTACTAATTTGCTCAAGAAGATAATTATGATAGAGAATAAATAATGATATATTTCATGTGATCATGTTAGACTGTTATACTATGTGATTATATGATTATATTATGTATGATTATAGTCACAGGATGATGTTAAGCCTGTTAAGCAATATTATAATGAGCTACAGCAACAAATATTCTTAGAATCAATAGTTATCCTCTGTATCCTTTTATAAAATATCTGTATATTCTTATAAAAATCAATAAATATTTGTCAAATGCTTTCTGTTTTTTAACAGTCATATTCCTCAATAACTTAGGGGATTTAGTGAAAACCATCTGAGAGCATTGCTCTTTAATCTAAATTAAGTGTTGTTCATACTGCATTAAACTAAATAGATGTCTAAATTGATTAGGATCCCTGAAACCAGAGGACTGGGCTCTAAACTCTGAGTTGTTAGAATAAAATGAGCCAGAACGTGGGAAGCCCTACAGTAGCTGAATCATAGTAAATTTCTCAGCTCCTGTAAAATTGAGCGTCATAAGTTTACTGTTATGAGTAATTTAAGAAATGCCAAACAAAATAACAATATGTCTTCAGCATTTTAATCCTAATAAGTGATAGAAATCATGAAGGAAAACAAGAACACTGTCAACTTCTTTACAGAAGAAGACAAGTACACTGCTTTTCCTCAGAGAGCTGGTGGGTTCCACCTGCTAACCTTTCACTTCATAGCCGATCTACTAGGCCGCATGCCCTTAGGCCACAGGACTCATGTTTATCTGGTAGTGTTTTTAGGGACTTTGAAAATTTCGTGAAATTAAAAGATTATGAAGTTTTCCACAGAAGCCTCCTTCTGCTCATGTGTATACGTGTATTTGTATATTCCTATACATATGGTGATATAGAATAGTCACCAAAATTTTAACATGCGTTATCTCTGGAGGGTGAAATTGCAGGTATTCTCATTTTCTTTGTATAACCATGTTTCATCTATAATGTTGCTTCTATAATAAATACTTTAAAATCTTACTTGGATGTACCAGTCCAAGCATCAATATATCCTACGTTTCAAATTCTATGTAATATAAAACTAACACATATCAAGAACATATAAGTTTACATGTATTTTCATTCTTTATATTTCTACAAGTTAGTAGTTATAAAGATAACTACTTAGAAAGCAACACTATGAAACATGGTCTGCTTTTTAAGCAACATGTGTCTGCCTTTAGCAGTATTTATAGATACTATTGACTCTCTCTTGATCTCTCTCCATATATTAATTATTCATGAAAGATTGGAACTGTATCGTCAAAGATTTGCGATGAATAAAAAGATACCTAGAAGGTAAACTATCAACATTCAAATTTTGACCCACACAGTGTGAACAGCAAGCCATCTGACTAGCAGGAGGTCACTTGAGAATTTAGGTCTTTATTTCCATCAGCAGAAATGATTTACTATCCTCAATACACAATTTGAAAACATACCCGTGCTCCCCAAATGCTCCTTTCCACAATACAAATAAGTAAGGGAGCTGTATGCTCTTTTAGGAAAGTGAATCGCTTTCTGCATTGCCTTGCATGATGACAGCACGATGACGTGTGACACCACGGCTTGGCATGGAACAAACTGCTAGTCCTGGCAGGGTTTCACAATACAGAGAGCTCTGTGGTTTTAACTGCCAATTTTCAAGTCAGTGCTTCTTATGGTTCCTACAATATGTGTCTGAAAGCTGGTGCTAACTCTGAGTTATTCCAGTTTGGTGGAGCATTTCTGCAATCCATGAAGAATTAAGTTATATTACTTTTTATTAGAAATTGTGATTTCTGTTCTTTATTTATTGAAAGACATTACTTTTTTATCTTTCAGAGCTTCCGTATGGCTGGGAAAAAATCGATGATCCCATATATGGCACTTATTATGTTGAGTAAGTCTCTAAGTGTGATATTAATTTGTTGCTAGTATATTGTGTGAAAATTATGTTAGTATTTCATTTATTGAGCATGTGTGTCTAATAGCCCCTCGATTTCTCTTTCATCTTACTCTCAACTATCCACACATCACTCCTGCTGCACCAGCAAGCTGTTTCTCACCTAATTTGACATTCCTTTCCACCGACTCATGATTCAAAATCATTTCCCACTGTCCTCTTAAATGAGTGATAATTAAAGATATCAAAGTAAATGCCCTTTGTTTTGCAATAAAACGTGGGCGCTGGCTAGGTGTGCAAAAGAGATGTATTAAACCATATTTTGAGATAAATTAACTGAATCAGTCAAGCTTTCCAGTTGAAGAATAAAACAAAATGTACATTAGTTTTGCTCTTTGAAGGCTCCATTTAAAATCAGCAGTATTCTTTCTTGAAATTTGATTACTATGTTACCTGTTTCTGGTTGCATCAATTTACTGTATCTTCATAGGGTATTAAATTTCCTCTCTATGCATACTTTTATTTTGCATAAAGAATTTATTTGGGATTATATTACATGCAACTTTATTCTTGGGAAAATTGGGTAGCAGTTATTTCAAAACTTGAATATGTGATTTATTTTTTAGAACAAGTCTCCTTTTTATGTATCTTTCACACATAATAGAAAAATGAAAACAAAATTTACTGATAACAATACACATACCTGTGAAGGAGCATTGTTTTTGTTTGGGTGCTATCAAGTGGTTTCTAACTCATAGCAACCCATTGCCCTGCACCGGCCTCACCAGTGTCACTCTGTTCAAGCTCATTGTTTGCAGGCACAAGTCAATCAAGGGTCAGTTTTACCATCAGACTCTGAAATCAGATAAATAACCTGCCATCCCTAGAATTCAGAAGAAACTGTGAACTTTACTTTTAATAACAATATTTGCATAGTCAACCAGTTATAATCTCTGTCTAATTTAACTGGAGTTTTTTAATCATTTTATTGGGGCCTCACAATCCATTCATCCATCCATTATATGCAAAGCACATTTGTACATTTGTTGCCATCATCCTTCTCAAAACATTTCCTTTCTGCTTAAGCCCTTGGTATTAGCTCCTCCTTTATCCCTTGCCTCCCCACTCCTCAGTTCTTCATGAACCCTTGATAATTTATAAATTATGATAATTATGTCATGTCACTGTCCAATGTCTCCCTGTTATCCATAACCCAGGGAGGAGGTTACTTAGATCCTTATACTTGGTTCCCCATTTCTATCCCACCTTCCTTCCAACCTCCCAGTATCTCCACTCTCATCATTGGTCCTTAAGGGATCATCTGTCGTGGATCCCCCATGTTTCTGGTTCCCATCTGTACCAGTGTACATCCTATGGTCTAGCTGGAGTTACAAGGTAGAATTGGAATCATGATAGTGGAGGGGAGGAAGCATGTAAGAACTAGGGGAAAGTTATACAGGTTTTGTTGTTGTTGTTGTTATCTGTTGTATAATGTTGCAAATGTTATCTAGATCAACAATATAGATGATAAAAGTATACATTAGATGTGTGTCACTCAGTTGTGGGACTGGTCTCACCATGAGATCCGTGCCCTTCACTGACCACAGGGGTTCAGGAGGCAGAGCGGAAATTGTGACTGGACTGACACCACCCCACCCCACCCCCCACCTGCACCACAGCAAAACATGAAACACGAAGGGAGCAAAGCAGAACAGCAAAGGGAGTAAAACAATGAAGTACCTGAGGAATTCCAAAAATAGACCTTGGGATCAGTGGGCAAGGGTGTAACATTCCACCAGACCAGACTGGAAAACATGGGTCAGTAGACAGACCTGGAACTATGTACAGGGCTGGATATTTGCTGACATGTTGTGTGTGTGTTTGTTTTTTCTCTTTTCATTTTCTTATGTCTGTCCACATAGGATAGGTAAGATAACCAATCCTGAGGAGGAGAAAATGGGGCCAATGGCTTTGAGGCCACATAGGAGAGGAGGAAGTAGGAGAAAAAGAGAGGGGAGCCAACAAACCCAGAGACAAGGGAACAGAGACGGGATCTAGAATCAATAGTGAGGAGGGCAGAGAACTGCTGACGAGGTTTGCTCAAGTGCAGGGTAGCCTAGAGAAAGTGCTGATTGCCGAATGAAGGTTGAGCATGATAGCTAGGCAGGAGGAAAGTAAAATGAAATAGAGGAAAGAACTAGTGGCATAAGATATAGAGAGAGGCGTAAGTTTAGGCAAGCACATTTATAAAATCATTAATATATAATGCTAGGGATACTAGTCCATGTGAATATATTTAAATGTTAAGTCTTTAGGAGGTAGCAGACAGGCATTGGGTCTCCATTCCCTCGATGCAAGAACACTTTGTTCTACTAATCTGACTTCCTGTGATGCTCACATTCCCGATGCAATTGCAAAAGTTAAAATGGATGCATAAGAAAATGTGATGAAGAAAACTGATAGTGCCAAGCTAGTGAAAGATAGAGTGTCTGGGGTTTTAAAGGCCTGAAGCTAAGCAAGCATCCATCTAGCAGGGAAGTTACAAAGCCCACATGGAAGAAGCACACCAGCCTATGTGATCACAAGGTGTCCAAGGGATAAGTTATTAGACATCAGAAGACCCAAAACAAACAATTATATCGATGCAAATGATGGCGGTTTGAGTGGAAGCTCAAAGCCCATCTGCAGATAATGGAATATTTCCTCACAGAACAGTCACAAGGAAAGAAGGAGACAGCCAGGGTGGGGAACAGCACTAATGGAACACACACTGTTCCTCTAGCTCTTTAATGCATCCTTCCTATCCTTCCTCCCTCTATCATGACCCCACTTCTACCATACAAGTCCAGCTGGAGAGAACCTTGTACACTGATACAGATAGGAACTCTCGACACATGGAATCCAGGACAGAGAAACCCCGTAGGGACAGCAGTGGGAATAGAGATGCCATAAGGGTAGGGGGAAGGTGATGGGAGAAGGGAGAAAGGACGAACTGACTACAATGATGCATAATCCCCCTCCCCAAGGGGATGAACAACAATAACATGAACAACAGGAGATAGCAGGTAGTGTCAAATATGAAAATAATAATAATTTATAATTTATCAGGGGTTGAAAGAGTGGGAGGGTGGGGGAGGGAGGAAAAAAGGAAGAGCTGATACAAAAGGCTCAAACAGAAAGAACATATTTTGAAACTGATGAAGGCAACATATGTACAAATGTGCTTGATAAAGCTGATGTATGGATTATTACAAGAACTGTAGGAACCTCCAAGAAAATGATTTGTTTATAATTTTAAAAGTATGCTACATAAAGCATGCAGACATTAGGGAAAAAGGACTCTAACCTAATTAATCATTATCTAACTTACTTTTCTCTAACTCTAATCTCTGTAATGATATTAAGCTAGAGGATCATGTGTTACAGATGGATCTTGTTAATTTTTGTGTGTATAAAAATATTTACAGTGGTTGACCCTTCACCAGCTCTTCCGTAAGCCAGGGATATACTGATGCTTGTCATCAGATGCCATCAAGTTGAGTCCAATTCACAGCAGCCCCACATGATTGAGTAGAATTGCCCTGCAGGATTTTCTGGGCTGTCATCTTTGTGGAAGCATCTGGAAAGGTCTTTCTCCTGTGAAGTTCCTGTGTGGATTCATGCACCAGTAAGATCCTTGTACAGAGGATGAGGACCTATGTAATTCCTGACCTTTAACATGTCTTCTCATGAGCTTTCCTCTTGAATGCTTTGTCACCCACCTTTTCCACTTGGAAAAGCCTCCATTTAAGCACTACCAGTATCATTTCCACAATTGCAGTAGAAATGGTTTCCATTCCTTTGGCTCATAGGATATGTGGCCATGTCATAGGGAAACTCAATTGGATATATAATACATTTATTACATTTGTCACACATAATTGCAAAAATGAAGGGAAATAATTTTTGAATAGTGATAAGGTCGCAATCTCACTTTCAAGATGAATTAGTCAGATTATGCTCATAAGAATAATATAGCTACAGTTTCTGTATTAATTGGAGAACACAAAATATGTCCAATGAGAGAATGCTGGTCTGACTTTACTCTCTTTTAGAATTAAGGTGCAAGAATTCTATTCTATCTAGAATTCCAGGTAGTTCTTTGTGAAAAACAGATGTATGGAATATTTGTGTTTTAATGCATGATTTTTGCATAATTCATAATAGCAAATAATTTAAGAACAACTTCACACCTCTGCTACTGTACCTGGAAAACAACCCAAAGCAACACTTACAAATGAGTGTGCTGTGATCCAGTAAGATTTTATAAGCAGAGACAGGTAGCTGGCTGAATGAGCCCTGTGGACCTCAGTATTTTGCTGTCTCGTGTCTTACTGTGACTCTGCAGTTGGTCCTTCTGGTAACCAGTGTCTTTCAAGATGACTTCCAACATGGAAAGCAAGGACTAACAACGTTCTTGTCCATTTTTCTAATCAAAAGTGAGACACCCACTCACCAGAAAACAATGTTTTCTGTTTTAATTGAATATTAAGGTGTGTGTTCTTCAAGTAAAGAAAAATATTTTTTGGTCAACTAAACACAGCCAAAGTCACAGCTGTCAAGTCTAGTCTAACTCAAGCCATTCCATAAGGCCTAGCAGAGCTGCCCTGTAGGATCCCTACAAATCTTGACCCCAGGGCCTGCCACAGAGCAGGGTGGGGAAGAACAACTGATCTTTGGGTCAGCACCCTAGTGTTTTATTTGCTGTCCTATGAGGGATTCTTTTTTTCCTGCTGGAATCCCCCTTATATTTAATGATCGAATTGACTATTGGGTAATAATAATTATCCTCATTATCTTTTAATTTCCAATACCTCTGTGAAAGTGGAGCCCGCACCTAATGCAGTGGTTACCAAACTTATTTGGCCTGCCACCCCCTTTTCAGAAAAAAAGATTACTTAGCGCCCCCTGGAAATTATTTTTTTTAATTTTAATAACAATTTTTTTTTAATTTTAACAGAAAGATATACAGTATATCAACATAAATCTGGGGCAAGTTAAATTATAAAGATCTTTTCATTCTCATTGTTTAAAAATATAAACTCTAGATATATTTTGCAATTAAATATAGTAAGATAGTTTCTAACAGTTTGAACTGTTAATATTTTTTGATAATTTTTGGAAATAGTTTCGTAAAAAGCAAGCTAAAATAAATACTAATGCAATCAATAAACATGACATTATTAATTGTAAAGCAAATATAATTATTACAAAATAAATAAATAATACTCACCAATCAATCATAGTCGCACTATTTGTCAGTTAACTTTAACTTGTCACAATAGCACAACAAACTAACTTAGAGTTAAATTACGCGTTATAATTACGGGAAATCTCCTGATTCATAGCGTGCTCCAAAATCTGCTGGTAGGACTGCCAGGAGCCAGTACTACCGCGCCGTTCCAGGCTTTGGCTTTGGGATCGACTGGCGCACGCGTGGCAGTGGCCCGCAGCGATGCTCGTGGTGCTCATGTGTTGTGGTACGGCCACTCAGAGGCACCACAGGAACAGCAGCAGTGCGCGATTGCACAAACCTCAGTGCAAGTGAGGGAGTAAGCGGGAACCAAGCCAACGTCCAGTACGTTGTTCAAAGAAACATTAAGTGTTATGAGCGGAATACATAAATCAATTTTTCTAAATCTTCTCTTCTTTCTTTTATCCTTTCACTGCCCCCCTTGCAGTTATTCATCGCCCCCAAATGCACCCGTGGCCATCACCGCCCCCCTGGATCGCTGCTGCGCCCACCAGGGGCGGTGGCGCCCACTTTGGAAATCACTGTTCTAATGTATCTCCTGTCTCTTCAGAATGTGCGTTGAGAATTTAAACATGCCTTCTAAATTTGTGTGGAAAACAGACATGAACATGTGACAAAGGGAACTGCGGTAAATAGATCTCTTAATTGAGTGTTACAGACTGGGAAACTCACAGGGCCAGTGCTACCCTGTCTGATAGGGTCACTAGGTGTCGGCATAAACTCAATGCTGTGAGTTTAGTTTGGGCTGAGTTGGGTTTAGTTTGTGATGGTGTCCTTGGGAGCGAGGCAGTTTTTACTACAGGGCTGTAACAGTAGATATCAGAGGTTCTCTCTCTCTCTCTCTCTCTCTCTCTCTCTCTCTCTTCTCTCTTTTTCTCTCGTGCCCATGTTTCATGCACCTTGGTAGTCTGTAGGTTTCCCTAAGGATTCTATCTTCAAAAGGGAGCCAATGTCAAGGAACCCAGGAATGAAAAGAATGGTTGGAAATGGGTTGTGGTAGCAATTGGACAGTGCTGCTTGATTGATTGAACTCTGGAATGATATGATATAGGCATTATCTCCCGATGGAAAATAAAAGGAAACGGGGAAAATAGGATTCAAGCCAGTGCAGTCCTTCTGATGTGTGTTCCCTCTTGTTGTATGGAACTCTGCTACTGTGGTCTGAGGGAGGGAGCGGTATTTGGCAGTTCTTTAATTAGGTCTTATGACCTATGAGCCAATGACCTTATGAGCCAATGACCCTGAAGTGTGACCTCCAACCTTGTTGCTGAACTTGCTTTCCACCCCACCCCCCACCCCCGTCCCACAGCCTGTAGGTGAGAAGTAGAGACAGAAGAGACTGGAGTTGGGGGTTCCTTTTCCCCCATATCAGTTAACCACAACCTACATGCATGTAGTGACAGAGTAGAACCACACCATAGGTTTCTGAAAGCAGATTGCTTTATATTTCTACCATGGAGCAACTGGGGGTTTCAAACTGCTGACCGTGTTATTAGCAGATATATGCTTAGTACACTGCACCACCACTGGGGTCCCTTTAAAATTAGTTCCCCAAACCAAACTCTCTACCACCCACTGTTGGTGTCAGTTCTGTGGCAGACCAAGAAGACCATTTCTCAGCTGTTCAGATGCTTTCTTGTAAGATTAGGAGAGAGGGTTTCCGAGAGCTTTACCCATTGCATCAGAAGCTAGACATGTTGTCCCCATTATCTTCATACCAAATGAAGCAGTGTTATTTTTTGGTTTTGCTCATTTTATTTCTCTCTACATGTGCTCATTCCTTTTTCATGTATCGCAGCCCTAGTCTCACTGGAAAATTATTCATAATTTAGTTAGTCCTGTCTTACATCATTAGATCAAACTGACATATCTGATAGCTTTATATTGCAAGTGATTTTGAGGTCATGTACAGGTCATAAAGAATCAAGACAGTTTAACTTCTCCCCAGTCACACTGATTTCTTCTTCTTCTTGTCATAGCTTTGTCCACATTTCATAATTCCATAAGGTGTTCCAATATTCCCAATTATGCATGCCCCAGGCCTGCTCCAGTTGTACATTTGGACTCTATCACTTCAAATTGATTCAACAAGGACATCTAACAACAATATGGTGAGATTGAAGCAAGTTGTATTCATTTCACAGAGCTGGAGAAGTAACAGCTATGATCGAAAGTAGCGAATGTTATTGAATGTGTCAGTTATTATTGAGTATATCACACATGTTGGAGAGAAGGGCTAAATTTCAACCCAGTCATGACTGCAGGGATCTTATTTCAAAAGCCCTTCCTCAAAATCCCATCGGCTCATGTAAATTTCATCATTTATAATGACTCAATGAACCTCTAAGACTCATTGGTGAGGAAAATAAGGAGCTCATCAAGAAAGCCACCTGATTGGCCCCCATCTGGGACACCCCCACACTAGGGTACCCAATGATGTGAGGTCCCAACCCCTGGAGACACAACTTGTGACCAAACATTCTGTGTCTGTTGGCCACAAATCCAAAGTGACCTTGCACAACATTGCCATCATGGGTAAGATGCAAAAGAAGAGGGATCCTTGTATGGGCATTCATGTAGGAATGTGGAACTCTGGAGTGGTAGAGACAGCCACACAGCTTTGTATTTCAGGGAGAAATGGGTTCTACTCAAACATCTGTTTCTATTTTGCCTGTTGTGAAACAGATGGATAGTTTACCCTATCGTCTGCTCTGTGTAGCATCAGAAAGAATTTAGTCCAACTTTCAAAACAGACACCAAATCTATGGTTGTGTATCACTTGAGAAAGTAATAAGAAATACTAAAGTTGCTAACTAGAAATGTTACTACCACTGTTCTTAAGGAGGAGGAAAATAATGAAAAAGGTGCAAAATGTACAGTGGAGCAGCTGTGACTTTTGTACCATTGTTTTGTTTTGTTTTGTTCACTGTATTTTGTGAAATTATGTCTGCTGGTTTTAATGGCAGTTGCACAATTTGCTTAACTAGCTAGTCCAGGAGACACAATTTCCTGAAGCTGCTTTCACACAAAGCTGATTCGTCTGGCACAGATGAGCAAGCCATATAACTACCATGAAAATTATAGTGAGGACTGGCAGATGTGATTCTCATGTGGAGGTTTTACAGGTTTTTCATGTGATGTCACATCTGCCACTATAAAATGTTACTTGTGTGCAATTCCAGAAATTATGAAAAATACTGCATAAAGCCTTAAATGTAACATGAAATATAAAAAAAAGAAAGCCACTTTCATTTCAGAGTTAATGGTGAACATTTGTCAGGAATAAGACAAGTTGGAAAATGGCTAAAGAGGATCTTAACTCAATATCTGTTTTTAACAGAAAAATGTTTTACTTTTTGATGTCTATAAATACTTTTCTAAATATTATCAGAAGAAGAAAAGGTCTTCCATCTAGAATTTGTTAAAAGTCAGCATGAATTGAAACATTTTCCATTAGAAATAAGCAGGCCACTCTAAAAATTTTTGCTTATTCTTAGGAGTTCTTTTCTATACCGAAGCTTGCTTTTCCCACTGTTTTAAGTGTTCCCTTCAACCTTCCAGAGCTAGAAAACTTTTTGATGTCCATTTGCACAAATATATTTGGGATAGAAGATCCAAAACTCAACTGACAGTAAAGTTCCTCAAAACCTCACAGTGCTATTGTTTGGGTGTTTATTTTAAGTGCAGTCAAGCTAGCTTCACTCTTAGAAGCACTATGAGACAGAGTAGAATTAAACGCTTATGGTTTCTGCATCCATTCTCTATATGGAAGCAAAGAGCTATCTTTTCTCCTACACACTGATAAGTGTGTTTAAACTGTCAGTCTTTTGGTTAGCAGCTGAGCATTTCTCATTATTTCATTAAAACTCCCCTCTACGCTCTAGCAAGTTCTAAATATCTAAGTCAGATTTAGATACATTAATAGTATTTTACTGAAGAAGATCAAAGACTACAACCTTCAGCATAGATTACACCTCAATATCAAAAAGACAAAAATCCTCACAACTTGAGCAGTAAGTGACATTATGATAAACAAAGAAAAATCAAAGTTGTCCTATATATCATTTAATTGTATGAGCAATCTATGTTAATGGAAGCAGCTGTTAAGAAATAGAACACACATTGCCTTGGGCAAATCTGTAGCAAAAGACCTTTTCAAAATATTAAAAAAAAAAAACAAAGGTTATCACTTTGATACTCAGATGCACCTAACCTAAGCCATAATACTTTCAGTCAACTCATATGAATGATCAAGCTGTTCAGTGGAAAAGGAAAAACAGAGAACTGAGACATCTGAATGGAGAAGAATTTGCTGGAGAAGAATATTGACTATGCCATGGAATACCAGCAGACAGAACAAATGTGCGTAGGAAGAGGCGCAGTCCCTAGAAACAAGGGTGACAAGATTTCATCTGTCGTACATTAAACACATTATCATGAGTAACCAATCCCAAGAGAAAGACCTCACACTTGTTAAAATTATTTAATTAAAAAAGAGGAAGCGGGCTGAGCCCCAGTGGCATAGTGGTTGTGCGCGGGACTGCAGCCCACTGGGACGGAGGTTCAGCAGTGGGGCTGGGCCTCCTACTCCCACCACCGGAGAGCAGTGATGCCCCCCCCCAAAAAAAAACACTTTAAAAAAAAAACTTTAATTAAAAAAAAAAAAAGAGGAAACTCCTCAATGAGACGGACTGGCATGGTGACTTTATCAGGGTGCTCAAACTTGTCTGTAATTGCCAGGCTGGTGCAAGGACAGGCAACATTTTGTCCTGCCTGTCACTGTGAGTTGGCGCTCCTTTGATGGCATCTCATGACAACAATTATTGCCACTTAGGGGTCGAGGTATTGGGCTAGGAGTTGCACCCTCTGCTGTGCCCGCATACTTCCGGTGGAATGACCTTGGGCAGGTCTAATATGGAATAGAAAAAGGGAGCTGAGTACAAGGAGGGAAAACAGAAAATGAGAAGGGCAAAGAGAAGCAGGAACATTTACTGAGTGTCTGCTGCATGCCAAGTATTATTCTAAGTACATTATCAATATTAGCTCATTTGAACTCATCAAAAACGAGGTCTGGACTCCTATTATCCCATTTTATGCGGTGGGAATGGTTTTTTACAAATATTAAATAATGGGAACAGAAATTAAGCCTAGGAAATCTGGAGGCTCAATAGGTAAGCCCCCAAATGCTAACTGGAAGGAGGCCACCAGCTGGTTTCTAGGAGTTAAGTGAACTTCACAGCACTTCAAATAAGCACAAAAACAGCAGCACAGTGAGGTTGTGAGTAACTTTACTACCAATGTCACTTTAGTTTCACATTTACATTTGTATAAATAG
Organism: Nesogale talazaci; assembly: GCA_004026705.1. NCBI lineage: Eukaryota > Metazoa > Chordata > Mammalia > Afrosoricida > Tenrecidae > Nesogale > Nesogale talazaci. Next base: position 73,734 of record PVJH01001468.1, read on the forward strand.
ACATCAGGTGGCTGCTCAGAAAAAGAGGTGACAGTCTGCCGCCATACAGATTACACCTGTGGGAACGCTGGGCAAGTTCTACTCTGGTTACAGACTCACAGAGAATCCCAGTAGCTTCAATGGCAGTGGGTCGCATTGTCTCATTCCATAGCACGTATTTAGCCCTTAACCTTAGTATGTAATAAAGACTAAGGAATTTTAGTTCTTTTTATACTCTGTACCAATAGGTTCTTCACTATTGTCATTCTTTGCTTTTCCAGGATTCTTATGATTCACATTTTGTGTTAAGCAAGACTTTCTAGATAAATATAACCAGGATAAATGGTAGATAGATAGATAGATGATAGATAAATAGATGATAGAGATAGATGATAGAGATATAGATAGATTTATATAGCAAGAAGGAATACAACAACTAATTCATCCACACAGTAGTACAGAGGCTCAGTTTAGCTCAATTTGCTGGAACATTTAGTATACTGAAGCTCCTTCCACTCACACCTGTTGCTGGTCGAAGGCCAAAGAAGCAGTCGCGTAGAATCTGCCCTCAAACAAGATGAGCCAAATCAGCCCACAGGTAACAGACCTGGGAGGATGGGGTGGCAATGACAGGATGATCTGAGAGGTCAAGGCATAGCAGTGGCCAGTACTGCAGCAACTGCAGGTCCTGAGGGAGCCTTAAGCTCTAGCAACGCACAGCCTGGCGACACAATCAACAGATAGGCTGAGCCCATAGGGAGCACAGCACACAGTCAAGGCAAAGGACTAGCTCTGGCAGCAGTTCACTGGTGCATTCTGAGAAGCCATTTATCTTGGTCACCCTCCAATCAAGCTGGAGCTCTGCGCCGATGTTCCTAAAGGAGTCATATTGGCATGGAACAACTAATGATCACACAATGTATCCCCCGACAGGAGTAATTCTCAGGGCAAGTGCTTTATTTGGAAGCAAAGACATGCAACTTACTCTGTTGCTCAGAGTGTGGCACTTTGAATACCAATGGCTTTTCTTCATATTACTATTCGAATACTTTTAAAATTACTAGTCCTACAAATTTTAATTATGGGAAGCAGGAACCACAGAGTATACTGTTTATGTGGCCTTTGTGAAAGATAAGGTTTCAAGGTAATTCCTAAAGATGCTAGTCTGTCTTAAAAATCTGTAACATTGCTAATTTCGTATTCCAAGCCCACCAGTCACTTTTCGGGTATAATGATGAGACTGTCTGCTCCATGCAAGATTGAAACCTCAGAAACCCGAAGAGGCAGTTTTACTCTGTCCTACAGGAACTCTGTGAGTCCTCATTGACTCATAGCAGTGAAGTTTTGTCCAAGATAAAAATTAAAGCATTTATAGTTGAGGGGAAAAAAAATCTCTGGAGGGTTCCCTAAGGGCATATGGGTGGGCAAACTTAAGCTGTTCAGATGCCATGTAGTGCCAAGGAAAGCAGGGAATGACCTTTCAAAATAGTAGCTGTATTTTTATATTAATATATTTGTTCAATTTTTTTACTTTACAACAGATTTTTTCTGTTTGTAAAACATGCATACATCAGTGAATGTCACTTTTTCAGTTGAACAGAGAATCTGTATATTGGTATAGATACCAGGTGTCCAGTATATGAGCTACAATCAACCTCCTTAGCGAGATAATCCATCATAAATTGTTTCTATTTTGACTTCCTTCCGTCTGACCCAGGCCAGTTCTATAGTTCTTCTTTCAGCCTGAAGAAAAACGAGTCCTTAGACTTTGTACTCAATTCCCTGATATGGTGTCTATTTGAACTGACAGTGACTTCAAAGGAAAGAGTAGAACTGTTCTAGTGGGTCCCCCATAAATATATCTTGGAAGCAGAAAGCCTCATCTTTCTCCTGTGAAGCACCTAGTGGATTTGAACTGCTGACCTTACTCTTAGGTCAGCATATAACTTACTGTCCTACAGAGCTCCTGTCAGGCTTTATATTGTCCCAATTACTCTTTCTACCATTCCTCAAACATTTTTCTTCAACCTGTAATCCTTTCTATTAGTATAAAGCCAAATGTCCAATCTTCTTTATCACCATAACTATCCAGTCAAGGTCTGGAGACTCACCTCCTGCCCCGATTCTCGCTTTAACTCAAGATTAGACATCATTTCTTCATGCTATTAGACTTGCCACCAATGCTAGTTTCTGATATAGGAATTTGCTCTGTATTCTAATTTTCTCCCCAATCCTAAAGATCATTTCAATCTTAAGGGAAGAATTTGAATCTAGCTAAACACTGTTATTTTTAAACAATGGTTTGTTCTCATAGATTACTTTAACTTAACTTCTGGTCTCAAATAAAGAATGGCTTGGGCACCCAGAAGTTTAAATGGACCTAATCACAGGTGGACTTTATCAAGTAACAATGTGTTTACAATTATATGTTCATCTTAAATTTTTTTTTATTATTTGAATCATATACTTCTTGTGGACCTAAAGTCAGTAATGAAATCAAAAGAAGTATTACTCTGGCAACAACTTTTCCTTGACTAGTTAATAGTGAATAAATATAAATGTACCATAAACAAGGTATGTTGGTATATTTGTCTTAAAGCATCTTTTATGAATATAAGAAACACCATGGAGCTCATTTTTAGACCCAGGTGGAAGGTTTTTTTAATTGCTTTTAATTTTACTGAAGTATTGAAATGTATGATATGTCCAGAATGCATCAATAAAACGTTTTTTTAATTGAACAAGTCAGCTCCAACACACAGCGACCCTTTGTATGCCAGGTAGAACCATGTTTCATCTATAACTGAGTTTCTTGAAGCATGCGGTCAGGCCTTTCTTCCAAGACTCCCAAGGAGACGCAAACATCCAGTTTTCCCTTTAGCAGCCATGCATAGTTGTCATTTGTACCAGGGCAGGCCCTCTGTGAAGGCCTTCTCAAACCAAACTCAATGCCATCGAGTCAATTCTAATCCATGGTTGTGCTACAGCACAGCATAGAACTGCCTCTGTGCTCATGAGGCTTTAAATCTTTACAGGAGTAGACAGCTTCATTGTTCTCCCATGGAACAGTTTGTGGACTAGATGTGCCAACCCTGTGGTAAGCAGTTCAGTGCATATCCCCCTATGCCACCAGGGCCCAGGCCTAGGCAACGGCCATATTCCTATACCATGCAACAAAGACCAAAGGAAACTGACATGTGGAGGTCACTGCTCTCTCTCATCAGCACTGGTGAAAAGACTGCAGAAATGGGCATAACTGGACACATCAGGGTCTATCATGCTCCCAAAGGCAGACCATGTGTTCTCCTCTTTTTTTTTTTAATGAGACCACACGGGAATTTGAGGATGAGGATGGAAAGGCAAGAAGACAGTCTGAACTTTAAAGGTCTGATGCTCAGGGAGTTGCAGGCATCCTTTGTGAGTTGGAGGTGAGATCTGTGGGGAGTAGCTGTACTTTTGCATGGAGAAGTGGGAAGTCCTGAGGTTGTCAATGGAACTTTCCACTGGAGGACAGACATCATCTAAGGTCCTAGCACAGAGAGGACTGGCTGGGTCTTTACTGGACAATCCTATTGCTTCTCCCCCCAACAATATTTCAGTGGTGTGCAGGTTCTTGTAGTTTTCTGAAATCATTTTATTGGGGGCTCATATGACTCATCACAATCCACACATCCATCCATTGTCTCAGCACATTTGTACATGTGTTTCCATCATCATTTTCAAAGCATTTTTTTCTACTTGAGCCCTTAGTATCAACTCCTCAATTTTCCCCCTCCTCTCCACTCCCTTTCTCATGAACCCTTCATAATTTAAAATTATTATTATTTTTTCAGGTCCTGCATTGTCCGGTATCTCCCCACCCTCACCCCCTTGTCTGTTGTCGATCCCCTGAGAGGGGATTGTATGTATTATATGTATGGTGATCATTTCACCCTTTGTTCCCCCACCTTCCCCTTCCCCTCCTGGCATAGCTGCTCTCAATATTAGCTCTGAGGAGTTTATCTGTCCTGTACTCCCTGTGTTTCCAGCTCTTCTCTATACCCATGTACATACTCTGGTCTAGCCAGATTTGTAAGGTAGAATTAGGGTTATGATAGTGATGGGGAAGAAGCATTAAAAAAACAGAGGAAAACTCTATTTTTGAAACAATGAGTTTACATAGTTTAGTGATTCTCCCTTTTCTGGATTAGGCATGTTACATTTCTTTCACATGAACAGCAGATGGTCTCATGCTATGAGTCTACATCATCAAATATTTTGGAGTCATCTGAGACTGAGATCAAGTTCCAAAATTAGCACACTTGAAATTAAAAATACATCAAGTCAAAATTATTCTAAAAATCCCTCAGGATCATGTTATGTGCCAAACTAACATACAGAACTAATACAGTGGTTAGTCTCGCTTCCCTCTTTGGTGTTGGGAAGCACTCCTTCTAGAATTGAAGCAGTTGACTGGTCTTTGTGTCTTTTATATCTTTAAGAGATACATAACTAAAATCCCATTCAGCTCAGAGAGATGCTAATGCCAGTGGAGGTGTGAAAGAATTTACTCAAACTGTGGAATCAATGGATTGATGTCATCTTTTAAACACCTATTCCTAAGTACAGTGAAGATGGATGCAATGTAATGCTGCCACTCCATAAAAATTCCATACCAAAATTATGGCTGTCAAGTCAATTCCAACGCATAGTGACCCAGTAAGATAGCACAGAAGTTCCACATAGAGTTTCCAAAGCGGTGATATACAGACAGAATACCCCTCCTTTCTCCTGAACAGTATGGGCTGGGTTTAATCTTTTTGGTTAGCAGTTAAACACCGATATTTCTCCAACAGGGATCCTATGTCCCACACACAAAAAAAGCTATGCTTTTATATATTTTTCAGTGTACAAATGATATTTTTTTTAGAATTCATGCTAGTAAGAGTTTACCCCTTTTCCATCTGTGCTTTTAAATTTGTGGACCAACTCAGCATTACTCTTAGTTTCCCCAGGTTCTCTCTGTAAAATGAATGGTTTGAATTAGGCAATTGCTAAGGTCTCTCCTAGTTCAAGTATGAACCACCACATTTTGTGCTAACAAGGACAAAAATTGGTCACTTTCCTATATCAACCCACTTTTTTTTTCTTTGACTGATTGATAGTGTAAAGTAGTTCATATAAAATCTCTACTTGTTATCTTGCTACACAATGACATATATCACCTTGCTATAGTACTTTAATAATTTCAGCAATCCTATCATTTTTGAAAGAAGGTCATCTAAAGTGGTGAAGTATGATAACAGAGTCTCCATGCCGAACTCTGGGAGGGAAAACAAATGCAACCCAGACATGGGCTTAATATCTGGAGACATGACACAAGCATTAAGTGTGCTGTTAAAAAGTCAGAAAGAGGTTAAAGAATAAAAAAGGCAGAAGGAAAAGCTTACAAATAAAATGTCAGAGTCAGGATGTTTATCATTGTCAAAGAGAAATACATTGTAATGGAAATACTTTTCCTCTTTTAAAAAATACAAGTCTTGCTAATATTTATCACTCATGGTTGTCAGATGGATTCATATTTATGTAGGTGAAATTATATCATGGTAAAGTCAGCTAATTGTATAATAAAAATACATGAGTCAAAAAAAGTTATTATCAATCTTCGTATGATTAGCCAAAGTAGGTAAGTAGCATGAACTTTAAATTGCCGAAAGAAAAGGAAATTCTGTGCTATGATTGCATCCGCTAAAGATACAAGAAAGCTTATTGGCTGAGATAAGTCAAGATGAGTTTTACATGAGTTTCATCTAGAAGAACCTCATTATTAGGTTTCTGGTTTCGGAAAACATAGTAAGCATGACTTGTTGATTTTGTCACAATGTCAGCCAGCCAGCCCCCTTATTCTAGTAATACTCCTTTTTCTCCTTTGGAATTTGAACATCAAAAAATATAATGAAATATCTTATAGATAAAATGATCTGAACAATTGTATTTTACTCCTTGCAGTAACGTTTAATAATTTGAAGTATTATATTGGCCTCAAATTGGGATACTGACTGACTGCAAATGAATATATGTCATATATATTCTTTAAGGAATATGTATGTGTGTATGTATGTGTGTACATATGTATGTATATATATATACACATATAAAAGCTTCAAGCAAGTTCTTCTTAGTCAGTGCCTTTGACTAGACCCTGAGAGGTAGGCTACCGGTTATTAAGCACTTTATGTGTGTTCGGTATAGCTCATTTCATCATCACCAAAAATACAATAATTTCATCATTATTGATGGTATGTCCTTTGAACACTACTTTATAGACAAAAAAAAAAAAATCAGCTACCTCATTCCCGGGAGTCAGTAAGAAGTAGAACTAGGCAAAATCAGAATTAAGGATATTTACATTATGCATATTGAAGTTACTCTTGAATCCCAGCTTTTAACATAGAAATAATAGATTAAAAATTAAATCTACCTAATCTCACTGCCATCAACATGATGCAGGATATAACTGCCCCTTGCATTTCTGAGACTGAAACTCTTTACAGGCATAGAAAGAAGTGGCTGGTGGTTTTCAACTTCTGATTTTATGGTTAGCAATCAATGTGCAACCAACCACAATGCCACGAAGGATTCTCCAAATTTGCTTAATAATTCACCTCAAAACATTTCCCTATATTTTATCTCATTTGCTCTTCATGACTGAATCTCACATGCTCTTCATGGCGAGTGGTAGATTTGATCTTGAAATGTGGCTTAAACACAAATGCTAGTTTGGGCCAGAAATGGGAAAGATTGACTCAGATGCAGTTTTAGTGACAGACTCCGTTCCAATACCTTTCATTCTGGAGCCACCAGGAGGCACATGTGAGATTGCAGACATTAGGGAGGGAGTGTTGGCGGCTCCTCCTTGTCAGTTATTGCTCGAAGCTCAGGATCCAGGTACTGAGTATTCAGTACTCAGTACCCAGTGCTCAGTACCAGAAATGCACCCTCCAGAGTGTGCAGTTCCTCACTTACACGCGGACTCTCTTTGGGTGTGAGGGAAAGGCTCCTCACTTCCCCTGAAGATTCTTCATGGGGAACCTTGAGAGATGTTCACTTCTTATTGACTCACTTATTAATTTCAGCAAATGTGAACATTACCTCCTATCAGAGAGTCCTTTCCAAAATTTGAGAAGACAAGGCATGTATGACATTACTGAAGGTACTTGTCCTCCCCTTTATCACTCACCTATGATTTTACAACACTATGATTAATATTTTCAAACACTGTCAGAGACTCACGTCATTAACATTCCCATAATTTTCTGAGAGCAGGCCCATACTCAGCTTCCAGAGTTGATAAGAACAAAGAATTTAGTTAACGAAGAACTAGCGTTTTGAAACTATGAAAGGCCACCCTTGGAGAAGTTTCCAATGGCTTACACACCATGTTACACAAAGTCAGACTGCCTTGCTTCTCCTAAATCCTCAATACTATCTTGTGTCTCACCTCATAAAACACTCACACACTCATTTTCTACTAGATCATATCTAGTCCCCGCCTGTCATCGGGTTCTTTTAAAATGATACAAAAAAATAACCAATTATATCAAAAGAGTGTTCTGAACTTTCACTTTTTTCTCTCTGCAAACTCAGCAGGCAATTTATAGTATTGTTAAATTTTCTAGTTTCACAATTTAAAAAAAAATGATAAAAAGAGAACAAGACTCACTTCGTTGAAGTATATTGTATATCACCAAACAGAACACTTACCTGCAAATTTAATTTGAAAAATCAGAGAGTATTGTGTCAGAACCAGATCCATCCTATGAAATGGACAGGATGCTGCTTGGTTCGTTTGGGGGGTTTTACCCTGTCCTGAGTAACCGAAAATTTAAAGCGCCTTACATGTGGAGCTGACAGGTCAGTATGTACAATTTACTTGAGAAATGTTAGCTCCCATCCATCTCCAACAACCACCATGTTCCCCCTCTTTAATTCTATTCATAAAGCTGGTATTCATTCTTCAAACAATTGCTTCTTTCCACATGTGGAATTTACTAGGTAAAATTTAAATCTGAACCGAAAGTAAAGAAGTTTAAAAGTATGCAAAAATAGACTATCCAACATTTACAGTCAGTATGGAAAATACAAATGTCACCCAAGGTGTGGGCTTACAATGAGCCACCCTGGATGTGTATTGTGGAAAGAAGCAGACGAATTATTTTAAAATTCATCTCCCTTTAAATTAACATGAAACCATGAGAGACATGAAGCTTTGCTCTCCTGTAGTGACTTGCTTTCAGCATACTTTGTTCAATATGTAAAACTCTACACCAATAATTGTTCCAAAGTCGCAGTTTATTGAAACCAACAATAAACACTATCTTTCTTTGCTCTTGGTTCTATTGAACCATTTCTCTACTCTCACTACTTCCTCACCCCCCCTTGTCTTTCCTACCTTCCCAGGTGCTTGTCTTCTCAAAATTCGAATCCCTCCCACCCCTTCACACAAACCCACATCCTGCAGGTCCTTATGAGTGGCTGGATTTCCAAAAGGCTCTGTCCAGATTAGATTACAAGCCATCTATTTTTTTTATCCCAAAGACTCATAAAAATATTTTGTCTATTGTATTTTGCATTCTAATTCCCTATATATCACTTCCTAGAACATAGAAAGGATAGTGATACATGCAACATATAGGAGTGGTAACAAAGATTCAATGGGCAAAGATAATACTTTTTAATCTTTTTTTTAACCTCTGAAAAGTATGTAAAGAAACCTGAGGAGTCCTGACATTTAATGGCATTGGAATTGTCTTCATGGCCTATTGACTTTCAGACACTATTAAATTCTTATTCCAAGGTTTGCCCATCTCACCTTGCTGTCTTTCCCTGACAGTGTTTTTCTTGTCCTTCCTAGATAAATCTCAGACATTGATGTTGCCTTTCTGATTCTCCAACCCAAGTGTCCTTTTCTTGGAGTCAGGCCATAACATATTCTTGTATCCATGGTTTTGTCTATCATTCTACATGTGTGCATACGAGAGGGTACCCACCCTCCACAAAAAAAACCAAAAAACCCTTGGATTGCACTAGGCAGAGTGGAGTTGGGTAGTATGCATTTTTCCCTCTAGGTGAGCATTTAACAATTCTCTCTGAATTAGTGCACCCAGTGGCATCACCTGGGAGGGTTTTCTCTGGTCAAAGCAAAATTTTTTTCTATGATCTCATTACTTAAACCATTTTACTGGGGGCTCATACAACTCATCACAACCCATACATATGTCCATTGTATGATAAGCTCATTTGTAAATCTGGTGCCTTCATCATTCTTAAAACATTTGCTTTATATTTAAACCCTTGGTATCGGCTCCTCATTTTCCCCCTCCCTCCACATGCCTCTCTCCCTCATGAACACTTGATAATCTATCAATTGTTATTACTTTGTCATATCTTACACTGTCCGATGTCTCCCTTCACCCACTTCCCTGTTGTCCATACCCCAAGGAAGAGGTTATATGTAGATCTTTATAATCGGTTCCTTCTTTCTATCCCACCTTCCCTCCACCCTCCAGGTATTGCCACTTTCACCACTGGTCCTGAAGGGATCATCTGTCCTGGATATTCCCTGTTTCTGATTCCTATCTGTACCAGTGTACAGTACATCCTCTGGTCTAGCTGGATTTGTGAGGTGGAATTGGAATCATGATAAAGGGTGGGGTGGAGAAGAAGCATTGAAGAACTAGAGGAAAGTTGTATGTTTCATCAGTGTTACACTACACCCTAACTGGTCCATATCCTCCCTGCTATAAGAAGTCCATAGCCCAACCTGTACTCCCCTCACTTATGATAATATAATTTTTTAGCTCTTTGATGCCTAATCCCTTAGACACTTTGTGGTCACACAGACTGGTGTGCTTCTTCCATGTGAGCTCTGTTGCTTCTGAGTTCGATGGCTGCTTGTCTATCTTTAAACCTTTAAGACCCCAGATGCTATATCTTTTGATAGGTGGACACCATCAATTTTCTTCACCACATTTGCTTTTACATACATTTGTCTTCAGTGATCCTAATGTGAAATGGGCACACAATGATTTGATTTTATGTTCTTTGAGGCCTGATTCACGATCCCTTTGACATCCTGTAGTCACACAGGCTGGTGTACTTCTTCCTTGTGGACTTGTTGCTTCTGAGCTAGGTGACCACTTATTTATCTTCAAGCCTTTAAGACCACAGACTCTATAACTTTTGGTAGCCAGGCACCATCAACTTTCTTCACCACAATTGCATATGCACACTTTTGTCTTCAGTGATCGTGTCAAGAACATGAGCATCATGGCATGCCAATTTAATAGAATAAAGTATTCTTGCCTTGGGGAAATACTTGAGTGGAGACCCAATGTGCATCTGCTGCCTTAATATTGAACCTATAAATATATGCACATAGATCTATTTCCCCATCATATATAAATATATTTACCTATATACATGCCTGTATTTAGAACTCTATAAATGCCCTTTGCCTCCTGTTTCTTTTCTCTATTTTCTTTTACTTTACTCTTGTCCCACTATCATGCTCAACCCTCATTTGGGTTTCTCTCAGTTACCTTACCCTTGATCAATCTCTACAAAGCCTCTCACACCATCCTCTCACACCCCTCTTTGGTCCACCAGGGAATAATGAATGGACTTCTGTAGAAAGAAAATTATCACCTCAGTGATAGAACTGAGAGGAAATTTTTCAAAAGCCAAGAGTCAATGATTAAATTATTCTGTTTTATTTAAAAAAACCTCTTTACATAAAATGGATTTCATCTTTTCCATTTATCTAAAGATCTATTTTAAAGTAAAGTATAGTGGGATTTTGGATCACTTGTTGTCCCCTTGTCCCTGGGTTGGTCAATACCACCTTCTTTTCCCCACCTCCCCTTCTTCCATGTACCTCCAGAACCATTGGTCCTGTCATTTTCTCCTCCAGACTGTTCATCCCATCTATCTTATCTAGATAGACCTGGAGAGAAAATAATATGCACAAGTTGACATAAGATTATCTACTTGTGGTACAAGTAGTAATGACAGTAAGAAGGATAGCTCAAATGAGGTCTGTAAGCAAAGCTAAGTATCATCCTATGACTTTGAATTATACTCCCAATCTTGTGACTTCCCCTCCTCATCACTGTGCTTCCTATCACCCCTGCCACAGTCACAAAGGCACCTATAGGTGCATGCATAATTCCTATACTCCAGCTAGGCAGAATTTACCAGCATGAACACCTTTGCATTCATCATCATCTTACCAAAAGGCTCCCTTTATCCACCTAGCAAATACATCCCCACTTCAAAGGTCTACTCAGTTGCCATTTCCTTTAAGCAACTTTTCATAAACTGTCAGACTAAGTTGTCATTTCTTCCTTTGTTGAATTATGTTTGGCACCTGTCAATTTCAGCCCTTTCTTCCTAATGTTAAGATGTTCTGGCTACTTTGGGGGTTGCCAATTCATCCTAGTTTACCCATAACTGTCCAGGTTTCTAAGCAAACTGGGACATTAGGTTACCCAGATACTCCCCACTAGAGCAGAAGGCCCATTGATGAAGAGGTTGTGTAAGATCTCTCTTTGAGCCCTTGTTTGGTAAATGAGACTTCAAGGATCGCATCTATTCAGTGATTGTGAGAACAGAGTTAAATTTTCATACCAGCGGAACACTACTTACTCATCTTGTCTCTAATGCAGAAAGATCCTGGAATAGGGAGTGTTTGCATTTTTCTCTAGGTAAGTTCCATTCTGCTTCTAGGCTTATAACACACTACTTTCACAAAATCTAGACACAAAGGTTAAAATGCCTTTGATATCAATGACTCCCTCTTACTCACAGCAATAGCATTTAAAAATATTTTAGAAGAGAAAAAGTAGGTGACTATGGAATGTAATTTTCAATGCATTCCTAGTGGCCCTGAAATTTATGAAATAGAGTCTATGTATCTTGTAGGTCCTGGGGGTTTCATGGCAGAATTGACAGTGTACATTTTCATTACTGCTATGAGAAAACTATCAAATTTTTCATGACATTAGTAAATAATAGTGGCTCAGTGACACATTCCCTTGTGAGTAAAATGCACATCAAATACATACTATGGGTCAATGTCTTCTTCAGTAAATAATTAGCATTACTAGTAAGGGGAAGGTAGAGGTATATATATTTGAAAATATACCTGCATTTTCTTTGGGAAGTAGAGGCTAGGTGCTCTAGCTTTGAGATCTCTACTTTTATTTCAGTGTGAATAGTGGGATTCCACATTTCTCCTGAAAGGAATATGTCCAAGTCAATGCCCACATTGTCAGGAAAGTGGAAGAGAGGGGCACATGTGAATGACTTGGTCATTCCCTCTCATTCACCAAGCAAACACATATTCCTCTTTGGTCCACCAGGGAATAATGAATGGACTTCTGTAGAAAGAAAATTATCACTTCAGTGATAGAACTGAGAGGAAATTTTTCAAAAGCCAAGAGTCAATGATTAAATTATTCTGTTTTATTTAAAAAAACCTCTTTACATAAAATGGATTTCATCTTTTCCATTTATCTAAAGATCTATTTTAAAATAAAGTATATTTAAAAGAGTAGGCTTTAAATTCAAGGGGAGAAAGATGAGGATATCTACTGTTGCAAAGAGTTACCGAACCGGAAACCCACAGGGGAAGTGCTATCCTGTCTTTTAGGGTCATCATGGGTTTACATTGACTCAATGACAGCGAATTTGGCTTGGAGTTGCTCCCAATTAGCACTGTTAAAGTTTGACTTTCCAACACGTGATAAAGTCTACATTGCACTCTATCATTCCTATGTTATAAATTGCCATGTTCCAACTTTGTCTCCCCTGCTATATATACTGTTGTCTAATTGACCTTTGTCCTTCCTTAAAGCCCTCAGTGCATTGGCTAGTTAAGAGTATTTAAGGAGCAAATACTTGACGAATCATGACAGCAAACACTTATTGAACTCTTACTACAAGCCAGGCTCTGTTCTGAATGGCTTGTTCATTTTAACTCACTTGGTATGCACAACTTCTCTATGAGATATCATGTTTATCTTGACTTTAGAAATTTGAAAGGTCCCTGAAGTGCAGAGACTAAGTAACGTGCCCAGGGTCACGTGCCCAGGATGCAGTGGAAGTTGAATAGGAATGCAAACAAGGAAACAGCAGTGACTGAGTTCCTAATTACATTATCCTGCCTGCTGGAGAGATTGTTAACCCTACAAAGAAGGTTATTATCTTATTTGTTTCCCGAGAATGAGGTAGCTTTAATTCCACTTTTCCAAAATCGTTATTAGAAAATATGTAATAGACTCCTCTGAAGACATGTATTAAATTGAGTACTATAGGACAGGAAGCGTGCAGTGCACACTTTGGCCTTTCATGGGTCAGTCCAGTTGCACCCAGGGGTTCACATGTGGAAACAGACAGACTTCCCTGACCACTTGAGATTGGGGCCAGAGCCAGCCTAGGGAATTCCAAGTACCCAGGACATTCATGCTTTGGGATTCCATTGCAGGGAACTCTCAAAGGAGAAAGATGGCTTAGCTGACACCCTAACCTCCAAGGCAACCTCCCCTTTCCTCTGCTAGGCGACTACCTCTCTGATTACCACACACACACACACACACACACACACACACACATATACTTCATCTATTCTTTTGTAACATGAGCCTGTAGACACTGCTACTTGGCCACTGACAACTAGATCTGTCAGCACACAAATGGCAGGGCTTCTTCTTGGCCGTCAAAAAGTCTCCAGAGTCCCCCAATGGTAGGAGCCCTTGTGTCTTACCCCAAAGTAGTTTTCCATCATGTCTGACTGTCACAGTATCTGTTTTATGAGAGAGAGAAGCCAGAACCCTGGGAGATCTAGAACCTTCTGGGTAGGCTTTCCTCCCTCCAGCCTTGACGCCACACCTTTGTGCTGAGCATTGGCTAAAGCATGCCTGAAGTCATGAAACGGGGCTCCTCTGCCACTTCAGAAACAATTTCTCTGTGGCACAATCTTCACTCAAAAGTTACTCGCATCCCCTGCTCACATGGTGACCCAGGGACATGACTTTCTAAACTGTCCTCCAAAAGTTAGTCATTTGAATGGTGGCCCTGTGAACACAAAACACATTACTCAAGGTTGTGTCCTCAAAGTACCCTTTCCTAAAATCCCAGGGGAGTCACATTGGGGAAGAGACAGGATAGAATATAGCTGAAGTACGAAGGCTGCATGGATGGTAGCTCTGAGAAGAGAAGCCCCAACGAGCCCACCGTCTGCACACTGGTGGGATCAGATATATCGTTCCACTCTATTCCATGGTGAAGGGGGCGGCAATCAGACAGGATGCGGACTTGGAGTTCACCTTGGCAATGTATCCTGGAAGCATATTAACAGTTTCTTCTCTTCTGTGCCTGTCTGAAACTTTTGGCGGCACTTTTGGTCTGAAACCTTTTCTCCCTCTGAAGGAAAATAACATTCCCTCATACTCCCAGGCACAACATCCAGAACCAAGCGGCTGCGTGTATCTCCTTGTCCACGCCCTCACAGCCTCTGACTCAGGAGATCCTGCAAGACCAGCAACACAAGCAGAATTGTCTGGGAGGCTCTGCTTCAATCCAGGATTCAGGTCAAGTTGACCTGGGATAGGGCTCAAGGTTCTCTGTGTTTGGAAGGACTGTTGTGGCTTTTTGTTTTTGTTTGTTTGTTTGTTTGTTTTAAAGCTTCTCAGGTGCAGCCAGAATTATAAGCCACTGCTATGTGTTGAAGTGTCTATTCCGCATTAGAAGGAATGTCTTTGACTGCAGGTCAGTGAATCCAGGGCAAGGAGAAAAGGCAGTAGAGGTTCATCCTTCAGTATCCCAGCCCCTCAGGTTGTATTTCCAAAGAAGGAGAAGCTTTTCTGGGTAAACGTTTCCATCTATTGATGGACAATGTCATTAGGACATTACCACTTCTTAGGGCTCTTACCCACTTTGCACTTATAGATCAGTTTATAAAATGTGCCAATAATGTAGATACCAGTAAAGAGGTAAGAGTCCTTGGGTAGTTTTTTAGGCTCATGTGATGTACAGCAGCGGTCTCAAATAGTTTGTAATTATCTCACAGAAGCTAAACAATGAGGAGGATGATGGCATTTGTCGTTCACATCCTTTGTTCACATTGTAAGACCCTTGAATCCTTGCTAAAAGGACTTGAAACTATTCATTTTGCAAATACAAGGAAAACAAGACTGCCCTATTCAGCCACAATCACATTTCTTTGTGATAGATCTTTTAGAACTTGGGAGGGTGAGTTAAAGGATTTTTAAATGAGTGACTTCATTTGTGACAATGGAAATGTTCTCCAACAATTACCTTAGGGTGCTAAAGCAATATCCAGCTCCTGCTTTTTACCAGAAGGCGTGCCATAGGAGCGATTGGAATTTTTCTTGCTGGGAACTCTAGAAACTCACTTGGATAGTGAATGGAAAGCTTTCAATGTCATGTCCATGAAGCAGGTGGCTACACAGTCCTGGGCTAGAGAAATAATTCCATGCAGGTGGCTAGTTGGAAAAACCCAATTGTCCCATAATGTTCTTAATGTAATTGTGTCCCAATAATATGTTTTCTGATAACATCTTATATATGTTGAACAGTGATTAAAGCAGAAATAGAACATCAAGGAAATGAGGAAATTCAGCACAATCCAACACTGTTTCTGGCAGTAGTCTTAAAAATTACTAATGTGCATTTGAAAGTAAATATCTTCAAAGATACACTCATGAATCAAATGTGTCACTCAATAATGAGTGTCTTACACTATGTTAGATTCTGATTGTGCAAAGGGGAGTAACAAATGGACTCCCTGCAGACAGAACATTGTCTAGGGAAGGAAATCAATATGAAAGTTCCTCATTAAGACACAGCATTAGAAAAAAAAAGACAGCATTAGAAAACTACCATCTACAAAAAACAACAACAACAAAACACAAAGCAAAGCCCCAAACCCACTGCCATCAAATCAGTGCTGACTCGTTGTGACCGTGTTTGGTAGAGTAGACTTTCTCCCGGGGGGTTCGGAGGCTAGCCATCTTCTGTGGGAGGAGAAAACGTCATCTGTCTCCCTCGGAGTGGCTGGGGACCTTGCAGTGAGCAGCCCAATGATGGTTCCACAATGGAACCAGGATCGCTTCATAATGGAATGTGTGAAAAACCATTTAAGGGCTGAGCCCCGGTGGCATAGTGGTTGAGTGTAGGACTGCGGCCCATTGGCTTGGCGGTTCAAATCCAGCAGCACCAAGGCTGGGCCGCCCACTCCACCAGAGGACAGTGATGCCCAAAAACAAGCAAACAAAAGAAAAAAGAAAAGCCATTTAAGATGCTGTGTACTACGTCACACACAAGGAAAGAAAGAAAAGAAGACCATTGAAACCCATTGCTATGAAGTTGATTCTGACTCACAGTAAGCCTGTGGGGGATTTCCAAGACTCTGAGTCTCTGCGAGAGAAGACAGCCTCATCTTTCTCCCACTGAAGAACCAGGTGGTTTGAACCTCTGACTTTGCTGTCAGCAGCCCAGTACTGCACCAGTAGTGCCATCAGGAGACTTTCTTATGTCCCAAGAACATCATTATTTAGGGCCCCATAAGACATATCTCTGCAATTTTCAGAGCAAATACTACGGACTTCTAAACAACTAACATATTTTGCCTGATAGATATTTTGAATGAGATAGCTGAATCCTCTCTCCCTTTGAATTATCTGCTTAAAAGTTCAAAAGCGATTTGCAATCTATATCAAGTAAACAGACAGAACTCTATATTACCAATTTTGCCCACTGTCCTCCATCTAACTTGACCCTGATTTCCTATTCACTTATGCTGCGGTCCTTAGAAGTAGCTCACTGAGCAATGAAGTCCTGTTATGTGCTGCAGGCGAAGGCAACCTTGAAAACTGTATCCTGGGGGAAATAAGTCAGTCGCCAAAGGATAAACACTGTTATTATCTCACACATGAAACAGAAAAATACATAGAAACCAAAGCTTATTAGTCATTTCTCCAGGATAAAAGGAGGGGAGAGAATGTTTCGGGATCACGGTGAGATAATAATTTGGACAAGGATAGTGATTGTATTGCATGAAGAATATAATCGATGTTAGTGAATTATACATGAAAAATTGCTGAACTTGGAAATGCATTATAATATATGTGTGCAATTTTAAAAGGTGTCTGTGATCCTTTTTCACGATAAGGTAGAGTATCAGAAAATAAGGAAACTGACTATGATGACAGAGGCTCATTGGAAGATTTGTGAGAGCCAGGGCAAAGAATGAGGATGTTCCTTGCAAGTGTGCAAGGAGGAGGTTAACACAGCCACTGCCACCGAGTTGATTCCAGCTCCCGGCAGAACCATAAGACACAGTGGCGCTCACCCTGTGGCTTTCTGAGAATGTCGATCTTTCCAAAAATGAAAAAGCCTCACCTTTCTCCCACGGATCGGCGCGGGGTTCAAACTGCTGAGCTTGCAGTTAGCAGCCCCGTTCTTAGGCCCCGATGCTACCAGAAGCAAGGGAAGGAGCTAGCTAGGTGGATCGGCAGAACATCCATTGCCTCGCTAAGAATAGCAGCAGCAAGAGCAGCAGCACCATAGTAGTGATAAAGAAGAACTGTACCTTACCCTCGCCGAGTTCTTCTTCTTTATCAGTGCTTTGCAAACATTCATTCTCTTATCTGCACAGCAACCCCAGGAAGTAGATAGTAATGTCCTAATTTTACAGATGAGTTTAAGGCTGCTTAGAGAGGTTAGTAATTTGCCCAAGGTGCCCCCTCCAACACAAGCTGCCCTGCTTTGCGCTCCATACCACTGATTTACTGGCTATCACATGCAAAGATAAGAATGGTGATGGGGGGTTGCCTATTAGAACAGCTTCAAGGATATCTGAAGCAAGGAGTGCAGGTGGTGATGCAGTCACAGATGAAATGATGGAGATAAGTAAGGGCAACGTCAGGACTAATATTTCTTCAAGCAACAGGGTGAGCCAAAGGAGTTTCATAAGGAACTTACCTGACAATGGAGGACAGCAGAAAGCGTCTCTCAATTCTGGTTCTTCCAAAATAGAAGTAGAGAGACACAGTCTTATGAGTGGGGAGTCCTGGACAACTCCCAAGCATTCGTTCACTACACACCCCGGCTCACGGGTACTTCTTGGATGCACAAAAACATTATTTTACCATGGTATTCTTGACAGAAAATATTTTACATAAAACCGTTTTTATGTCAACCACATCCATGGGAGTTTCATTGCTCAAAACTCTTGTTTTAAGCATTCCTCCACAAGGTAGTACCAGAGACGAAAGACTCCCAATAGAGTCTCTCCAATGGGCTCTTCAGGCCATAATAATGGTAGTCCTTAAGGTGATTTGTGGTGATGGTAGTCACAATAAACCTGCCACTAATTCTGGAGTGTGACTGGATTGGAAGCATGTGCTACCATTCATTATTCCATTCCCTTCTCACAACAGCCCAAGGAAGAAGGAAGATCGCTTCGTGTTGCAAATAAAGGCACGGAAGCTTAGGTGATAACATGCTCAAGTCCACACAACCAAAACCAAACTCATTGCCTGCCATCAAGTTGAATTTCAAGGTGACCCTTATGACAGTGTAGAACTGCCCCATAGAACTTCCAATCTTTATGGAACCTGACCCTTCTATTCACCATCAAGTGCTTAGCACTGTGCCACTGAAGATCCTTGCTCCAAATTACACCATCTGTCAAATATGAGAGCACAGGAGTTCAACTACAGGACAGGATGGCCACAGAATTGAAGGCAGCCAGCCTGCCCTGCTTCACTGGGGGAGACTCTTAACTATGGCACCATCCCATCATGCCTCTCTCAGGAATGATTTGATTTATAAAAACAGAAAATGGGCTCTTCAGATTTTGCTTCTTTTGGGTCCTTTCTGCTGTGTGCGTGTTGAGAGAGTAAGATGAATGACTTGGTATGTGTGCTTGTGCTTGTCTCTATAGGTTAAACATGTATGAACTTTCCAAATTAAAAGCATGGATCTAGCTAAGAGACGCATTTTCGCAATGGACACAAATCTCAGATTTTCTACCCACAAGGCATGTGGTTAGGGCACTTCACTCACATGATCTCTGTAATGATCTCTTTATCTTTAAACTGGGAAGAGTTAGAATCCAAGACTAGGCTGTCCTGAGTCCTAATTGGGGAGATTATGCCTACAACACCTGACACACAGTGCCTGGTCAATTTATCTGCGATCCCGCTGTCCTCTTCATGTTCTCATGCCAAAATTCTATAAATACCAAACATCAATATAGCACCAGCCCTCCTTGGGGACACCTCTATCACTGAGAGAAGGATCAACATGGAAGTTGACATCACACGGGATTCTTGGTCCCTACCTCCATAGAAATGCACCCTCTGCATTTCCAGCAGCAGGATACAAGCATGTACATTTTGTGCATACCAGAATGTAATACAAGAATGAACAATTTTCTGATACTTCAGGCCTTCAGTTCAGCTGAGCCACAATTGCCCTAAACCACTTCTGTTTCTGACATCTCCAAGCACTGCTCAAGGGGGAAGATGCCCCCCCACCTTCATTGGCTTCAGCACCCACAGAGGCATAAGTTCCATACGTTTTTTGTGACTCTTTCCTCCTGGATCCCTGCCCTTCCAAGTTGGTCTGATTCAAAAAGTGTGACAATACTCTCAGTGCTACCTTTGTGAACTTACCTTCCAGCTTATGTCATTGAGATGGGGACTTTACCAAGTTGAGAGGACAGTCTTTCCTTCAACCTCATTCGGTACCGATTTCATTTCTGACCATTCAGTTTTAATGCATCATATCCATCTCAGACTAATGGCTAACCAGAAAGCAAAAGTAGACATTATTTTTGGGAGGGTGGGGCATCATTGCCCTCTGGTGGTCGTGGGAGCTACCCAACGCTGCTCCTGAGAGCCGCTGCTGGATTTGAACCACTAAACCCGCGGGCCACAGTCCCCCACTCAACCTCTTATGCCGCCAGGGCTCAGCCAAAAGTAGACATTCTTCATGCAGCTGAATCATCCGTAAATTAAAGCACTAACACATGGCAGAGCCACTGAGAGCCCCGCTCGGGTCACCGAAACTGGTGTTGTCCCATGTCCAGCTCCAGCAGAGACCCGACCCATGTTGTGGGAGAGACACTTTACCTTAATCAGATCAGGTGATTGTGAATAGCCCACTCTCTGTAGAGCGCTACCGATGTTCTCTTAAAAGGACTTTGCCCCACTGTTCCCCTAATGTGAATATTTTCTCTCTTTTTTTAGCCACATAAATAGAAGAACGCAGTTTGAAAACCCGGTCCTGGAAGCTAAAAGGAAGCTACAGCAGCATAACATGCCCCACACAGAACTTGGAACAAAGCCCCTGCCGGCCCCAGGTTCCCGAGGTACTGTAGCGCGGCCGCATGCCAGGGCGCCCGGAGGGGAGAGGGTCTCTCCAACTGCACTCCTAAGGAATGCCCTTAGCGTGGACCAATGTGTTTCCTCCCCATCCTCTCCTAGCAGGAGCTGGGTGTTTTCTCTCTTTCTCAGCGGTTGCATTTTGCAACCGGAGATTATGTTGAAGCCTGGAGCAGTATGTTACAGGGATTTACAGAATGTTGTGAGGAGGAGATTTAATGGGTGGTTGACAGTGGTCCTGTAGATTCCTAGAGATTCAGTAAGTGTGTTCTCGAAAGACCAAGCACAAGAATGAGGCTTGTTCTCCTTTGTGACAGTAGACAGCTTCTCATCGACCTTACCCAGGCTCAAATCCGGCTGCCCCCGCGCTGCCTGGGAGAGGTCGAGCAGCGTGGATGACTTGTCTCGCTGTCGGCGGCGCGACCACGCCGCGAGGCCCTGGCCATTCGGTATGTCCCGGGGTGGTGTGCTGGACCCGACTGCCCCGCTGAGCCACCGAATGCGATGAGCTGGCACAAAGCTTCCACCGCTTTGTGACCTCTTGCTCCTAAGTCAAAGCAGGCGAGAGGCTTTGGGAGACTGGCCTGCTGAGGGTTTTCACACCACGCACTTGGGCACCATCTGCATGAATGTAAAGGTCAACTGCCGAACTGCTCTTCCACCACTAATAGTACATGCCGCTCGGAGAAGGCGCTGCAATTACATGTGCGGTGTGGGTTTCTGTTTGATGGAAGCTCCCGACCTGTTTCCTGCTGGAGCTCTGTGGACATGTGTGGTGACTTAACGTTTGGCAAACCACGCACGCCAAAGCATCTCTCTCAAAATGTAACAGCCACTAAAAAAATATCTTGTCAAAGATAGTAGTCTTAAAGCATGTAGTATGCTTAGAGATGCATTTCTTAGAGATCATAGCACAAAAAGTCTATCTGTAGCAAAATGGTGGCCAAACCCCCACGAATGGGTTCTATACAGATTACATAGGGATGGGATTGAAACGTGTCACTATATGGTAGCAGAATGTTTTACCTTTACATTCATAATTGCCATTTAGAAGTAGAAGGCTTGCTTTTTGCTTACACTGTGAGTCTACCAAAAACCATTGAGTGCGTGAACCTGGATTTATCTATTGAACCTTTACAGTGCCTCACTTTAGAGCAGGCAAAGTAAAAGTTAGTTTGGTCCCAAATCCACATACTCTTTCTAAATAACCTGGAAAGGTAGAGATGTGTTCATTTTCCACTGTTTCCCTGCTTTCTTAGAGGTACACATGTCTCCGTGTTGCACTCCTATTATTTTTCCAAAGAGGAAAATCCTCTTCAGTGTCCAGGACTGGTCACTGACACTTGCCCCCAGCATAGAATCTGCCATACAGCTAGCAGGACACATCCAGAGGTGTCTGGATGCTTTGAGTTCTTTACCTGAAGGTTCTAGTAACCTACTGAATCCCAGCTTTTTAAGTGTCCAACCAAAACAAAGCCATCATCTTCCAGGCAGTTTCCACTCACAGAAACACCATAGTGCAGTACAGTATGTACAGTTGTACAGCAGTACAACTATGCTGTAAGGTGTTTATCTGTAGCAGACTGCCACATTTTCCTCCCATAGAGTATGTGGTGGGTTGAACCAACCGCTATGACACGTGTCTACTGCACCACCAGGGCGGCCAATTTACTCAATGGAAACTGACTTGAGAAGAGCCACTTCCCAAACCCGGCCGAGCTTCACCTTTTCCTAGAAGCTCAGGATGCTGTGCATCTGCAGAAGGCGCGACCTGTGTTTGCTCTGGTCACAGCCACCACCTGCTTGCCTCCACCCTGGAAGACCCCTCACATGCCCCTAGGATTGCTGCTTTGCTGGCTGGCTTTTGCGTGGGGAGAACTCGCCTTGAATGTGCCTTTTCTTTTCTTACTTATATTGGCCAATGTAGAAAAACCACTGTTCACCCGGGATGCATCCCAGTTGAAGGGAACATTCCTCAGCACCACCCTTAAAAAGAGCAACATGGGTTTCGGATTCACCATCATTGGCGGAGATGAGCCCGATGAGTTTCTGCAGGTGAAAAGCGTGATTCCTGATGGACCTGCTGCACAGGACGGAAAAATGGAAACAGGTACGTTCCTTGATGCTTTTGAAAAGTGCTCTGAGCTTTTGTTCTGCTGTCCACCCCACAAAGGTCATTTTGAGGAACTTCTTTACATGTTTTTAATTTTAAGGTCAAGGGTCACGTATCAGATTGAAATTAAAATCATTTGGGAGTAACTCTTGGTATCATTTTTGTCTCATTTTACAGACTTAGCCTATTAGTTGGATTCCATGAACTCTTGAAACTGACATTTTCCTAATTTATTTCCAGTATTCCTTCTCAGGGATGTTTTCACATGATAAATTATCTAGGGAAAATTATTTAAGTGCACATGCCCATCTTATAGAAAACTGTAAAATGGGTATTAATCTTTGGAAATGCCCACATGTTGTTTTTCTGATATTTTTACCTCTAGTCTTTGCAAATTGTTTATCATATGCAGTTAGTTGGATGTCTATACAAATTCTAATTGGAGTATATTTCATAGGAAAATACAGAAACATCCTCAAAGATGATGAAATATGAAGAAAGGCAACTTAAACTCTATCTGATTTCACCATTTCATTTTAAATTATCCTACCTTGTCCAGGCCCTTAGATAAGTTTCATAATTATAAATATTAGTTACCTTACCTGATAAAGAGATGAAGAATTTAGATTTCATTTTAATCTCAGTGTGTTTGCTTTTATAATGTCTTAGAAAGAACACCAGAAAGTACAGTAACTATGCTCAAGGAAATAAGATATGTTACTATTTTCACAACTTGTTTGTAATTGATGAGTCTTTGTAAACATTCAAATTAGAGACTTATTATTGCAGAAACACCATAGAGTAATAGCTGAACAGTTAGCCACAAGGCTGGTGAATTGATCCCACCAGCCACACCTTGAGAGAAAGATGAGGTTGTCTGCTCCTCTGAAGCTTTACCACCGTGGAAGCCCTATGGTTCAACTCAGAGTGGAAATAGACTAGAGGGCAAAGGGATGCCTTCTTTGTTTGTAAACCATTCTTTCTAGGATTTGTGTTTTGTGTAGGAAAAGAGATAACATAAAATTGTAGTCTTCATTTTACCTTTTTAATTTTAAAGTTGCCAATGCTAGGATGCCACTTATGAAATGATCCCTGTTTAAATAATTTTCAAAGTTTCCTAATGAGTGAGTTTCTGAGACCGCGCATCATTGACTAGTATTGTATGTAATCAAAGGTATATTTCTCTAAAAATTGAAGTGAGATCTTAAAACTAATTCATTGCATTTTCAATCACTAGTTTTTTACAACACTAAATCTCAGAGAGAATGCACCTCAATTGTTCACTGAGGGATGCTTTATTCAGCATCTGTCCTTTCAGGCTGTCCTAAAATCACAAGCAATAAAACATCATCTTAAAAGCATTCTAATTGTTATACTTAGAATAAGAGGAATTGTGAAGTTAGCACCATCATAGAGGAGGAAATTAAATGACTAAGCTTTTGAACCTCAGAGAAATATACATGTCATTCCTTCCATAATAACCCATAAGCCCATTTCCATAAAGTTGATTCCATCTCTGGTGATCCCGTACAGGTTTTCTGTAAGTTTTTTCAGGAGCACATAGCCTCATCAGTCGCATGAGGAGCAGTGGGTGGTTCTGAACCCCCAACCTGGCCATTAGCAGTCCAACATGTAGCCAAAGGGACTCTTTTTCACCAGTGTTCATTTCTCACAACCAGGCACCTACTTGTGAAGTTTTCCAATTTGGGGGTGAAATTCAAAGAAAAAATGCATGTCGAGAACAAAATAATTTTGGCTTTCATAATGATTGCATGCCTAAAATCAAACTCAATAGTTAATGACAATAATAGACACTACAGCTGTGAAAGTGAAAACACTGGTGGTTAAAACCTGAGCAGTCTCATTTGACATTGATGTGAGCCAAGAAAGACATTTATCAAAATTTCTAGCACTAGGCTCAGTCTTGTTTAGAAAAAGAGATGCCAATAGTGTATGCAGACACAAAGAAATGGTCATTGTTCCCAGCAATCGAAAGAGGGCCCTGCCCAAGAGAAAGATGGATAGAATGGGGAGTTCACCCTTTTCCAGGCAGCAGGGGCTCCTGGGAAGGGATGGACAATGGGAGCAAGGGCAGTGTGTCCCTTCTGCTTTTTGACAACTAGCTGTCAGCACCTAAGGTCCTAAATGTTCCAAAATAATGTTTCTTAGAAGAAATTTCCATCATGTCCAGAAACCAGCTAACCTCTGATTAATAGTCTATGCAGTCCAGCAGTCATTTGTGGGCATTACACACCATGATAACATTCTTTAAAGTACTTCAAAAATTGCATTTGGTGTAATATGGCTTTAATAGAAACTATAAGGTCTGAGAGATATTTCTCCACCATATTTGTTAAAAAGCATCCCTTGATTCATAACGTTTCACATATTTCCCCAGGCTAATTTTTGAATCAAGGCTTGTAGTTTCAACATACTTGAATACATAGAGGAAAGCTGAGCTATTCATGAAATTTCCATTATCAGCAGATGACTTATGATATAAGGCACAACCTGTTAGTTTACTTGCTCTCTTCTGATATTTTCCTTTTTATTATTGAAATTATAAGGCGCTAGCCTGAGATATCAGTATCCTGACACCCTCTGATGCAGTTGTTTGGTGTTGTCAGGTTAGTTCTGACAGGTTATGACTCTAGATACAACACCAGGAACCACTGCTTGGCCCTGCCCTGTATCGTCCTCACAGTTGATGTTGTGTTTGAGGTCGCTGTTCAAACCCTCATGAAAAATCGATCTTTGAAAAATCGAAAATTCTTATGGAAGACCTTCTTCTTTGATGACCTTGTATTTTAGTACACACTGTTGTCCTTTTCTTGGAGAAAGATGAGGCTTCCTCTGAAATGTCCTTCAAGAGGGCCAGTCTCAGAAAGGCCGATGCACAGTCCCTGTGGATCAGAATCAACTCAAGAGTAATGAGAGCAAGAGTAGGTTCTTCTAGAACAATGGTTCTCAACCTGTAGGTCACGACCTCTTTAGGGGTTGAACGACCCTTTCACAGGGGTTCCCCAATTCATAACCATAGCAAAATGACAGTAATGAAGTAGCAACGAAAATAATTTTATGGTTGGGGGGCCACCACACATGAGGAACTGTGTGAAAGGGTCGCAGCATTAGGAAGGTTGAGAATTACTGCTCTATAAGAACTGGTCGTTACAACTAACATGTTCAAAGAACGTGAGATGATGTCCCACCAGCCTCTCTCGAAGATAAAGTGACCTGATTTTATGTGGGACACCATTGACCGGGGGAAGGAAGAGGGTTCTTGATTAAAAATTTGGTCTATATGGAGGAAAAAATTGTACATAGAATGCAAAAAAATTGTAATATACTTATTTAATTTTAAAACACCCGGGATGTGGGAGAAATAATTAAAAAGCAGGACATCTGGTCACCTTACTAAGAGGCATTCTGTCTGAACTTCCTCCAAGATTGATTTGTTTGTTATTGTGGTGGCCCATAGTAATGTAATGTTCTTCACCAACATTATCAATCAAAGCTAACAGTCCTTTGCCAGTCTTCCTCATTCATTATTCTCCTTCTGCCATGGCTTCCCATCAGGCACACCCCAGCCTTCAAAGTGACACCTTTGCTTTGCAACTCACTGAGGAGGTCTTTTATAGTAAAATTAACAAGTAAAATGAATTGTTTGATTTCTTGACTTCTGCTTCCTATCTTTGCATGTAGCCTAGAATCTTATCTCATCTCTGCTCTACTCATGTGTGACGACCTCTATTCCATCCCACAGCTCATCTGTTCTCTGGTCCATGCATTAAATCTTTTCTTGAGGTGAAATATGCTCAGGGTTGTACTTAAGCCCTCATGGGCTCATTTTAATTTTCTTCAGTTTTAACTTGAACTTGCAGAAAAATAAATGGCAGGTGGCATGATATTGAACTATTCCATTATCTCTTGCCACAGATGTTGATAATTTGATTCCTGTGTGTCCTAACCAGTGAGGTTTGTGTGTACCATTTCTGTTGTAGTTGTTGAAAGGGGGTAGTTACAAAGAATAGGTTGTTAGGCTATTAGTGACATTTCTATGAACGAAACCATACTGTTTTGTTTTTTGTTTCCAACATTCATATTCCATTTAGTTTGTTTTGTAATTCCTTGTAGATACCCCATGACTTAGACTCAATCATCTCCCATTACTGCTCCCCTCATTTCTTCACTCTTGTTTTTGTTGTTCTTGTTGTTGTTTGTTTGTCTCTTTTAACACTATATTGTGTTTGGTTGAAAGCTTACAAAGCAAATTAGTTTCCCATTGACCATTTTATACCATTTTGGTTCATGACTTTCCTTGCAGCCCCTTCCATGTAACAACTATCGATGCATCTTGATTGCATGTTTGATCCATTTCAGAATACATAAATTGATAAAAGTATTTGATTTCTTCATCTTTGGCATTAGGGAGTGGTGCATATAATTTTAGTAATATATGCACTCAGCCCATTGAACTCACTAATGCCTAGGAAATCTATCTCTATCTGTTTCATGTGATTTTTTATAACTTCCAATTTTCCTAGAGTCATACTTTCTACATTGCACTTTCTGATCATTGATAGTTATCTTCAGACATTTCTTCTATTTTTGAGTTGTACCACATCAGTTTATCATGTCCCAAAAGTTTACCTCCATCTGCATCACTAGTTATGGCACTATTTTGATAGGCAGCTTTTTCCCAGTTGTATTTTGAGAGCCTTCCAAGCTGAGGGGCACATCTCTGGACTGTATCAGAAAATGTTCTTCTACTGTTCATTCATTTATCACTGATCAGTCATTTTAGACGTAGATTGCCAGGTCCATCATGGGTGAGCCCACTAATGTTTGAAATACCAGTGTCATGTCGCTATTGTTGTCATCATTGTTGCTGGGTTCTAACTCACAGTTTAGTGCAGTAAAACTAAACACTGTCTGGTGCTATGCCATCCTCACAAGTATTATCATGGGTGAGTCCATCATTGCAGGCCCTCTGTCAGGACTGTCATTGATACTTGTCCCTTTTTTGATGATCTACTTGACCAACATGATGCCCTTTTCCTGAGACAAGTGTCTCCTGGCAATATATCTGAAGTATGTAAGGTGAAATCTCACCATCCTTGCATCAAAGGAGAATTCTGACTGAACATATTTTGACTGGTTTGTTTGTTTCTCTGGCAATCCACGGAACTGTCAAGATTCTACATTGAAAGCGTAATTCAAAAGCATCAATTCTGTGGTTTCCCTTGTGCTATGTCCAACTTTACATGCATATGAGGCAACTGAAGATAGTCTGACTGGGTCTTTTCAGCTCCACCATAGTCCTCAGCATGACTTCTTTGCTCTTCAGTGCTCCGCAGAGGTCTGGGCCACGCCACCCATCCTTTGATCTCTGGACTGCTGCTTCCATGAGCATTGATTGTGGATCCAAGTAAGACTTGATCCTTGATGAATTCATTCTTTCCTCTATTTTTTAGAATGCTACCTATTGCTCCATTTGTTCGTATTCTTGTTTTCTTTACATTGAATTTACTTCATATGTTAGGAACCGGTTTTTTTCTTTGTTTGTTTTGTATTTTCACCAGAAATTGTTTCAAATCCTTCTGACTCTCATCAAGCAAGGTTGTATTGTTGGCATATCACAGGTTGTTAATATTAACAACCAGTGGCATTGCTTTCAGCACTATAAGTACAACAAAGTACAACAAAGTACAAAGTACAACAAACTGAGAGATGAGTGATAGGTACTTTTTCTCTCTGTCATTTCTCTCTTTTAAGCAGATTGATGATACTGCTGTTTTCCTCATTGCTGCCTCTAAAAGTGTAGACATAAGATTGATTTTGTCTGAATAATTTGAAAATGGAGATTTCGGTGCCCACCAGACATGTTGGTGGTGATGGGGGTGAACATTGTGTCGGCTTGGTGACCTGCAGTGCAGCAAAGCAAAGACAGCTCCTGTACCATCCTCTCAGTACTGGGTATGCTCAAGTCCATTTTCCTAGCCACTGCCTGATGAGCGAGTCTTTCAAATGAAGGGACTCACCTGCCAGCACTAAATCACACATACCCCATGGGCTTTCACAGGCTTATTTTCAGAACTAGATAGCTTGGCCTTTCTTTATAATCTGTCTCAGTCTAAAAGCTCTGCTGGACCATATCCAGCATGAGAGACCCACTGATATTTTAAATACTGGTGGTACAGCTTCCAGCATCACAACAACACAGGAACCACCATAGTAGGACAAACAGACAGGTGGGTATTAAACCTCAGTTCTACCAATTCCAAATTTCAGTAAGTCATGTTCAGAAGTTCTCACTATAAACTTAAAAAAAAAAACTTTCAAAGTTATGCATATATGTGGTTTCCACAAAAAAGGCATCAAAAATTGTATAATGCATAGCATATCTCATGACTCTTCCCTCCCAACCCTCTAGTCCATATTTAAAAGATGACTGGCTGGTTTTTATTTTTTGGATGTTTCTTTGAGCAACAGCCTTCAGAGCACTAGTTAATGTGCTTACCTTGTCATTTCAAAATCACAGTATTGTGCTTTTAGTTACTTTTAATTTTTCTTCTGTTTCTGTGTATTTCCTTTTAGAAGGAAAGGAAGATTCCACCTCTTTGTACCACCCGCATTTGCCCTCCCACATCCTCCCAGTGAGTCGGACCTGATCCCATGGCCATGACTTACGTAGAACCCAGACTTCGACGCTAATCCATTCCAGAAGGAGTGTCGAGGTGCCATGCAGTTGCACTCCAAATCAAATTTTCCCAGAAGAAATAACTGAAAATGAATTAATCCATCCTCAACCACCAAGTTTTTACCCCCTCCCCTTGCCTCGTTACACAAAACATTACACAGAAGTTCCAAATTAATAAGTTCAGGGTTAAATGATATAATTTAAATGAAAAACAACATTTTAAGCGTTTTAACAACTACAGGGTTGATGTTGGATCTGTGGGTGTGGACATGGAGAAGAAGCATGGAGAGAGAGTCATCGCTTGGAACAGGAATCCCCTTCCATAAAATCAACTGGTAGCTGCTTTTCAGGAGTTTGTACCTTTCTTTGTCTTTTTTCAGTAGGACCTGGCTGATTTCCTCTTTAAAAAAAAAAAACTGTCTAATGCACTCCGCTGTTGGGGTTTCCTTGACTGTTTTCTAAAAAAGCTTACTAAATTATCATCAACAATACCGATAACATGGTTAACCAGTTCCTTATCATCATGATTTTTTTTTTCAAAAACTTTCTTGGGACCCATGATTTTTATCTAAAAATAATACAAAAGTCACAAAAAAACTAAGAGTATAGCAAAATGCTTGGATCACCACTATAAACGTTTTCAACAATGCATACTAACAACACCAACTAATGCTGAGTGACTGAAATATGAACGGCTTTTGCTTACAAAAATACATGCATTGGGTCAGATTTCAATGTTTCGTTCAAATCCAATGCAAAGTTTTTTCGACATTTCATGTGGAAATCCAATGATGTTGAGTACTGATGTGGTCAAGTACCAGGATTCTACTGTAGTTGTTTGGGATTTTTTGTTTTTAGGAACTCCCCCTCAATGGGGCCTTTGGCTTGTTTGTTTGTTCAGTTGTTTGGTTGGGTTTTGTTTTTTGGTGGGGTAGGGAACACCTTCATTCTCTAACATGAAGTAACTTGTTGGTGGGAGCTTTTCATTCTGTCATGTTAGGTCTTGTGTCACACTTTTCCTAATCCCAAACCTTCTTGTTCTTTGGAACAATTGAGTGTCCTCCTTTTCCATGTTAACTTCCCTTTCAAGAACACACTAAAATTAAGGGTCAACTAAGTGTTTCTTTTTTCTGTAAAAGCCTTTTCAGGCCACATGGTCCTTTCAACAACTCAACTCTGCAATCTCAAAAGTAGTCACAGACAATATATAAACCATTGGGAGTGCCAGTGTTCCAACCAAACTTTATTTAAAAATATAGGCAGTGAAAGGGCTTCTTTTTGAGGGATAATTTGCTAATCCCTACAATAGAATATATTTCCCAAGGCTGGGATTCTTCAGTGATCTTGTTTTCTCCACTGTTCTATATTGAGTGTCAAACTGTCTTGTCTTACAACAGCCCTTGTTGTGGTTTCTTGTGTGTGTGCTCTTCACTACAGTGGGTTTATAGGTTTTGAAGAGTCTTTGGGAAAATTGATTACTGTTTTAATCTGTTGTCTTAAACTAGAAGTCTTATAATCTTCATTAAAATGACCCCTGACCTTTTTTGTAGTGGGAACAAGAAAACTCCTTCCCCATTTGTGCATAGCTTAGCGAAGCCTCTGTCTCCACACAATGAATCCTCAGAGATGACTTGAGGAAATGTGTGTAAATATTCGTGGGCACTTACTTTTGGGGTAAACTGTGTAGCCTTCCACTCAAGAACAAAGTTAATTAGATCTTACAATATCGAGCTTCCATATCTCTTACATGCAGTGGCTTCTAGAGCATTGAACTATGAGTAGTTTCTCATTGACTCATTTTACTCACATTTTTTAAGGCACTCAGACCACTATTTAGGTCTAAAGATAAGAAATCTGGAGTGATTTTTTTTAAAGAAACATATATTTACACAGCTCATCTCAAGAAATAAACTCAAGAACAATATACTGTAAAACCCTCCATGTAAGTGGTTCTTTTTCTCCTACCCCTCTGTTTTCTTCCCTCCTCTGGTTTTGGGGACCATCTCATGTTGGTATCACCTTAACCTTTAGTTGCCTTTCATGTCTTCTGGGCAAGGGCAAGGATTAACCTGTGGCTGCAAGTGCTGTGTGGACAGGGGGATGCTCTACTGCAAGTGGGAGAACCATTGGCTTCTGATTCCCTCTTGTCCACTACTGATTCTCTAGTTAATGTGCCCCCTGAGGTCTCCCATTATACTCTGTCATCACTTTTTCCCTTTGAACCAGTTTAACCACATATATGCCTGCTCATTCAGCATTTCTTGAGAATTATGAGGATGAAAAATCCTAGGATTTAATTGCAGAATGACTTCTGCTTGTTTTGTGTCCTCTTCAGATTCAACTTACATCTGGGGCTGGCTTCCCTTGAATGTTGAACATACGCTGCTTGCTCTCCTCATGAATTTTCTGTCACTGACTAGCTGCCAAACAAAAATTTCGAGAGAATCAGCCAGTTCTTCACCACCACCACCACCACCATCACCACTACCACCCACCTGCCCACCCACCACAATCAAGCCTTCACAGTTAGTACAGACCATTTAATCTGCATGTTTCCATCAATTGCCAGAAGCAAATAAACTAATCAGAAAAAAAAACAGACATCTCTTCTATTTAGAATATTTGTTTAGCCCCTTAAAGCTGCATGGTAAACTACACCCAAACTTAATGATCTAAAAGAGCAGTTGATTATTTGCTGCATGATTCCCACTCTTGCCTGTGATCGCCTAATGGCTCTCTAAGAGACGCTAATGCAGCTGCACTTGTCTAGAAGCTGTAGGCAAGACAGCTTTGCTCACATGATCAACCCTAGCTAAGATGGCTGTGTGGCAGAGGGCTGCTCAGATCGCAATCTTTCTCCACCTGATCTCAGTAAAAGGCTAATTTTACCACTTTTCAGGAGCTTGGGTGGTGCCATGATTAATCACTCAGTTACTAATATAAAGGTTTGCAGTTCAATCCTTCAACCACTCCATGAGAGAATGGTGTAGCCATCTGCTTCTATAAAGATTATGGCTTTGGAACTGTGTGGAACTGCTCGATTATATGTCTTTTCAGATATCTGTGAGTCCCACTTGACTTGACAGTAGTGGGTTTGGGGACCGCTTTTCCATGACCTCTCAGGCCTCCAAGAGAGCAACAGGAGAAGTTGTCAGGTTTCTTAATGTCGGTCTTGGAACTATCTAAGCATCACTTCTACTCCAATGTCATGGGCCAGAGCAAGCCACAAAGCCAGCCCACTTTCTACCTAGAGCTCTTCCTTTATGATGCTGTATAGGGGATACAGGTGTCACCATTAATTGAGTACTTGATTTAGGAACAGAGGAAATAGGTTTCCTTTTAATGAGAGAATTGACAGAAACTGACATAAAAAGATTCTTGTCATCTATTATCTGCCATAGATTCTCTCTTTGTTTCTTAATTCCTTGAATTTGTGCAAACTTCCATGAGAAAACCATTTTTTATATTTATGAGCATTTTGCCTTCTCAACATCCCGCTGGTAGGGAAGCGTTACTAATATTTTCCTTTCCGGTTCTCTATAATGTCAGAGATAAATAATGGTAAATCATAGTGCCATATCCAGAGGTTATGAGCAGTAAAATCACCCAGCTACTGGCTCTGTCTTTCTAATAAATCTGAAGCAGACAGTAACGGCAATTCAGTCTTGAAAATTCCACAAAATATTCATGCTCCGATCCATAACAGATCATTTCTAAATAATCTCTTGATACTAACACTAAAATCACTTTGCCTTTTTAGACATTGATGAACTTTAGGTTCTATAGAAGCATCGTGTTCCCTTGAAAATAGAATTGAATTTCTAGCCAACTGACCAGCATTGAGTTATCCATCTCTGAGTATCTGTGGGAGATTGGTTCCAAGCGTCTTGTAGATACCCAAAGCCGTGGGTGCTCATATCCCTTACATAAAATGATATCGTGCTTATAGATATCCTCTGCACATCCCCCACATACATTAAATCATCTCTAGGTGGTTTATGACCCCTAATAAAATGTAAATGCACTGTCAGTAGTTCGGTACACCCCCTCAGCTTCTGAACATATCTGGGACCACTGATTTGCAACTTTCTTCAATACTTTTGATCCATGCTTGAATTTGCTGATGTGAAACCTGAGATAGGGAAAGGCCAACTGTACCTCCAATAAAGAAGAAATAAAGTTTACCTGCTTGAGCTGTCAGCACAGTCAGTCAATTGGTCCAAATGCACCAATTTTTCAATTCCACCCCATTTTGTCCTAACCCCTAATATTTTAACTGGCTAGCAATACATCTTTTAGATCAATGAGAGGACACTCACATTAAGGGCCAGAGACCCCGAGCACTTTCTATCCAACATCCTCCTTGAAGGTTAGGTGTACTTGATAGGACACCAACATGGATAGAGTCTTGGATTTTATAGATAAACCAACCCCTCGAGAGAATGAAAAACATTGTACCTTCCATCTTTGTTGATTATGCAATACTTCATCAATAACCTATTTTGTCCTAAAAAAAGATTCTTTTGTAATTCAATTAAGTGCTGTTGCGGTGCCTCCCTTCTATGTGATCACTTTTCAGTAAGGGCTTTCTACAGTACTCTCTGTTTCCTTTCTCATTGAAAATGAGAGTCTGGTCAAAGCCCCCTTGACAGAGGATGGTGCTCATCTCTGCACGAGGATTTCATACTTTATGTCCATTTTGGAATAGATACAGCAACGCTTGATATTTAATTTTTTTCTAGTTTCAACATCGGTGTGTATTTCCATAAGTCATTGTCTTGAAGCTGCAATTCACAGAAGAATAGAAACACGCTCTTCATGACCATTGCACCTTTTGAGCTTATAGAAATCAATGCACTTGAATGTACAATTAAACGTAATTTTCTCTAGTGCTTGAAAACTAATCTATGCAAATATAATCACATTAATTTTCAGCATAAGTTCACTGTACTTCCTAAGAGCTGAAGAGAATGTGGGGGGATGGACCCTCAAGAAAAGCTGAAAATTGTGGACTAGACCAATGATGCTATATTTTAAAGTACCCTTCCATGATAGTGAGATTTTCAAACTCCAAGTTTATTACTAAGTTCAATGACAATTGACCAGGTGTAAAGAGATTACTTTGTATTAGTGAAGCTAATTGCCACTGTTTAAAGTAGACCCATGTTAAATTAAAGCATTATCTAAATTTATTTCAGAAGTTTGCATCATTTATATTTTAAGCCTGAGTCTAAGCTTACAAGTAAACCAAAGGTATCTAAATAGATGTTTATCAGATGATGTGCCTGTATTGTGACATGTATGCTTGTAGACGATATCAGGGTTTTTTTGTTCCTATTGCTCCCTCTGCCTGCGCTAATGGAACTGATGAAACTGAGCCTTGGCTTCATCAAGAAATGATGTGGCATTATTGATGGTGCTTTAATAAAAGAGTTTTATTTAAGATTATTACCTGCCCTACCACCACCATCCACTGAATTGAAAAGTCTTGTTTAGTTGTCATTCTCCCCACCTTTCTGTAACCACTTTGAGGGTACGACTGGGTCTGATGGATACAGGATAACCCCCATGACTTCACTGTTGGTGCATAGCTAGTAATCCACCTGTTGATTGAACAAATGAATGAGCCTTCCCCTACAGAATGGATTTGCTGGCATGGATTGTTTAAGAGGTGTCAGATCTGTTGTGATGATAGATGCCCCTAAGACTACTTGTGTTTCCTTTAGATAATTATTAAAGGTTCTCCTTACTCTGCTTCAACCCAAATATCATTAAGTAGATTATTATACTAAAGAACACATGTGAAATCACTCAAAAATGGTAGTCATTATCCCTAGCTGTAGACAGTTTTCCAGTAAATTGTAGCACAGTGGTTAATGTATTAGGCTGCTAATCAAAGGTCAGTGGTTCAAGTGCACTGGTAGTCTGTGGAAGAAGACATGGCAGTCTGCTTATGTAAAGATTTACATCCTTGCAAAGCCTGGGAGGGAATTCTACCCTGCTCTAGAAAGTCACCATGTGTTAGAATCAACTCAAGGCAATGGGTTTGGTTGCTGTTCTTTTGTTTCTTTTGCTTCATTTTGGTTTCTTATGGTGTTCTGAAAGTTATCAATAGATGAAAAGATCAATGAACAACTTGAGATGTTTGCCTTTTGGGATCTGGAAATAACTGCCCCACACCAAACATTTGAACATTGCTCTCTACATCGTTTTAGATTTAAAGGCAATGCCAGCAAAATTTGGGAATCATAGTGCCATGATGATAACCCTTATTCTGTTGCCAGACTAGCAGCTGAAATGCAAACACCCCGCCTCTTTTGTGCACATACAGCACTGGAACTTCTCGGCATCCCACTTGGTGTAGTTTGTAAGATTCTAACACTCGATTGAAAGATGTATTTTAGAAAATTCAATAAGCCAGTCTTCATGTGTTTGTTGAGGGTCCCCCATTTATTAATAACATTCTACCCACTCCAAAGTTAAAGTATGTAACAAGTTGGAGAAGAGTGAAATAGATGGAAAGTGTCAGCCAAAGTAAATGTTAATATTCCCAGGATGAAATATTCTAGGTTGAGTCTTGGTGTATTTCCCTAAAGATTTTATTTTGGGTTGTAGATACTCAATGAATAGTTTAATTGTATCATATATAAGTGTGTGTGTGTGCATGTACAAATATACATAGTTGCTCAAAGCTATATATGATGTGGGTAAGAAGGAGGAAAGAAATGTGTCCTCCTTTGTTTCATCAGATGAAGCGTAGATCTTAGTTCATAATTATGCATCTTTTAGCATTCAAGTGAGAAAACTTCACCGGAGTCAATCGGCGTTAAATTGCCATGCAGACCTTTGTTTATAAGTGTAATTCTGCTGGTTTTTGCAAGCTGCCAATGAAATTAGAGATGGAGTCTGCAAATATCAAAACTGCCGCAGCTGCAGAAACATTATCCCTGCATCCAGGGTAATTAATGTGCTTCTCGCATGTTCCAGCTGAGGATTTGCATGAACTGACAGATGCACCCAAGGTAAAACTTAGTGTCATTATCTGATGTATGGCTTTCTTCAAAAACCCAACTCTGTAAGGCAGACTTTGTGTTTCTGAATGGCAAGAACTATGGTCACAAAGGAAAAGGAATTCTATTATATCAAACGAAGTGGGAACTTTGTTTTGTGAAGTCAAGACTAATAACCTAGAACTCTTTGTGCACATCATGACCTTTGCTTCCCTTCTCTTTTTACTGTGAAGTGGGGGGAGGGTTTTCCTAAATATTCCCTCCTCTTCCATCTTGTTTTTCTTCTATTTTCTCACTGGACTAGGAAAATAAAAGACAACGATATTAGATATAGCTTCCCTTTGTATTCATGAAAGAGAGACTATTTAGCATGCATGAAAAACTGACTTAGATTGTCACAGCTCTCTACGTAATATGAAGCACTTGACATCCTCGTAAAGATGGAGATAAGCAAGCTGTGTTTGCAACACTGATATTCTTCAGAGGGTAGCTCATGGATTTGTAAGAGATTGTGATCCTGGACTGGAACACAAAAGCTGTTGAATTTAAAAGTCAACTGATGTGGTCACTCTGTGTGTGTGTGTGTGTGTGTGTGTGTGTGTACCACAGCCTGTTGCCAGGTAGAATCGCAGAATGTACAAAGTGGAACCTCAAATTTGAAGTCAAAGATAGGGAATTATTTACAATTTTCTTCTTCAAGACCTATGTCCTTGAGAGTTTGGTGTTTCTGCTTTTAATAATTAAAAAATTCAAAGGTCAATTTTCCTGAGGGGAAAAACAACCATTTGCCATTTCCTCCAAGAGGGGAAAAAAAAGGTGACATTTTTCTATAAAAAGGAGACATTTTGCCCAGAGGCAAGTAGAGTTAGTCCAGGCATTACCTGACAGTGAGTTTGCCTAAGAGGAGCAAAAGAAGCTGTGCCTCTAGCAAAAATGACAATTTGCTCGCTGCCCAGATATGCAAATTCTGAAAATTATAAAAAGGATTTTTTGGTGTGTTGGTCCTCTCAATAGTGTATTGATGTGTTTGGCAGCACTATCAATTAATATCATGAATAAATGCCATGCTGAAAGGATAGAAATGTTATTAAAAAATGACAGGCTGGGTACTAAGCCCTGAGTCAGAAATCTAGAGTTTTACATATGATTCCATAACTGGCAACTCCTATCTTGTTTCACATTTGTTTCGCAACTTATGGCAAGATAGGAGTGCTCTTATCCCTTCGCTATTCTTCCAGATAGATGATAGATAGGTAGATAGACAAATATAGATAGATAGATGATAGACAGATATCATTCTCTCAGCAAAGTGTGCAGTTGGATGGTTGTTGAGTGCTATTCCTTGGCATGGGTCTCAGGCCCAGACATCTCCCTCAGTGCTCCTGGGACTCCCCTATTACAGTCAGCTCTTCATGATCATGCTGTTCCCTCCTGAGCCCCTACCATAAGAGAATAGTCACACCGTAATCGGAGGAGGAATGAAGAGATCATGACTCGGAGGCAGACCAAGCTCATGTTGGAGGGAAGACGAAAGTTATTTAAATCAAAATGGAGTATGAAGTTGGAAATACAACTTTATATGGACTAGGATGGTAGCCACATAAGAGGATATGATATACGATGACCACCCTAATTTATATAACCATAATCCCAGATAGGGAAACAACATGTCACCAGGTCCTTTTCCAGGTGAGAATGTGGTCAATACATACTCTATCCCTCCCCACAATACAGAGGAAAAGAATAGTTCTCCTTCCATCCCAATCCAAGTTGGGGAAAAACGTTCAATAAGAAATGGCTTATTGAGACACGAATTGCCTAAAAGAAGAGGAGAAGGGTATTTGGGTTTCCAATGGGGCATCTACCCAGTCAGTGGTCTTGCATCCTTTTTTAGCCAGAATAGAAGTAAATTAGAAAAAGATGGCAGGATAGAGACATGGAGAGCTGTGAAGGTGCTGCAGCCACGTGTTTGGCATGAAGAAATGATGCACGTTCCCTCCAGTTCAGATGACTGCGGGAAAGAAGGCCTGATTTGAATCAGCTGTCTTCTCTACACTCCTAAAGACAGCTGCCTGCTGGGAATGAAGGCCTATGATCAAGAGGCTGGGTGGACTCCAATGTGACATGAGCTAATGAGGCAAAAGAAGTCAGGCTTTAGCCAAGTAGTGCAGCAGCCTCAGGATGGATGCACAAATCTGTTTCATGAAAGTGCCCACCACTGGATCGTTGCCATTTCATTGGCCAGTTACTGTTTGCCAGACTAGCAGATACGCCAAAACAAAGACAAATGCAGTAACCAGTTCAGAAAGAGAGTTGTTTCCCTGGGCCCCTCACAGGACTTTCCAGACCTTGAAGAGAAGAAATGAAGAAGTGGTGACTCCAAGGCAGACTAGGCTCATGTAGGAGGGAAGAGAAAAGATATTTAAATCAAGTTTGAAGATGAGGATGGATATACACTAGCAAAAGTGACTTAAAAGTGAGAAACTTACTCGAGATATATGTCATGAATTGGGAAAATTAAATTGGAAAGTAGTCACTGGAGAATAGACTGCTTCATATTTTCTGCCCACCCACCCCCAGTCGACTCTGCTCAATAAACAGCATGCACATTCTGTAACTACCCCACATCAGGCATGCTCCCACGTTGGGGTGTCCATGTCTGAGTAGCACGCAGTCACGTCAAGAGAGGAAATTTGTGGACAATTTAAAATGACACTAGGGACTAGGTGCTAAAAAAGTACAGACTGCTGAGAGAGGAGAGAGAGAGATATCTCCCACAACCCCATGTGGTATGGAGAGAGGGAAGGAGAGATTTTACTGAGGAAGACTGATGCCAGCAGTGGCCTAATGGAAATGAAAAAGCTATCAGGGAGTGAGCATGTCTGGAAGTGCAGGCACCCAGTCCAGTAGCCAGCACATACAGATCATGTGCTATAAGTTATGCCAGGTAGACTCTGACCCAGGCGATGAAAGCAAGAGGGTCCTTCCTTGTCAGGGGTATGGAAACCCCTAGCTGGCGGGGCACTACAAGCAGCTTGGTCTGCCGGGAGCCTAGAAGACTGCAGAGAAGGGAGGTCTGGGGACTAAGATGAAAGGCAGCCAGCAGCTTGATCTGGAAGGAAACTATCAAAATGCATACTAGGCTTGGCAGAGTGGTCAGCAAGGAAGCCACATGAAGAAGTAAGTGTGCATTTGAGACAGACATTTCTGGAGCCTGTGTGAAATAAGTATTGGAACAAAGAAGCATCAAAAGAGGCAATGAAGAAACACGTAGAATCTCTTTCTCTTTCCTTTCCAGACTTACCTTCTCTAGTTCCCTTGGTGAAATGTTCCCATGAGACCCCTTGCCCTACAGCTTCGCATTGGATCATGAAATAGAGAGGGAAATAGGAGTGTGAGATCAGAATGTGTATTGCCTTTGTTTCTGCATACTGGGTATCCAGGGGTCAGAGGCCCTTGCTCTAACAGCCACAGAAGAAGGAAGGACTGAAATGCAAATATTTGGACTGTGGACTTTCCTGTCTGAAATACTGAAACTGGTGAATGAGGAGCCAGTGTGTTTGTTTGTTTGTTTGTGTTCCAACGCTGAAAAAAACAGGTAGAGTGGCATGCCTTTAACACATTAAAGCAGGTTTAATGCTTAGAACTCCTGAGACACAGGGAGTGAGATTAAGGTAGATAATATATAAATCAGGCTCACATACAGCTCTTGTTTAAAGGACTCATCTGTAAGCTATCTTCCATCAGTTCAATTCCACAATTTGCATTTTCTTTCTTGTATGTTTTATGATTCCCTTTTTTATTCATGTATTAGTCTATGTTGACTAGAGAAACCAATTTGTAGATGTGCATATGTGTATAAGAAAGAGCTTTATATAGAGTAATTGTATATGAAGAAAACATCCTAGCTCCATCCAGGTCAAGTCCTTAAGTCTGATATTAGCCCATAAGTCCAATATCAGTCTATAATTTATTCTTCAGACTCACATAACTCTTGCAATGATGCCAAATGAAGAAAGATCACAGGCCAGAGGGTAGAAAGTCTTATAGATCCAGTGGTAGTGGAAGCATCTCAATGCTGGTGCAGGTCTCCACATGGCTCCTGTTTTCCATCAACAACCTCTAGGATTTTCCAGATACAACAAGAAGTGTAAATATGTGGGAAACAAATTGAACATTATCATGAGACAGATTCTGATTCTTCATTTTTAAAAAGCTTAATGGAATGAGTTATCTAAAAATAGCAATAGAAACCAAACGCTGAAGATTTACTGGCATTAGCCCAAACTTTTGGTACTCATTATCTGATTTAATCCCTGTAAGAACTCTGTAAGATACATATGATTTTTCTTAGTGTAGAAATCGGAGAATGGAAGCGCAGGGAGTTAACAGCCCACAGTAACACCATTAGTATGTAGGGAAGCTGAGGTCCAAACGCCTTCATGACTACTATGATGTAGGAAGTTGCTAGTCAACTTCCTAAAGTTGCAGGGTTAATCAGGTTAATGATTGCCTTTCTAGTATTCTTTCCTTGTTTTGAGGCCTAAGTCATGTGACTTGGAAGGTCACCCGTCTCTAAGGAGTGACAGATACCATGCTGCTGCTTCCCCACTTGCCTTCCTACCTTTTCACCCCGACTTCTGAAGTGTGTATGTGAAGGAAGAGGTACTTGTTCTATAAAAGACGTGTCATATTTTAGTTAGGGAAGAAAAGCATGGAGGGACAGCCCTAGACAGGAGAAAGCAATCTGTTCTCTTTCAACTAACTCATATGCCTCTTTTCACATAGCTAAGTACTCTGACCAGATCAAAGAAGTTTTTAAGGTGATGATTTTATTAAAACCAGGATACTCTTTATTTTGCATGTAACTCATTGATTTCACAAAAGCGAAAATCATATCTGTATCTGTGAGTCATCCCACATTTTGGCCAATAAAGTATTTTCTTCTGTGGTTAAAGCATTCTAAATGGAATGTGTCACAAAGCTACTGTCATTTGTTTAGCCAAATTATCTAAGCACAGGAGTTGAAGTAGCAACAAGACTTCGCATAATCATTGATGGTAAAATTGAAGTATACTCTACGAACATGAGTGGACATTGAATAGTTCCTGGGGAAAAAGTATCCCCATTATCCTTCGATTACATTGTTCTATGACCTTTTTAAAAAAAAAATCCCCTCATGTAACAACAAACCAGTTAGCCTAAGATATAATGAGACCAAGGCTCTGAAACTCCTAATTCCAAACAATCCAATATAAAGGAGTCACTAAATGGTGCAAATAGTTAAGCACTGTACGATGAATTGAAAGGTTGGCAGTTCAAACTACTGGGGGCTCCTTGAAAGAAGAGCAAGGTGATTGACTTCCAAGAGGTCACAGCGATCAAAAGTTGATGGAGCACAGCTCTACTCTGCAGCACATGAGATTGCCTCAAGTTGTCCTAGACAACTGTTTTAGATTTTTGTGCCCAAATTAGGTACATTGTATCAAGTCCACAGCAGATGGAGGAAGGCAATATTACCAAAGAAATGGACCCAAGAGACTCCGATGTTTGCCCAAGACACAATAGGATGTTGGAATATTTTCCCAGTATTTTCGAGTATTAATCCATTCACATTTTCACTCTCATTCTTTTTTAAAAAATCATTTTATTGGGGGCTCATACATCATTTTTTACAATACATAAATACATATATTGTGCCACATATCTTTGTATACCTGCTGTTGTCATCATTCTCCAAACATCCACTTTTCTACTTGAGCCCTTCACATCAGCTTCTCATCTTTTCCCCTTCATCCTTGCTCCCCCCCCCCACCAACCCTACACACTTTATAAATTATTATTGTTTTGTCATAACTTACACTGCCCTATGTCTCCCCTCACCCATGGCTCCACTGTCTGTCCTCCCTGTAGGAGGTTATGTGTAGATCCTTGTAGTTGGCTTCCCCTCTCTATCCCCACCTTCCCTCTACCCATCCAGTAACTCCACTCTTAATAATGGCCCCAAGAGGTTCATCTGTCCTGGGTTCCCGGTATTTATATTTCCCATCTCTACCAGTGTACCTCCTCCAGTTCAGCTGGATTTGTAAGGTAGTATTGGGACCATGATAGTTGGGAGGAGGAAGTCTTCAGGATATCCTTCTCCTTCTTAAAGAAAAATATATAAATATATAATAGATTTCTTTAGATAAAATAAATTTCCTTAGTTCATAAGTCAATATTTTGAAGTAAGGAATGAGGTCCTCAGATTTTATAAGAACTATGTATTCATTACTGAAAGACCGGCAATACAGTTTCATGCTGGGAATTTGCATTATACTATTTCCTTGCTGAAGTCCTAAATATGATTTAATACTCTCATCCAGTAAGCCAGTGGATTCACAGAGTGGGTTCAATAAGAGAGGAAGTATATAACTGTTTTTTAAAATCACAAACTGTACTGAAAATAAGTTACTTTTGTGGTGCTTTCTTATTCTTAAATATATTAATTTGCATCTTTATCTTAACTTACTATGTTGATGTGTATCTTTACAGTTTACCTTCTGGGTGTTGTCAATTAGTCTAATTGGATTATAGGCTCATTAAGTGGGGGCCAATGGCTAATTCTGTGTTTGGTACAGAAACAGCACACTGTTGGCATTGAATCATCCTGATTTTCCATTCTGGCTGTGTGAGATAGAGCAATGCATCTTCTGAAAGCTCGCTAGAGGGGAAATTCCCCTGCAGAGCATGAGAGGAAGGCAGACAGGACAAGGAAGCTTTTATTCAACACTCAACGAGTTCTTCTTTTCACGAGAGTGTGATAGTTAACCACTAACCTGTGGAATGGAGAATCAACCTGAATAAATGCATAAGAAAAAAATCAATATGCCACAGTGGTTTTGTGCAGCAATGTTCAATTCCAACCAAGCTGACAGTTTTCAGGGGAGGGAAAAGCAAGATGTGTTATGCCATTGGGGAAAAAGGTAAAGTCAATAACTCATATGTGCAACTTTTATAAGTGTCTCCAAGTGGTTTGAAGAAAGCTGACTCGGTATTCCCTGGAGCTCCGTGGGTGAAGCCAGAGGAGGGAATGCCTTCCTTTACTTCCTTTACAAGGAAAGAGAAACAAAACACATTCAGCAAAGCCCCAGGATTCAGAATGTATCAATCAGGAGTCAGAATTCCTGATGGCTCTTCTGCCACCCTGTGCAGTTTGTAAAATCTAGGGGCTTACCAGAACCTATTCCCGCTAAGATTATAATTTAAATTGTACTAAAAAATTCTTCATTCAGACCCCTCCCTAGAAGTTTGTGCGATGAGAACAAAACAAAACCTCTGGGTTGGGTAGCTGGGCAGAAGCAAACCAGGAATGAAAAAGAGAAAGGGATAGTCTAGACCCCAGAACAGAGTGCCAGACCTGGAGGAAAATGTTCCTACACGGGTGCTGCGAACACAGAGAGGACTCTACGGCCGACAACAGCTCGAGACATTTTGTCCCTTTATTGGAGTGTACTGTGACAGAAGACAATACTGAGGACACACCACAGGACAGGAGTTAGTCCAGTCTGAATGTCCCCCCCCCCCCAAGCAGGGCATTCCAAGAAATGGAACAAGAAAGGAACATAACCAAGGTAGAACCATAAAGAACCAAGAAAGGAGCATAACGGAGCAGCAACAGAAGTAAAGCAAAGCCACAAAGCCTCTAGAGAGCCACCAAAATAGATTTCATGCTAGGAGGGGCAGCTCCCAGAATCCCCCCAGGGTCAGTGGGGAGGTAGTCATAAAGGTCAGTAGACAGACCTGGAAT
Source organism: Nesogale talazaci (assembly GCA_004026705.1). Classification (NCBI taxonomy): domain Eukaryota; kingdom Metazoa; phylum Chordata; class Mammalia; order Afrosoricida; family Tenrecidae; genus Nesogale; species Nesogale talazaci. The sequence goes on from PVJH01001468.1 coordinate 117,778, forward strand.
TATGTATGTTTTTAAGTCTTCTTTTTTTTTTTTCATTATCTTGTTTTCTTTTGAGGGGTCTATGTTACTGCTGGTTAGCCTACTTATATAAGATAGGCATGGAAAATAAGTTCAAGGAGAAAGCAAAGGGATAGCTGGTCCTTGAGTGACTTGAAGGGAGAAGGAGGTTGGGGAAGAGAGCAGTAAGCAAATATCACAGACAGGGGAACAACTAGGAACTTAAAGTCAGCAATGAGGGCAAAGAGAACCTGGGGCTCTTAGAGCAATCTAGCTGAGAAGTAATATAGTTGGAAAAAGCACAAACATTATGGTGGGACAGAATGAAGGTAAAAAGAAACAGGAACGTTCTAGGAAGCAAACCTTTGAATAGAGGTATAAGCATAGGTGTTTATATATGTAAATACATAAATTCATAAAGATAGAAGTACTGGCATATGTACATATGTTTATATGGCAATTCACTGAGGTGGTGGGTGAACTTGGGTCTCTGCTCATACCTTCTCTCAATACAATCACACTTTGTTCTAAGAAATTGACATTTAGTCATGCAAACCCTACTGGAACAAACGCTGAAAACAAAATGGGTGCATAAGCAAATATGGTGAAGAAAGCTGATGGTGCCCAGCTATTGAAAGATAGCATCTGGGGTCTTAAAGACTAAAAGTTAAAAAGCAGCTATCTATCAGAGAAAGCAGCAGGCCCACAAGAAAGAAGCAAACCAGCCAGTGCAATCTTGATATGTCATAGGGACCAGGTATCAGGCATCAGAAGATTCATAACAAACAAAACCATAATTTTGAGAATGAATGGGGTACAGAGAAGAGACCTGAAGCTGATCTATAGCCTGGGACATCCCCTTATGGAAAGGTCACAGGGAAGGGATGAGTCAACCAGGATGCACAGTAAAGCACGGATGAAACACACAACATTCCTCTTGTTCCTTGAGGCTACCCCCACTATCATGACTCCAGTGCTGCCTCTCACTTGGACTAGTCTACAGCATGTGCACAGGTACAGATAAGAAATGAGCTCACAACACATGGCATCCAGGAACAGGAATGAGAATAGCGATATCAGAAGGGAAGAGGGAAGGTGGGGAGTGGAGGGGAGGGGAGGAAGGAGTCACTGATTGCAAGGGTCAACATAAAACCACACACATACCCTCTAAGCGGACAAAAAGCAGAAACCATGGGGAAAGGGAGACAGCAGTTAGTGTAAGATATGAAAATAATAGTTTATAATGTATCAAGGGGTCACAAGAAGTGGGGAAGGAAAAAAAAGAGGAGTGGATGCCAAGCACTCAATAGAAAATAAATATCTAGAAATGAATGAGGACAACATATGTACAAATATATTTGATATAATTGATGTATGACTGGTCGTAAGAGTTGGATGAGCTCCCAATAAATTGATCTTTTAATAATATTTTTTAAATCTTAGTTCAAAAAGAGAGCATTTTGCTTCCCCCACTCCCACCCCTCATTATTTTCATTCAATCCCTCTTGGTTTGCAGTCAGCAGAGGTTATGGCTGCTGCTTCTGTTGTGGGAGTTCCCTTAATTGGTATCATCTGCCAATGTGAAATCCAAAAAAATAAAATTGCTCCCCTCATCTTGAGAGGTGCTTCTGTAAGAGTTCACTAATGGGTTAATAGTAGAAGATTCTTGTAATAAACATGTTTTATGAGTTATACAGAAGGATTACAGGGTTTGTTTTCTTTTTAACCCTGTAAAGCGTCTACTCTGAAAATATTATTAACATCTCTTAGGGTTTATGTAGAAATCAACTTAAATATCTCTAAAGAACTACATTTTTCATAATTTATGTAATGGGTGGGAAGTAGGGAAAGGTGCTAGAGTTCGATGAAATTGTGTCAACCCTAACATGCAATGTAAGTAACATATTCTTATTTTTATACACCCTGTTTTATTACTGGACTAACACTTGAGAGAAGGGAATACATAAGATTATGTTGATTCTTTGCAATGCACCTTGAAAAAAGTAAGGCAGGAGAGGCGCATTTAGGTCCGTCAAGCACAAGGGTGAGAAGACACTGTAGAGGGCATAGCAAAGAATACCCTGGATCACTGTGGGTCACACATAACCCCTAATGAACTTTCCTGTGAACATTTTAAGACACATGTATGGAGCACCGAAACATAAGGACTATGACAGACTAACATCTCATCTCTAATTCATTTTGGAAATGGAAAAAATCTTCCATCATGGAAAACACTAAGACAAAGGGGGTGTTTTGAAGTGAGCCAAGGAAAATATAAGAAATATTTGAAGCAAAATAAAATTAATAATTTGCTTTTCAGTACTGCAAGGAGAGATATGGGGCAGAGAGGTGACCACCACTTCTTATAGTAAATGAAGACTATATCTTAGCAAACTAAGTCTAAAGATGGAAACTTGCTAAAATAAAATGAAGAAAAATGAGGTAGAAATAAAACATGCTGATTTTTGAAGAATTAATTTCTTAGCTTCATAACATACATTTAATCCTTACTTGAAGAGCTTGCAATTCTGAATATAATAGACACTGAGCTAATTGGCTAAGAACAATAATATACTTTAAAAGGAATGTCTGGGATAATGTCCAGTCTTCTCTAGGCCTATAATTACTGATGTTTGTACATGAATAAGAAGCTATGTAATTCAGTTGGGGTCAATAATCTTGTAAATAATACCCCTGATCAATGTTTAAAACTGTCTTAGGAAGAATCCAGTACAAATAGCACCATGAAATTCTATAAAGAGTAGTACTTCTAAGAAAAGGAATAACAGGATATACGAGCTCTGTCATCCATCCTTATTTCTGGAAAAAAATGGAAAATATACAGTCATGCCAAGTATACACCAGTTAGTTTGATTCATTTGGGGCATAAGTTAATCCTCTAGGCTCAGATATCCAGTGCCCAGGTAAAGTCCTTCACTTAATACCAGATGATCCTACTTAATGAGTTTCCCAAGTTGCATGAAATCACCAAACAAACCACTTCCAAGGAAGAGACAACACAAGGTGCTAACCAGTACATTTGACTTGCAACTTTGGGAAAACAATCACTTAGAGATGATGGTGAAAATATGATGGTGGGTTACATGATGTCTCAGGGTCCCTTTCACTTAGAGTGGTATAAATTAGCAACTGTACACTACAAAATTACGAGATGGTAATAAAATGGCAATAGATAGCTGTGGCCTCTCAAGAGCATGCTTAGATCAGCAAACTGGATAAAGTTCATCAGTTATCCCCCCGAATTAACCTTGGGGATCAATATCCTGCCAATAGGAACATCAGTAGGAACATCTACCAACAGTTGGATACAATTTAATAAATTTGAAACACAGGTGCCAGCAATAACATCATGCATCAATTATAACATTTATAATGAATATAATGTATACACAAGAAACCCTGCAGCCTAGAAACAAAACAATGCACCAAGAACAACAAACCAACCATATAAAATGTTTAACCATTCTGGAGCATGACTTGGTTTACAAAGAATGATGGTAACGTTACTAAGCAAAGAGCAATTGATTGAAACACCATCCACCGAGAGGCCATGTGTGGACATGTCCCTTGTTAGCACTGATAAAGTGTTACTAATAGAGCCCATTCTAAACTTTCAAAGTTATGGATCGCTGCCCTCCGGGGCTAGCTTGTGAGTCATTTATATTTTAACTGAAGTCGGTCTTCCTACTCAGCCTTTGTTTTACTCTGCCCTCTCTCTTCTTTAATGGCATGATAACTCTTCAGCAGCTTCTCTGTTCTAAAAACTAGCCCCCTCCCTTCCTCCCTCACCATTCCTGCTCTTCCCCTGTCCAGCACCAGAACACACATAAGTCAGAGCTGCTATGTTCATATATCTTTTATTTTGACAGGTGAGTCTGGAGGCAATGGCAAGACAATTATTTTTCTAAGAAAGAAAAATGTTGCATCAGCCTTCCTTCCTATCCCACAATATAATTTCTTTTCTTTTAGCTTCTTCCAGAAAGCTGTAAGGCAGTGGTTCTGAACCTTCCTAGTACCGCGACCCTTTAATATAGTTTCTCATGTTGTGGTGACCTCTCAAGCATAAAATTATTTTTGTCGCTACTTCATAACTGTGATTGTGCTATGGTAATGAATTAGGGAACAAGGGTCGTTCTACCCCCAAAAGGGAGAAAGCCCACAGGTTGAGAACCGCTACTGTATGATTTTTTTATGTCCATGGAAGACATGAAAAAGCAATAAAGAAACAAGAAAACTTAATCTGAATTACTCCCTAATAATATATCTTTTGAAATACATACTACCCAACAAAATGTCGATAACAATAACATTCAATCTGCTATATAGTACCCTAAAAGCGCCAGAGGGGGTACCCTAAAAGCACCAGAATTTCACTGGGCAGAGCAGAGCTTCCATAGTATGCATTTTTCCTGCCAGGCAAGCATCAAGCAACTTGCTCTGAGTTAGTGCACCCAGTGATGTCATCTGGGCTGGTTCTCTCTGGTCACAGTAAATTTTTTCATAAAAGCAACTTAATCCACATCATAATTTTGTGACAGCCTATTTAAGAGAACAGTGTGAAGCTGTCTTATTTTGTTTCCTGCTTGGGAAAAATGCCACAGAAACTGTTGTGATGTTGAACACAGCTTACAAGGACTGCACTATGAAGAAAAATCAAGTGTGTGAGTGGTTTTCTTGCTTCACAAAAGGTGAAATGTCGATTGTTGACAAATCTCCTTCTGGACATCCATCAGTTTCCAGAACAACTAAAAATGCCCATTCCTACTGCATTTGAAGTTCATTCCACCAGGTCAGACTGTTCCATTTAGAGGTTCTGAGAAGATTGTATAACAGTGTGTGCATGGCCAAAATGGCCTGATTTTGGACTGGGGACTGTTCTTGCCACCATGGGAATGCACCTGCTCACGCAGCCCTCTCAGTGTGTCAGTTTGGAGCTAAAGCAGCATGCCTGTCTTGTCCCGTGCCCCTGACTCACCTGACCTTGCTGCTTGTGGCTCCTATTTGCTTATGCAAGTGAAAAGGGACGTGACAGGATAGCGATTAAGGGGGAAACCACAAGAGGGATGCTATCAGCAATCCAAACGAATTTTAAAAGTGCTTCCAAGAATGGAATCGCAGACTTGACAGATGCATTAAGTGTAATGGGGAGCACTTTGAAGGTGATAAGGTTGTTTGGTAAAACAAAATTAAATACATAGTTTTGATTAAAAAAAGTTCTATGTTAGGGTGAGCTACCCCTTCGTAATACACCTAAGCTACCTTTTAAAGTCTTCTACTGCAACAATGTCAGTGAGGTGCATTGTGAACCCATTATAGTTTTATGTGAAGCCTAGATATTTACAAGATCAATCACTCATTGCACTGCAAGCATTCAGCCTTGGGTTGCATGATAAATAGGATGGAAACATTAAGTTTGATTAATCTCACTTATTCAAATGGAGAATGAAAGGTCTTTCAAAGTGAAGCAGGATCCAGAAAAAGCATTTGAGACCTGCAGAGTATGCACTTAGGGCACAGAAAGGCTGAGGACTAAAACAGGATGATTACTGTTAAGCAATCAGGTCCAAGGATATGGATTCTTGAAAGAAAAGGAGATTGGATTGGTATGATGGGTTATAACTGGTCCTGCCCACTACTTAATAGAGAGATATTCATCTACTCTTGGTAATGACATCAGTTAGACTTCAAACTATTTATGTGATTTCTCTTTATTATCATTATTATTTTATTTTTATTATTGCTGTTGTTATTGCTATTATTATTATTGTGTATCTTTATAAGATAGGTAAGACAGGTGAACCCAAGGAGACAGCAATGGGCTGACGTGTTTTTTTTTGGGGGGGAGTGGTGACTCAATAATGGCAGGGACAGGGGAATAATAGGGGTTCTCAAATTGTTGGTGAGAAGGGTATCGCATTCCTGGTCAGGTTAGAATTAAAAAGTGTCTAAGAGGAATTACTGAGATGTAAATAAGGGGTAGACAGAATAGTGGGAGAGGAGGAAAGAAGAAGAAAGCAAACATATAGAAAAGGTTTATATAAAAAGGTGCTGAATAAAAGTACAAATATAGATATATAAATACGTAAACATATAACTATACAAATGTAGGTATATTTGTGTACATATATGTAAATTCAACGAGGAAGCAGATGGGCTTTGGACCTCTACTAACATTTCACTGAAGTACAAAAATAGTGTGTTCTGATAAAGTGGCAGTGTCTGATACCTTCCTGAAACAACTGCTGAAGACAAAGTGAATGCATAAGAAAATGTGGTGAAGAAACCTGAAGGTGTCCAGCTCTTAAAAACACATAGCATCTGGGGGTCTTAGAGACTTGTAGTCAAGTAAGAGGCCATTGAGCGGGGAAGCAACAAATCCCACATGGAAGAAGCACGGTAGCCTATGTAATCATGAGGTGTCGATGGGAATAGGTACCAGAAGTTCAAAAACAATCTAATGGATATGAAGGATCGTGGGCAAAGTGGAGACCCAAAACCCACCTGCAAGACAACTGGACAGGCCTGCACAAGAGGGGCTGTTGGGGGGAAGTGGGGGAGCAGGGGATATAGGACTGATGAAACTCATAATGATCTGCTGATTTTTTAATAGTTCCTCTTCCTACTTTTAAGGCTTATGTTTCACTTCATTAGTACTGTTAGACCTACGTAGGTTCAGGTGTGTAAATAAGAGCCTTCGATGCAGGAATGCCAGCATAGATGACTCTACAGAAACAGTAACCTGAGCAATGATTCCCTGAGGAGACAGGAAAACAGAGGAGGGTGAAGTGGCAACTGATGGCAATGAGGACTGTAGAACTCCACAGGAGGGGCTCAAGTAACAGAATTGTAGGTAGAAATATAGAGAGAATAGAATAGTAATAATGATATAAAATATCAACAACAAGGGTTCTTTGGGGGAAGAGTGGGGAAGGGACAGTGAAAAAGAGGAACTGGCATTAAATGTTTTGAAACTGACTGTAGTAGAAATTGCACAATTGTGCCTGAACTATTTGAATTATGGCACATTATGACATCCAGAAGAGTTCCCAATAAAATGATGATTTTTAAAGTGAAGCAGCATCTTAGTATTGAAAGGCATATTAACTTACCTCCTTAACTTTCAGCCACCATCATTGCTTCCTAGAATTCACTTTTGAATCTTTAGTAAGTGTGATAATTTTTTAAACTCCAGTATCAGAAATTGAGATCACTATAATGGCAAATAGGCATATGCTGTTTGTGCCTCTGAAAGGAGCTGTTATTTAACATTGTTGTGCAGTTAGTCGCCATCAACTTGGCTCCTCATCACAGGGCGGTGTTGGTTGCCCAATCCTGTGCCATCTTTATGACCATCGGCTGTCCTGGAGAACAAGTTGGCGGTCTAGTTCGATGTTGGTCTCACAAGACTTCTGCCAGTGACTGAGTATCAGAAAGAGTCTGACCATTTCACGGTGTCCTCAGGTGGTCCAGAGGGGCTGGATCACTGCCAGCAGAGACCCACTAGAGATGCTGCCTTCCCAGAGACCTCAGCAGCAACAAACAAGCTCCTCTATGAGAAGCCCATTGACAGTGGGGAAAACTCCTCAGTATTAGAAGAAATGACATGCAGTTGTTAGAAGCTTATCATGAAACGTCCTTCTATTTGACCCCATGACCTGATTCCCAGTGACATCTTTCAAATTCAATTCTTTCATTCTTTTATCTAAAGCCAACTCCATTTTCGCTGTCTCTTATTGTCTTATCTGGCTTTCCAAATCCCCTATTCCTTGCTGCTGCCTTATTACTCAACGAGCCTTGGTCTCTCCCTCCAAAGACTCCTGTTTCTTTTGCTTCTCCCGCTGAAAGAATCTCCATGATAAAAAATGCTCAGTGAGTACAGAAGTAAAAAGAATAGTGCAATAAACTTCCATATGCTCCTCATTCTGGTGCTCTATTGTTAGCCAATCTAGAAGGTATTTTCTTTTTTCTTTGCTTAAACACATCAAGACTGATATACAACCCGATGTCCTGCATATGTGGGAAAGAACCTCTTTCCTTTATTTTCCCAGTTAGCCCGTGTGTTTCTCATGTTTCTAAGCATTGTCATATTGGTAATATTTTTTCAGAGCTAACTATTTTGCCGTCTTCATACCCTATAGAAAAGTAGCAGGTTTCATATTTTGTTATCTGGTTGACTTTTTTTTTACTCTGTGTGCCATTTAAATAGGCCTATTCAGGGACCCAGGCAAGTGCCTGTATATTTCATGTATAAAACAGCATCTAATAGAATGTGAGTTTCACAGTAGATGCTTCTTAATCTATTAACTAAAGCTCACAGACTGTGTTATCACTACTTGACAAAGAGAGAGTGCCGTGTGTTTGAAAAAAGAATAAAGAATAGGTGGGGGCAGGGCTTGGAAAAGGTCATGTAAATTTTCCATTCTCTTTTCATTTCATTTTTTTCACAAACTTTTTGAAGTCTCCTTCCCTAGTCAGTTTGCTGCCTCAGGGTGTCCACCTCAATTTAAACTCAACTGAAAGGAAAAATGACCATTTCTCATGGTGCAGCTATTGTGTTCCTCATGAAGAACAGTAATCTGAGGGAAGATGTGTAAAGTGCTTGTACAGGGTAGATAAAGTTTGCCTTTGTTTCATGTGTCCTTTGAATGAAACATGCTCTAAAGTGAGTGACAAAGAGAGGCCTGCAAGTACATCTACCATAATTGTTCTTGTTCTTTGCCTTGTGTGGGATTAGTTCAACAGATCTGATCTGATTTTTAAATGATTTCATTTTGGGGAGTGGTATATTTCATTCCTGGGAAATGATGCCAGCCATTATTCTTGAAAATTTGAATGTGGACTTGATACATATGCCTCTCTGTTTGTTTATCTAATTTAAGTAGGTCTTAACGCTCTTTGATTCAATTATTCGCAAATTTCTCTTGTGTAGATTACTTGTCACTGACTATTAATCTGCTAGACTCTGGTAAATGTTAAACTTAAAACTCTTCTTATGACTCCAGGGACCCAGAAGCAAATCACTGATTCAGGATTAAGCCGGTCTTAATGAGTGTCATTGTGAAGAGGCAATTAGAGATAGTAAGTGGGTAACCCACACTCTCCACTTTCCCAGAACTTCCAAAACTTAGAACGTCAATTAACATGTCTACCAAAGGAGAATTTAGTCATTTGGTGCTGAAATGAGTGCAGAAGATCCCAATTTTATATCCTGGGAATCTTCTGCATCATAGCATTTTGCCAATAAGCTTCATTAATATTTGGCAGTAGGTCTTTGATTTAAATTACCGGATGGAAGTGTCAGATGCAAGAACACTTCTAAATGGCAATTTATTTTATGCCTGTAGTTGGAATATCAACAAGAAGCCAGTGGCAGATATCAAAGCAGTAGCCAAGTTAAAATTCATGAAGTTGAAGTAATAGTGAGCTTATCAAAGTGCTGTTATTTCAAATGCCGTCTTCTAGGAAAAGCCCACCAGGCAACCCATTTCTACCATGTGACGTGCTGTGCTAGAGAGGCTCACCCCCAGGACTGATTAAAAGAAGAGAGGATTTGCTGAGGGAATAAAAGGAAGTCTTATTTGGGTTCACTTGACCCATGAAGGACCTGCTAATTAGCTTTTTAATTAACTAAGGAGAAGCCTTTCAAGTCGTTGGTAACAATGCAGTGAAAGTATATTAACACATCCACTTGAGTTCAATTCAACAGATATATGTGGCCTTCTCTTTGTTACCTCGCAGATCCTCTTGCGATGGGCATTTTCACACTTTCTAATTCAATTTGTCCTAAATGTGATGTTTCTCCCTCCGCCTAGTTTTTCAAGAAGTCAGTTTCTTCAGGGTGGCAGGTGGTTAACAAGAGTTTTAAAAAAACAAAAACTCTCAGCCATGAAGTCGATTGTGATTCATGGTGACCCTATAAGACAGGGTTGAACTTCCCTGTTGGGTTTCCAAGACTGTATCTCTGTACAGGAATAAAGCACCTGGTCTCTCTTCCGAAGAAAGACTGGTGGTTTCCAAATGGTTAGCCATGCTGTTTGCAGCTGAATGTGCCACCACGTCTGTGCAAAACAAATTCTAAACTCCCTGCCACAAATTCACAGCAACCCTCCAGAAAGTTTTGGAGACCAGGCCTTTTTCACCCACAGAACTGCCTGTGGGTTTGGACCCTCAGCCTGACAGTTAGCAGCCGATGGCAGTGCCACTGGGACCCTACTCCCATATGTCTGGGTCCCAGCAGGTATTGCTTCCTCCTAGACGCGGCCTTTACTTGTAAATGATTGCTGAATGCGACACACTAATTTAGACACAGTTCTCTAAATTTTGAAATGACTACATTACCAATGTGAAAGTATCTTAGAATAGAAAAAATGGACTGAAGGGAAGAAAAGAGAAACCACACTCTGTCTCATATACATGGAACCATGAAGAATGTGAAAGGGGACCCCTCTGAAAGAATTCCCATTGTCCAGATGCTTCCTTGGTAAGGACATTGGAGCATATGGTGACTACGTTTGCTAAAACAGGGTCTCAAATTCTGAGATGGTGTCCAATTGATGAGTATCTTGAATGATGTGATGGGCTACGTGAGCAGGGTGGCACTTTGAACTCGATACGGTCAATCATGGAGCCCCTCTCTTTCTTGAACAAGTAGTCATTCAACTGTTCATTTGCATTCCTACTTTGCATTACTCCTTGCATATGCTCAGACAGCAGGCTGCACACAGGGATTTACCCCAGCAAGTCAAACTAACAGGGTCCCTGCCCCTGTGGAGATTTCTCCTTAGCTGCCGTGACACTGAAGTTATCAGAGGAATGAAAAATAACTTTTAGTTGAAGGCCAACCAGGCAAAGAGGCTATATTAAAGCAATTGCACTGAAGTCAAGTTTGACATGCTAAGTTTTCAAAACACAGAGCAGCATTCAAGACCAAAGAACTACAATTTTTAAAGGCTGCAAAAAATATTGAGGAGGCAAAGAGGTTGTGAACAGGTAGATGTATTTATAGTATAGGACAGTTCATTTAATAAATAATTATTGAGTCCCCACTATGTGCACGGCTCAGTACTGGGATCCCTAAATAAAGGAATTGAATAAATATTTCCCTCAATTTATGGGGCCAATAATTGGTTGAAAAGTCTTAAACAATAAAACATGATATAATGGCTGGTGGTGAGTGTACTACTCTACTGCACCCACCTTGGTCTCTTTCCTGCACATAGACGTTATTAAGCATGACTTTACCTCAGAACGATTCACTTCTAGACCCCCTGTCTAGCAGACTCTATTTGAAAATATTCACAAGACTGCTTTTCCTCACTTCCCTCAGTCATCTTCAAATGGGCCCAGTCAGGGCACCTTGGGAAGAATTGAACATGATACAGGTCTTGTAAAGTGTCTAGTTGTCATGTGGAGGCCAAACCCGCCTTAAGGAATCTTTTGTTGTTCTTAAGGATTTGAACCGATTGGTTGAAACCCATCACATTATGGACGATATTCTGCTTTATTTAAGGCTAAATAATTTGATCACATGTTGTTGTTGTGGTTGTTGTTGTTGTTTTAGCTATTAGGTGCCACCAAATCAGTTCTGACTCATAACTACTTTATGCACAACAAAACTAAACACTGCCGGCTCCTACATCACACTCCCAATGGTTTCCATGTTAAAGCCCCTTTTTGCAGCTCAGCGAATGTATCAATCCATCCTCTTGGGAGTCTTCTTCTTTTTCACTCTCCCTTTGTTTTACTAAGCATGATGCCTTTTTCAAAGACTTGTCTCTCCTGACAATTTGACCAAAGTCAATTTAAGCAAAGTCCCACTCTTATGGCCTCTAAGGAGCAACCTGGCAGTACCTCTTCCAAGACAGATCTGTTTGTCCTTTGGGCAGTCTGTGGTACTTTCAACCTTCTTCCTAAGCACCACAATTCAAATGCATCAATGGTTCTTCAGTCTTCCTTATTACATGTCCAACATTCACAGACATTTTTGGCAATTGACAAATACTATGACTTGGGTCAGGCATGCCATAGTCCTCAAAGTAATAGTGGTTTTTTTTCAGCACTTGAAATATGCTTTGTGCAGCAGATTTCCTCCTCAATGCAATGCATCCTTTGATCTCTTCACTGCTGTTTCTGTGAGCATTGATTGTGAATCCAAGCAAAACATGATTGCTAGAAGCACCTTCATAATAGTAACTAGACTAGTGATTGACCAACCAACCAACCATAGTCTAACAAAGTTGACATAAAACTAACCATAATACTCTTCTTACTAAAGTAGCAATCATCAAAAAACAAATAAATGAAAATAACAACCACTATTCTCTTCTAGCAAAGCCTATCCTCCTATTATCACCTAGCGTACTATTGCTTTGCTTGTTGTGTCTCTCCTCAATATAAATTAAACACCATGAGAGGAAGGAGTTTTTGCTTACTTTGATATTTCCCCAGCACCTCAGATAGCACACCATTAAAAGTAGCTATCCAAGAAGTATTTGTGGTATGAAGAAACACAATGAAAACTAGAGCTCAGCTAAAAAGATTAAGAGAATAATTCTGTGCTATTTTATAGGGAGGTTAGGCAAACACTCTGGAGGGGAAAAAAAACATGAATAAAAGGCAAGGGCAAACTATGTAACCAGATCAACAAGTTTCCAGGTAGAAAAAAATCATAGGGGAGACTTGAGAAATGTCCCTGGCTGCAGTGCTATGAGCAGAGGAAGAGCGACCCCCATGGTCAAAAAATAGCATGAGCCATTGCATGTGTTTGGATGTCCTTGTGAATGAGATCGGAGGCCATTGAGGACCTTGCACAGAGAGTAGTGACGCTGTCTATGGTATGAAAAGGCTATAGTCTGAAGGAAAGACTACAGAGGAAGACGTAGATAGATGAGTGGAAGGGCAGTAGTCCAGTTAGTTTTGACTGGCCATAGAACAATGGAGGTTTAAGATCGTTTTTTAATGTAGAGTTCACAGGATTTGCCAATGGGATGGAAAGGTGGATACACTAACATAAATATCATGGCATCATCAACAGTTTCAGATAAAAGCAATCATATTGATGGAGTCTTTCACCTGGTCAGAACAGGAAGGTTATGAAAGGAGCAGAAGTAGCAGGAGTAGAGGTGAGAATTATGAGTTGACTTTTGGATACTAGAAAAATGCCTATCCAAGTGGAGTTAGTGAGTAAGCAGTGGGATAGATAAATCTGAACCCCAAGAGAAAAGATCAGAGCTAGAAATATAAATTTGGAATTCATTTGTAGATGGTATTTAAAACTATGGGCCTTGATGAGATCACCAAGGGAATTTGTGTTCATTAGAATAAAACCCACTAACATTTGCATAGTGCTTTACCATTTACCAAGCACTTCTGTGGAGTTTGGGAAATTGGGGGAGTTAAGATTAAAACTCAAAGTTGGACCTTCAAAGAAAAGTGAATGCAGTACTAAGAATAATATAAGAGAAAATACATGTAGACCATCATAAATGCTTGGCTTTGGATGATAAAGTTGTTTAAGATTATTTTAGCTCTCATTTGAAGGTACTTTAACAATAAAGATGTGGGGAAGAGATATGAAAGGGGATGATGACATCTAGTATTTCTACATGGTGTCTTTCTAATGCTTTAAGGATATGCAGTTGATATAAGTGGAGGGGGAGGCAGTGCTGTAACAAGATTAACCCCTGTTAATCTTTCAAGGCCCAGTTCAAACATCATGTCTACCAGGAAGTTATCTTCCTTTCAGTCTCCTTTATCTGAGTTTGTGTCCTTCCCATCTCAACCATCCCTTCTGTTAGACAGTTAAGGTTGCCTGCTTGCCTTCTTGTGTCCAATCAGACTGTAGACTTCCTTTAAACAGGTGATTTTTGTCTTTCATGTCCATATTCTCAACATGTAGGATGTCGCGGGAATGTAAACCCATGGCCACTGAGTTGATTCCAATGCATAGAAATCCTATATAGAGTTTCGAGGCAATAAATCTTTATGGGAGCAGATGGCCTCTTCTTTCTCCCATGGAGGGCTTAGTGGTTTGAACCACTAGCCTGGCATGTTGTAGCCCAATACCTAATCCACAGGGACAACAGGGACCATACTTTGAATATGTTAGATGCTGAACAATTGTGGCTAATGAATGGGTGGGTGGTTGAATGAATGTGTGAATTAATGACAGGCTGTCAAGTATTCAAAAGATTAACCAAAAGATTAGTGTTTTGAAACCACTAATTTCTCTGTGGGAGTGGGCGAAAAACATGGTGTCCAACTTCTGTATATATTACAGCATATTAGAACCTGTAGGTAGTTTTACTGAGTCCTGTCTCACTATCATCAGGTTCACGATCACTCATGGTGACCCTATGAGACAGGGTAGAACTGCCTCTGTGGATTTCTGACACATTAACCCTTTAGGGAGGTAGAGAGTCTCATCTCCTCCCTCTGAGTGGCTGATGGTTTCAAACTGCCGACCTTGTGGTTAGTAATCCAATGCATGACCACTACGCTACCGTGGTTCCTTACTCTGCCGTGTATAGTCACTGGAAGTTGGAATTGCCTCAGGGGCGCATAGTGAAACACTAAAGCCTGTGTGGCTTTGAACTTTTCCCTGTTAGGTCCTGGAACCTGGAAGCAGAACAGAGAGAGCAAAAGATGACATTGAAATTTCTGCTGAAGTTCCAGTTTGATCTCAAATAGGGTCATTATGTATGAAGTATTTTTCAGGTCACATGGCCACATGACTTAGACATCAAGGGAAATATTCATCATACTAAAAGACTTGGCCCAGCAATAATATTCTCTAGATATTTTATGTTGAAGTTAAGTATTGAAAACTGTTCTCTAGGATGTTTTCCTGTTTTAAGAATTGAACTGAGGCATATATTGGAAAAATAAGAACTTTTCCACAGTCTACTGAGTTTGAGCATCTGACTGAATATGGTTATGAGGGAAAATAAACTTGAAGGGGAATAAATAGCAAAAACTAGCTGAGTTTAATATTTACTACAGTTCAATAAATATTTATTAAGCACCTACTTTGGGTCATTCACTATGCTGAGTGCTATGCATACATTAATGATCAAAATGTAAGTGCTCTCCCCTCTGCCAGACCTGACTTTTTCATAAGGGCAATAGTAATAATGGTTGACACTCAGCTTTTCCTGTGTGAGAGACACTGTGCTCAAGGCCCTACATTCTTGGATCATTCAGTCTTCAAGATCACCCTATGAGTAAAAACAATAACCACAATAAAAAAAAGCAATGACTTTTGCCATCAAGTCAATTCCAATTCAATGAGATCCTACAGGACAGGATAGAGTTGCCCCTGTGGGTTTCCAAGAATGAATCTTTATGGGAGTGGAAAGCTTTATCTTTCTCCTTAGGATTGGCTGTGGTTTCAAACTGCTGACCTCTCAGCACCCCAAAGACTAATCACTCCACCACCAGAGATATGTCATCATTTGACATTTTAAAGATGAGATATTGGGGTACAGTGAGGTTGCATCGCTTTCCAAGCTAAAAAGCATTGAAGCTGTGGCTGAAATTCACATAGGGTAGCTCTACAATCCATGATCATAAGTACTACAATATATGTAACAATGTAGAATGAATATTTGTTGCCATCAAGACTATGGCATTAAGCAGCAAAAACTGATACAGGAGATAAATGTCCAGAAAGAAAGCAGAGGACTTCAAAAATTAAAAATATCAATGAGAAGGTACCAACATATTAGTTAAATATCAAAATGGGCAGGAAACATGGAAACAAATAAAACCTGAATATAAAAAAGTTATGCCTGGCTGAGCCATAGACATCCTTCATTTTGAAGGACAATCATTAGAGCAATGGCTCCACGACAGCTATTCTCCCTGGTGGTTCTTCTGTCACCTGAGTCTAACACACCTGGACCCTCCTTACCTGGCAACAGCTTTTCCAGGACAATGCTCTGCTGGGCAATATATTGGTGCTATGGATGCTTTAAAGCATGAGTGTTGGGGACATTTTATTGGGCATTCACTGCCTGATGATGCTTTGGAAGCTTTATGTAAAATTCATTGATTTTTCTTAAAAGCTTCATCTCTCTTTCATTGGTTTCTGTTCTGGCCCATGGTCACTAACTCCATACTTTGCTTATGTTGTACTTTTGCACCTGGCTTTTTAAAGCCATGGAAAACCAGGAATGTCCCATATGCTCAGGTTCTTTTTTACTGTTGTTATTGTTTTAACACACATGTAATAGCCATTAAATGCCATTGCCATTAAATACCTATCTCTGAAATCACAATAACTTAGGTTTGATTTTTAATTTGCTCACACATTACAAGCTCTCTCTGCTACCTAGTTTTCAATCTTCAAAATGGACTTAACTGATTTTTATCTCAAAGTGTTATTGTGAGAATTGATACATATAAAGTGCCTATATGGTGCTTGACATGATAACTGTTAACTGTTACCATCATCACCTTGAAGTTGTTATTGATATTCTTCTTATAGGTCATTTATGATAAATCTACCTTGTAATTGAGATCAAGCAAAAAAAATTCAAAAAACATGAAGTTAGGTGGGATTTTTTTGCTTTTTCCAAATAACTAGAGTGTGTATTTTTGGTAAATAAAATTTGTTATGTAGGGCTGAGGCCCCGGTGGCGTAGTGATTGTGCACGGGACTGTGGCCCACTGGGATGGAGGTTCAATTCCAGCTCCACAGGGGCAAAGGCTGGGCCTCCTACTCCCACCATCCCAAGGCAGTGATGCCCTAAAAATAAAAAAGCAAGACAAAAAAAATTGTTATGTAGTTTTATTGGAGAAAATATGTGAAACTAATTTCTGTTTTTTCAAACAGAAGGTTTATAATGCAATTGCTATCAAGTTTATAGTATTTCCAAATAAAATATTTCTTCCATGTCTTATGGAAAATTGACTGTGCAATTTTCTCTTGATGCAACATCACTGTTTTCCAGTTTAAATTTGAAAAGTATAGAAGAACCTTAAGCATATTTACATTTTTTCTACATCCACAATGCCTTTAATCTGTAGAGTTCTGACTTCTGTCTATGAATGAGTTTGATGTTACCTGTTACTACAATAGGCCATTGATGGGAAATGTCCTAAGCTCTCATTCACTCATAAAAATTCACAGATTGGTTAATAACTGAGGTTTCCAGTTATTTATATGGAGGCTTTCACTCTTTATTCCAAGCAGCGATCTTTAACTTTTTTGAGCCATGGATGCTTTCGGCATTAGATCCTTTTAGAATCAAGACTGCAACCTCATTTAGAAAAATGCTTTTAAGTACATAATATGACTCATATGGAATTATAAAATAATATTGCTATATAATTAGTCAAATGCTTTGAAGCAGAATTGGTGATAAAGTAACATTTTTATTTCTTATTAAAGTGTGAAATCCAGCAGTAAAGGTAAACCTAATATACCTGCATTGCAGAGAAACATAAAAGTAACAAGAATTGCCGATAATTCATCCACCTTACTTTCTCTGGCAATATTTTGTAGTGCTTCCAATCATTTTATTATTACCATATTATACCAGCATTTAATTTTGTATCCATTTAAAACTAATCTTTGTATCATAGCATTTTCATGTTAGCCTGTAATATGTGCAGCTATTATTTTGTTTAACTTTTTTATTGTGATAAGTAAAGATTTGTAAAGTAGATCATCAGTTTTATTTTCAACTATTCATCAAATCTTCCATTTTCTTGCCTTGCTTCCACCATCTTTTGTCCATCGCCTTACTGGCTATTGTCCTTCACCCTAGATGGCAACTGTCTACCAGCTAGTCTGTAACTTCTCATTTTCCCCCTCTCCTTTCTCACTCCTGGTAACCATCAAAAAATGTTTCTTGGTGGTAGTTTTTTCATCCTATCGTCTCATATGTTTTTACTTAGGGAATGACTAATTTCGCTCAACATAATATCCTGCAGGTTCTTTCATGCTGTGCGGTGTTTCACAGATTTGTTATTCTTTAACTTTGCATGGTAGTGTTCCATTGTGTGTGTCACCAAAATCTCTTTATCCACTTAAGTTGCTTCCATCTTGTTATTGTGAGTAGAGCTGTGATGAGACGGAGTGTACCTATATACATTTGTGTTATGGCTCTTGTGTCTTTAAGTTCTCTACCTAGTAGAGAGATCAATTTCTATTCCCAATTTTGAGAAAGTGTGTTACCATTGTCAACAGTGGTTTATACCATTTTATCGTCCCACCAGCAGGTAGAGGGCAGGCAGGGGGGAGGGAGGAGTTTAGTCTCTCAATATCAGCATTTCTCAATATCATACATTTGTTGCTGCCTAAATTTCTTCTTTGGTGAACTGTTGGTTCATGTTCTCTTTTCATTTTCAGCCATTATTTTTAATGATTCTATTATAAGCCATATCTCACTGAATTATAACCCTTATCTTAGACTGCACTATTGTGCCGTTATAAGCAGTCTGTTTCATGTAATGAATACCTCTTGAACTTTTCATGTATGGTAAATCTTAACTAGGACTTATCAACTTAGAAAATAAGCAATCAATAAAAATAGTTACATCTTGAGTTCAGAACATACCATCTTTTCTCTAGTTTGAATGCTCACAATGAAATTCTCCTTGAGTGTTTTACTTTTAGGAAACTTTTTCTTCTAAATAAGCTTTAGTTTTACAGGAAAAAATGTGACGTTAGTACACATAGACTTGCCATAACTCAATTTCCTCTATTATTACCATCTTAAACTCAAAAACCAAACCCAGTGCTAGGAGATAATCTAAATTGCAGATGCCTTGTAGAGAGTATCTGAGAGCGTAAGTCTTTATAAGTTCAAGCAGCCTCATCTTTTTCCTGCAGAGCAACTCTTGGGCTTGAACCACCAGCCTTGTAGCTAGTAATAGTATAGTATCACATTAGTGAATGTGCTTGTTAAAATTAACAGACAGCAGGGAAGAGGGTGAAGGGAGACATCAGACAGTGTATGATACGACAGAATAGTCACAATTTTTAATTATCAAGGGTTCATGAGGAAGGGGGAACAGAGGCGGGAGTTGAGGAATAAGGAGCTAATACCAGGGGCTAACGTAGAAAGACATGTTTTGAGAATGATGATGTCAACAAATGTACAAATGAGCTTTGCATACAATGGATGGGTGAATGGATCATGATGAGCCACCAATAAGATGATTTTTTAAATTAATGAACCAAGATAATGATGCTGATTACGCAAAGTCTTTCCTTACTCAAATTTCATTAAATATCACATGGTACTCATTCTCTGTCCCAAAATGCCACCTGAGAAGCCATACTGCATTTAGTTATCATGTTTCTCTAGGCTTGCTTGGCTTCATTTGGCCCTGCCAACCACTCAGACTTGTTTCTAGTGACCTTCATGATTTTAAGGAGTTCTGGTCAGATCTTCTGCAAAATGCTCTTATGATGGGATTTGTCTGGTGATTTTTCACTGCTAGACTAGGATTAACTATGTGGGAGAACACCACAAAGGTAAAGTGCCATTCTCATCTCATCCTATCAAGGGTTCATATGATCAACTTGAGTCATCACCATCCACGCTAACTTCATTATCTGACTAATGTATTCTTTTCCAGATTTATCCACTCTAAAGATAGGTCTCCACCTCTTGACTTTAGTTTGTTTGTTTGCTTGTTTGCCTTCAATTGTACAGCAAGATTCCAGGTTACTAAAATAGGACTTATGAACAATTCTGATTTTCCCTCTAATGTAAACTTTTACTCACTTGGAAATAATAAAAACAACTCTATGGGCAACAAAGTCTCCATCACAATCACCTTCGCTTGATGGACATGCAATTGAAAAACTGAAAAATCTTCAAGCTCTTCTTGTGCTAAAGTAAGACTAACTAAGAACTAGGTATATCTATTCTGGTGTATTTATAAATTTGACTTACAGACACATAGAAACAGATCTCATTGGTAACCCAGGGATGAACTGTACTTCTTTATGGAAGTCACTTTGTGTGATCCACACATCAGGAGTGGAGAGTTGTGCCCACCGTATGTATTTGCATTTCTTCTGCATGTGAGATCTGTACCAAGCCTCCTTTGAATGACTGAGAAAACTAATGCTTAGACATATTACAGAACTCTCAGTTAGACAGCAACCTTCCCCTGAACTATTGGCCTTTACATATCTCCTCTACTGCACCATATGGAGGACTTCTGTAAATGTATCTATTGCTTTGCCAAATGAATTCTTCTTGGGCTGATTGGACTATGTAGGGCTACTCAGAAACAACTCCTCTATTGGCCCATTTCCAGAGATCGGTATTCATTACTTCAAATTCCACTTTCTCATTCACAGATATCACACTTCTTTGATGTCCAAGCAAACAGTCCCCAAACCACTCACACAAACCAAAGCTCACCACCATGCAGTCAATTCTAATTTATTTTGACCATGTAGCACAGAGTAGAATTGCTCTCTATGTTTCCAAGACTATCAGTCTTTACGAGACTAGACAGTCTCATCTTTCTCCCTTGAAGCGGCTGGTGGGTTCTAACTGCTGACTTTCTAGTTATCAGCCCAATGTGAAACCATTATGCTACCAGGGATTCTTCCCCTGAAAAAGCAAAGCGGTCATAAGATAGTGAATATATGGCCGTCCTGGGCCTCTGTTCTTTGGGCACCCTCAAGACAAGCTATCTGAACCAAAGTCCAATGACCACTAATTCCATAACGTTAGAATACTATAAACTTGGATACCTGTCAGCTGCTGCTTCTCACACTAAGGTGTTTCAGTCTTTAGTCTGAGGAAGTATTTCAGTTATTTAAATCTGCTACAGATGAGCTTGAGGTAAAGTTCATTCCGTGTAGTTGGGTTTCCCAATCTGATTTTTGTAGTGAGGCTTTTGAGGATGGTTGTGCTCCTTGAAAGGACTGGGAGTCTAAAGTCTCTTTTGCCTGTCACAGGTGCCCTGAGTCACCATGTCCTGGACAGAAATAAGGTCAAAAGTGTCCAATTGAGAACACGATACTGGGCATAGTCTCCCATTCGACAACCTTCCTTTCTTCAATATTCTAAATGTAAGCTAATGTAAATTAGTTTTGCCTGGAATTTTCTTATGTCTAGTGTAGTGGATTGTGTGCTGAGCTTCTAAGCCTAAAGTCAAGACTTTCTGCTCCCATAAAGACTTATAGCTTGTAAATATAAAGCAGTAGTCGCACTCTGTCCTATAGGTCATTCTGAGTCATAATGAACTCTCTGAAAGTGCATTTTTTCTTGAAGTTTCTGTGATGCTGTATTTTACCTATTTGACTCAGCATTGACACAAAATCGTCTTCTTTGGAAGTTCAAACTATTAGGAAAAATAAAGGTATTAATTTTTTTAAATGCAATTCAGTGTCATAAGAATTGTACATATTAAAAGTATTTATAAAGTACTAATGAAAGAGAGAATGGCAAATATTGTCTGGAGAATTAAAACTGGCAATCTTGGAAAAGTAAAATCATTGAAAAAAGAAAGGTGGGTAAGAACAAATAGGGGCTAAAGAGTACATAATTACTTTAATTTTACATTAATACTAATACACTGTTTACATTGTAGTTTAACAGAAAATATGAATAATGGATTAAATTTTGAATACAGGATGATTTTATTATTGAAATATTACTTTCATGTAGCCTATTATTCTGTTGTCATGTAAAATTTATGTGGTGAATATGCCTATCTCATGGTGGAAGAATCCCTATCAACATTATCCGCCCCATGAAATGAGCAAATGCTTTGCTGGATTTAAAGCCCTGGTAATGTTTCTTCTTCTATTTATTTAATTATTTCATGGATTTAGGATAGTATACCCACTTTCAAAATTTAAGCACTGTATTTAATTTGTGCATACTTTTCAGAAAAAAGATGGTAGCATTTACAATAAGTAAATATTCTTCTCTTTCTTTTGCCTAAAGGATCATTTGGGTGCCTATATTAAGTCTCGCGATAACCCTGATAAAAAGATGTTTTAGACAATCAGTCTTCAATCTCCAAATTTTGTGAAAGTAAAGCAGACAGCTGATACTTTTTTGATGAAGAATCTATCAAAGTTATCAATTAATAATCATATCCACTTCTGCTAAAGAAGGTTAATGTCATTAATAAGTCTCTCTTAATTGGGAGCAAAACACAAATACTTTTAAGGGATTATTATGAAGCCTTAATTAATATTCTTAGCTAAAGTATAATTGCAGGAAGAAATTATGTAGCAGTCATCCATGTTACAATCCTGCTTTATAGCCTTAGAAAATAGAATCATAAAAAGCATGAATTATTAAGACTACTTTAATTCATTAGCAGTCATATACATACTTTATAACTTACTGTAAGAATGACATAGAGAGGCCTCTTCCTCTAAATTAATGAAGGGAAAAGAGGATCAATATCAACAGTCCAAAACTGATTCCTATGAGATCAAGGTCAGGCATGCCTCCACCCTCCAATCTTTCCATCAATCCTCACACCAACCATCCCTCTTTGCCTGCTATATTTGATAATTCACTTCAATCATCACATAGAACTCACAGACAGTACTTGTGATTATGGGGTTGATTAAGGGGGAAACAAATAGAAAATGATTCAGGATATAGTTCTTTAGTAGGGAAAGTTTCTCAGATATGCCTCCTTTCTCAGTATGTCTCTTTCTACTCTTAACCCTTGTCCCTTGGTCCACAGCTCATTGGCCTTTGACCCATCAAGTGTTAACAAAGACCTTTAGTTCCACCACAAGCAACCAGAGGCACATTATTCCACCACCAAGCCTCCTGCACAAAGTCACTCAGCTTTTAGATCTATGGACTAGGAAACTCACTACCCTATCTCTTGTCAATCTCCTGGACTTGCTGCTGCTGTTTTTTTTTTGTTTTTTTGTGTGTGTGTTTTTTTTTTATGTGGCTTCTACCTGTCTTGCTATCTCACTGTCTCAGTATATTTTTCTATCTTGACTTTGCAGCCCTGTCTCTTTGTCTTATCAATCTAAGAGGTTCAGCAAAGGGAATCCCTATCCTAAGAACACATTCCACATTCCTCTTCTGGGTGGTAGCAAACAAGATCCACTCTTTCCACCTCTGGGTTGGCTACTTTAAAGTGGAATGACTCGCCAATTCCTTTGTTATGGTCCTATGCATCTTATATGAATGACCCCCACCCCCCACAAGTATGATATTCACCTTATTTACATTATTAGTAAATTATCCAGTCCCCTTGGTGAGTCACAAGTACTTCATGAGCATAGTCACACCAAGTCGTTTGGAGAGAATTAAAATGACTATGGCTACAAGAACCATAATGTCATTCACCATGCCACACTTAGATACAGAAAGATTTTAGAAAGCTAATCTCTTTATTATTTTAGTCACCCTCTTTCATGGTATCTGACTAATATGGCAGACTTGACTTCATATCTTAGAAATTGCTTGTGTTCCAGAACCCCTGAGAATTTATCAGAAATGTCAACTTACAGATCTCACTCCTACTATCTAGAACAGATCCTAAATTTTAACAAGATACCCATGTGATCCATAAGCACAGAAGCACTGTCAGTGTGGGTATACTTAACAAACAAACAAAATTATTGCTCTCTGGCAAATTCCAGTTCATGGAAGCCCCACATTGCAGGTTAGAGCTCTTCCTGTGAACAATTGAAGAGGCTGTAAATTTTTATGGGAGTAGCTTCATGGCAGTGGTTTGAGGTGAGGGGAGGGAATGGAGTATGTGCCAAACAGAAGTGTTGGTTGCCCAGTGGTTAAAGGACTCAGTTCTTAACCGAAAGATCAGCCGGTCTACAGGAGAAAGGTCGGGCAGTCTGCTTCTGTAAAGTCGTAGCTTTGAACACATTCTTAGAGCAGTTCTATTCTATTTTATACAGTCACTGTAGGTTGGGACTGACTTGATGGTAGTGGGGATATGCCAAACATCTGAAACTCTTACAGTCAATTTTGTGATTTATCCCTAAAGAATGTTATGGAGATACTTTTCAGAGCCTTCTTTGCAGGCATGTACTACACCCAATCTAATATCTGAAGGCAGTGGGCTTACAAACTTGCTATTCATACTTCCCAATAATCATTTCTATCATACATTATATCAATTACAATAGTTAGAAGAAACCAATGTACTCCTTGTACAGCCAGATCCTAAACTTGATTCTTAAAATAGTCAAATCAAGTACTCTCTTATCTAACCCATCCGTCTATATGCAACATGGCTTCAGACCTTTGACTGCATCAAGCCAGGGCTGGGCCTTTAGTCAGCCATTTTGAGTATGCAGCCATTTTGAGTATGGTCTCAGAGGGGAAGTTCAAGGGGCAATTTCACCCACTGAGCTCAATATGTGCACTTGTCACATTCATTGTCATCACTGAAGACAATAATAACCAAAAACAACAGCCAAAGAAAAGAATCAAAACTTTAACTTCCCATATTCTCTCCAGAAAACAAACATGTAAGCAGTGTGGGTCAATCTGACCTCTGACTAGTCAAAGAAGAAAAAATACCTTCAGGCAGAGGTCAGATAAGCATCCACTCTCAATCTTCATGATTTGTTTCTCCAGTATTCCACCCAAGGGTACCATAATGTGGTAACAATTCCAGTGACACTCATATTTGTATCAAGAAGTAATTGCATATGATGAAAACATCCAGGTCCAGTCCAACTCAAGTCCTTAAGTCTGATATCAGCCCATAGGTACCTCTTCAGACTCATGCAGCCACATGTAAGGATGCAAAAGATAGGAAGATCACAGGCTGGTGGGTGAAAAGTCTTGTGGATCCAATGGCAGTGGAAGTATCACAGGACTCTGGCAGATCTCAGTGTGGCTCACCAACAGGAAAGTGAAGGTGAGAGAAAGGTTCCCAGGGTCCTCCTTATGAGGAGGCATCATCAGGTTGTATCTGATTGACAGGTTAGACTCCACTCCTACACTTTTATATCTTAAAGTTAACACAAGGTTGTGCTACTACCACAGTGTCAAAGTTGTCTCTTGGTTCTAGAAAGTTAAATGAACAGGAATCTCAGGCTTCAAAATATGTGCTCCAGGCCCAGCTCCTCTCATGTTATTAGGGAAATCCACCACTATTCCCTTCATGTTCCTGAGATGGCTTATTTTATTCCCAGCAGGATGGCACTAGCAGTTAACCCTTTTAACAAACACAGCCGAATCATATAATCCTAACAGTATTGTCCCCCACCTTACCGAGATCTATAGGATAAAGTCATTTGGTGGGATTAACCAAGACTAATTAAGGGTATATTAAACAGCCAATTTAAACAGTTCACTGAAGCTTTCCAAGCTCAGGGGGTTATATTATGTAGCCATTCCTGACAATTCCACTTCTATTGAAAATATTTAACAGACCAGTTTTGAGAAGTACTCTACCCCTTCCTTCTTCTTAGACCCTCTTAGTCTGGAAATTCCACTGAAAGCTGTTCACTAAGCATGATCGGACTACAGTGACATAGTGAGGAAATGGTATGAGGTCCGTGTCTGACATCCTCTGATGCCACAGCAGATAGGAGAATCCAACTCTACACCAACCCAAGACTAATTTACAGAAGACAGGAGTCAGGCATGCTTCAAAGCACCACCCCCTCCCCCCACCCCCACCCCAAGACCATTTACCTTGTCCTGGCACCAACTATTCCTCCTACAGCACTCTATTTCTCTGCTGAGTTTGACAACCCATTGCAATGACCACATAGAACTCACAGACAACATACATAATGATGAGAGATCATTCGAGAAGCTAACAGATTATTTTCTCTAAATCAGGGTCAGGAAACAGTATCCACAGCAGTGCTTCTTCACAGCCATCATGGTTTTCTCTCTCCCTCTCCCTCTCCCTTTCCCTCTCCCTCTCTCACTCCCTCTCTCTTTCTCATTCACATAGCCTCTTCCCTGCTGTGTGTTACAAAGTCCCTTTAGTTGATAAATGCCCAAAGAGCACCCCACTCTGCAAGCCAGACTCCTGCTTAAGGCAATCTACTCTGCTTTTTCAATGAGCCAAGGAAACCCACCACTTTGTCTCATAATCTTAACATGGCTCCTCTGCTCTGTCTTATGATCTCAGTGCCATGACCTCTGGTGCCTCTCAAAATACCATCACTTCAAACAGGGATCTCACACAAATGCTACTGGTGCTTTTCTTTCTGATACAACCCCTTGTGGAGTTGTATAATCTCATGTCAACTTGTGGCTATTGACTGAAGGGGTGAAATCTAGCCTGTCAATTAGTTCACAGCCTGATGATGCCACTTTGTGGGTATGGCTTTCTCATGAGGATTCTGAGAACTTCCTTCTCCCCGGAGGTGGGGCATGCCCTCTTTCTGCTTCAACATTCCTGCTGGCAAGCCACAGACTGATGGCAGCCTGAGCCCTACAGCAAGAGGAGCCATGCGGAGACCTACACCAGGACTGAGATGCTTCCGCTGTCATTGGATCCACAAGTCTTTCTACCCACCAGTCTGTGATATTCCTGCATTCGTCATCATTGAAATTGGCAACATGAGTCTGAAGGTGAATTTGTGGGCTAGTAATGGACATATGGACTAATGTCAGACTTGGGAATTTGATCTGGACTGGGCTGGGATGTTTTCTTAATATGCAATTATTCTTTGATATAAATCTCTTTCCTACACATATATGAGTCTCTCTGGTTTGTTTCTCTAGTCAACTGAGCTTAACACACCTCTGTTCCTATTTCTGAAATGGCACTTTTTTATATCCAGGGGAGTGGGGGAAATCTCTCACCCCTCTGTGTCTTCTTTGCCATACCCCCTACTCATGCTGTAGGAGTTACACAAACTATGCATAGAAAAGCCGTAACAAGCACTTCCACTTCACCACACAGAGCTGCTTCTCACACCAAAGCAACTTGCAAGCTACCACAGGATGACAAACTGACAGATGGGTTTTGTAACTATAAAATGGATCAAAGACAATATCTTTTGGAGGGACATAATTCAGTCTATAACCATTTGTGTTCAAGGTTTCTTATCTCTGTTTATGAATTCATGCAATTGGAATAGTAGTATCCATGTTTCACTTTGCTGTGGCTCAGAAAAGCTATGTTGTAATTTGTCAGCTTTACTTGCAGGCTGTTAAACCATTGAGATTCATGGTTCTCAACCTTCCTAATGCTGCGACCCTTTCATACTATTCATTTGTGGTGAGCCCTCTGACTATAATATTTGATACTTCATAACTATAATTTTTCAACTTTTATGAATTGGGAGACCCCTGTGAATGGGTCGTTCAATTTCCAAATGGGACATAGCCCACACATTCTCAACACATGCCCCATTCAGATAGTCTATGGCTACTTGATCAGCACTTGTTTATCTCCCAGCTACTGCTTATAGCCATCAAGAACAAACTGTAAAATAGGTATGTTTAGATTGTTCACCCATTTTATTCTCACCATGCCATTTCGGCATTTATTTCTTGAGTAAATAAAGACCTGGAACTTTGAGTATGTTTTCCCAGGGAAATTCCATTTGTTGGTGAAATATTCATTTGTAGGGGATGGAAGCTCCTCCTACTCTGTGAAGGGAAACATTATGGGAAAAATCTATGGGAAAAAATCTACTTTCATTCCACTTTTTGAAGACTTCTTGAAGCTTCAGGGCCCCTTGGTGGTTGGTCCTGATCCTATTTTGATGGTGAGCAGCCATTTTTCTCTGCTGAAACAAAACCACAGTTTTATGTCAATTACAACTCATATCCTGAGTTTGTGGTGAACTATATCATTCCTTTAGGCCTGGAAAATCATGCCCAAATCAACGAAGGTAGAATATATGTAAAAATATACACTGCCTCCAAAGCTCAAGTAGATACTGATTAGCACATTTCATTGACTTCTGGTTGAATCAGTATGACTGGCTGTTACAGACAGAATTTGAAGGATTCTCAGAAAAGTTTGAACTCCCTTTTCCATAAACACTGACAGGTAGGGTAGGACAGAGGGATGTGAGTGCACAGATGAATTCAGGTGTCACGGTCCAAATCTCTCCAGTACAGAGCAGCCAAGATTGGAGGCAAGTTAAGAATGAAAGTGTGCAGTGCTCTAATGATTTAAAAATAGAAATGGCTATTTTTCCATTTTGGAATGTCAAACAAGAGCTACTAAAAGTACATTTAGAACACCAAGAGAGTCCAGGCTGAGCATCAAACTTCAAATTGCAGCGTCCCGGTGAATTGGATCTTAAATTAAATGACCCTCAGGGCATCTTGGCTGCAAGTGGGAAAAGAAGAGAGAGGAACTGATGAACCCTGATTTGATAGGCATGAGCCATCATAGGGAGCTGGACTCCAGGTCCATTTTGTAAATCCCTCTGAGTGGGAAGGTCAGTTGTGAGAGGAGTAAGTGTGTGTGTGTGTGTGTGTGTGTGTGTGTGCAGTTGTAGCTTAAGTGCAGACACAATGCAGAGAAAATTCTTACTCTGCTGGCTGTAGTTGTCATTAACTGAAAAGACAGTGCTTAACTACTATCAGTAGGGAAATTAAAAACTGGAAAGCATAAAACTCGCCTCACACAGGACACCTGAAGGAGTCATCAAACCCAGCAGCAGTCCTAAGCACCAACTAAAAAGTGGCAAGTTTGCAGGCTTCAGAGTGACTTGTGGGATAGCTGTAAATTTAAACTAGAAGCAGAATGATCCTTGGGATAAAAGAAAATGTGGCAGATGCCTAAGAGGGTGTGGTAGGAGATTTGGAAATTCTCCATGATGCTACACTAACAAGTTATGGGATGACTTGGGCACAGTGTCTCTTTTGTGAATGAAGCACTTCCAGTTGAATTCATCTTATTGTCAATCCACACATATCACCTTCACAGAGATAATTTGATTAGAGAAGATATCTATGGAGGGCAATGGATATCCAATTGATAACTAATTTAGAATCCACACCAGGAAAGGATAGGAAAGTGTCACTGACATCAGCTTTTTCAGCTGCTAATACATTGATAAAGATCTGAAAAATGCAGGAGCTTTTAAGCTCCTGAAAAATGGCCATTCCACTTCAGCTCAAACATATCTATAAAGAAGAAGAGAAGAATGGGGCTTGATGTTTATTTGGTATGTGTTTTATATGCCAACACATACAATGTTACTTAATCTTCATCAACATCCCATGAAATAGCTTTATTGACTCCATTTTATAGGTTAGGAAGAGTAACTGAGATGAAAAATAAGTTCCAAGGACAAGCAGTAGCAAATTGCAGAGTCCACTAAATTGGAACCCACATCCCTTTCAACAAAGACATTCATGGACTGAAGTCAATGGCGTATCCTCAACTTGTTAGAATATAGAAGCTCAAACTCCTCTAAATCATAAATAGATTTTAAATAAGATTTTCTGACAATATGTACACATACAACATGTTGGGAAAGCACTACTGTAAAGTTCATTGTGTCCCCATCATTTTACAAGATGCAATGGCTTGTCTCATTATTATACAATCATAGCTGCTAAATATTCTTCCTTAAAGAAATCAAAATTTCCTTCTTTGAAACCTTTACCTGACAACTCTCAAGGCATTAGCAAGAATTATGTTTTCTATTCTTTTTTACAATCTAAGCACAATCTCTTACATTCACATCTATTGAAGTTCCACTTGCTGACTCCAGTCTGTACTCAAATTATGATCCTTTTGAATCCTGATTCATTTCTCGTAGATTCATAACTTACATAGTCAGTGAATTCACTCTTTTCATTCAATAAAGGGCTATTGATCATATTTTTAGCTTTTTACACACGCCATCTAAAAGGCAGCCATACACAGAGTTCAAAGCATGGTGACATGGATCTAAGAGTTAGGCAATCAGTTTCAGAACATTTTTTAAATTTCTCATACTCGTTGTTAGTTCCCCATTTCCTTCCAACCTCCTCTGCCAAACCCCTAGGCATTTATTTTATTTGTTTAAGCTGTACATTAATTTTACTTTGATACAGATAATATATAAAACATTCTCTGTAGCTCAATTGGAAATTTTTCACATTCAAGAAAAAAAGTCACAACTACATGTCACCATTGCCATCCAATCAATTTTGCCTCATAGGAACCATACCTGAGATCAATCATACTTGTTGGGAATAACATGATTGTATTAATAATGTCATTAATTTAAACTTGTTATAGAATTTAAAACATTGTTGAGAAAAGGAAATTTTTCTTATAGAAACCAGCTTTTCAGACCACAATACATGTTATTGACTCTTACAGATTAAATGCTTAAGTGACTAGACACTATTCACATGAAAAATTGGGGCTTAGCGATAGGGCAAAACTTTCTATAACACTCATTTACAGTGGTAGAACAATTCCTAGTAGAATAATGCCACTAGAATAATGCAACTATAATTTGTTTAGCATATTATTAATATACTAGTATGATGATAATAAAATGTGTCATAAGGAAGCAAGGAGAACATTAAAATAGTAAATATATAGTTGTTCCAGGGCATCATTCTTTGGGCTCCCTCAAAACAAATTATCCAAACTAAAGCTAACTCCATAACCTTGAAACAGCAGTCATCTGTTGCTTCTCATAACAGGGCTTTTCAGCCTTAAGTCCAAGGCAGTAGGCTAGTTCCCTAAAATCTGTTATAGGTGAGTTTGAAGTCAAGCCCAATTTGCTAAGTGGGGACTCCACATTTAATTCTACCAGCGTAGCCTATGAAGGATGTTGTGTACTTTGAAAGGACAGAATCTGAAATACAGTAGTCTATAGCACAACTCCTTGATCACCAAGCCCTACACAGAAACTAGATCAACGGTGTCCAATTAGCAATGTATTACTGAGCATATTCTCTCCTTGGGTTCTGTATAAGTTTTCTTAAGTGCTTTTTTCTTATGGGAGGTTTCTTCATTTGCTTTACTCACCAACAGAAGTGTAATTGTCTTCGCCAGGACACACTTGACCCCTCCCTTTGTCTTGAATTAAATTTCCAGCAAAGTTCAATTAACACTCCTTTAGGATTGATTTAGAGTGATGTAGTATATGACAGCCACTGAATGACTCCAGCTGAAGTGAGGTTAGGCCTACTTTATCGAAGTGATTTTTAATGGATACATGTAAAGAGAGTTGTATATGTTTCATGGGCACTAGACAGACTCTACCTCATTTTTTGGGAGACTGGATTATATTGCATGGCCCGAGAGCAGAAGCCTTTTCTCTCTTAGTGCGTATCCTTATGGTAGTGAACTCAGACAATATTTGTCCTTCTGCGATTGACTAACTTCACTCAATGTAATGGTTTCCAGGTCACTGCATGTCATGAGGTGCTTTGACTTGCATTGTTGTCTTTTAGAGATGCATAGTATCCCGCTGTGTGTATGTGTAGTTTCTTTATCCATTCTTCTATTGATGGGCATGTTGGCTGTTTCCAGTTTCTTGTTATGATGAACTGTGCTCTGATGAACACAGGAGAGCATATGTCTGTTTATTTTCTCTTATTTATTGGGGATATATGACCAGCAAAAACATTGCTGGGTCATGTGGAATTTCTCTTCCCAGATGTTTTAAGTAACAGTATATCACTTTCCACAAAGATCATACATATTTACAAGCCCACCAACAGTGTTTAAGAATGACAATCTCTGCGCACTCTCTGTAACATCTGTTTTATGGGGGAGGTGAGGTTAAATTAGAATGTCGTGAATGTAAGATGATATTTTGTCATGGTTTTGATTTGCCTCTTCTGGATAGTAATGATGGTGAGCATTTCCTCGTGTGCTTGTTAGTAATTTGAGTGTTGACATTTGTGAATTGTCTATTCATATCCTTTACCCACCTTTTAATTAGATCTTTTTCTTCTTATTGTGATGTTTCAGAGTTCTATGTAGTTTAGTACTTAGTCCCCTGTATATGGCATCATTGCTAGTGATCTTTTCTCAATCTAGAAAGTCTTTTGAGGAGCATAAGTGTTTTGTTTTTAAGTAGGTCCCAGTCATCTATTTTGTTTTTGACAGTGTGTGCTTCTTTGATTGTATTTGGTAGTCTGTATACACTGCATAATTTTGTATACCATGCAATTGTCATAATTTTCTCATTGATTATTCTTACAACTCTGGAGATTACATTTAGGACTCTAATCCAATTTGAGTTCATTTTTGTGTGGGGGTTGAGGTATGAATCCAGCTTCATTCTTCTGCATATGGAGATCCAATTTTTCCATCACCACTTGTTGAAGATTGTGTCCCTTCTCCGTCTAATGTTTTTTGGTCCTTTGTCAAAAAATCAATTGACTATAGGTTGATGCTTTTATTTCTGGATTTTCTATCCTGTTCCATTGGTCTATGTATCTATCATTTGACTAGAACCAGGCTGTTTAGACTACTGTGGCTGTGTAAAAGGCTTTGAGGTTGAGCAGTGCAAGATATCCTGCTTTGTTCTTCTTGAAGCAGCCTTTGCTAATTATCCTAGGCCTCTTCCCTCTCCATGTGAAGTTGATAATTAATTTTTCCTTTTATTTATAGAATGAAGTTGAGGTTTGAATTGTAATTGCATTGTATTTGTAGATTCTTTAGGTAATATTGACATTTTTAAAATAGAAAGTCTTCCTGTCCATGAACATGGGATATTCTTCCATTTATGCAGATCTCTTTTGATTTATTGTAATGCTCTCTAGTTTCTTTGAACAGGTCTTCTGTTTCTTTCATTAGATTTATTCCTAAGTAACCAATCTTTTGTGTGCCTATTATAAATTTTGTTGTTTTCTTAATGTTTCTTTCAATGCTCTTTTCACTGATATATAGGAATCCAATTGATTTCTGTCTGTTAATCATTATTGCAAAATACCAAATCTCTCAATTGTTTCCAACAGCCTTTTTGTGAAGTCCTTGTGGTACTCTCTCTATAAAAATCATATCCTCTGCAAAGAGTGAGAATTTCACTTCTTTGCCTAATTGTATTCCCTTAATCTATTTTCTGTTGTCCAATGGTTCTAAGACTTCTCACATGAGGTTGAATAAAAATGGTGATAGTTTAGTTCCCATTTTCAAGGGAATTTTTTTCACTTTTCCCCATTGAATGTGATGTTGGATTTTTCATTTATGACCTTTATTATGTTAAAGAATTTCCTTTTTATTCCTATTTTATTGAGTGTTTTATGAGAAAATGAGTGTTGGGTATTGTTAGATGCATATTTTTATCTTCATGTGGTTCTATTCTTGAACTGCATGTTCCCTCTTGAACCATTCTTGCATAACTAATATGAATCCCACTTGCTCATAATGAATTGTTCTTAACGTGTTGTTGAAATTTATTGGCCAAATTTTTGTTGAGAATTTTTGTATCTGTGTGCATGAAGGGTATTGTTTTTTAGTTTTCTGTTTTTATGAGACTTTGCCTGGTTTTAGTATCAGGATTATGTTCACTTCATAGAATGAGTCTGGGAGCTTGCTGTCCCTTTCTATTTTCTATCATAGTTTATGTAGAATTGGTGACAGCTTTTCAGAGAATACTTGGTAGAATTCACTTGTGAAGACATCTGGCCCCAGAGTTTTCTCGATCGGAAATTTCCTAGTGGTTCTCTCTATTTCTTCTTTTGCTATGAGTCTGTTCAAGTTTTCTGCATGTCTTCATTGATTTTGGAAGATGGTGTATTTCTAGGTATTTGCCCATTTCTTCTAGCATGTTATGTTAGTCTGGGTAAATTAGAGAAGCAAATTCATAAATAGTCGTATGTGTATAACAAGCAGGTTAATATACAAGAGCAGTTGTATATTGAGAAAACATCCCAGCCTAGTCCAGATCAAATCCATAAGTCCAATATTAGCCCATATGTCCAATACCAAGCTATAAAGTCCTCTTCAGACTCACAAATCACATGAAGTGATGCCAAATGAAGGAAGATCGCAGGCTGCTGGATGGGAAGTCCTGTGGATCCAGTGGTGTTGTAAGCATCTCAGTACTGGCAGGGGTCTCCACGTGGCTTCTCCAACTCCCAGGGCTCTGGTTGCATCAGGGTAGGTCCATGTGGCTCCTCCTCAGGGATGTCTCATAGGGAATGGGCAGAGAGAGAGAGAGAGAGAGAGAGAGAGAGTGGGTGTGTGGGTGTGTGTATCTCCTACCTCCAACCTCAGGAGAAGCCTATGCCCAAACAGAGACTTCATTGTCTGTGTCCAGATCAGCATGCTAGACTCTACCCCTAAACTCTTAATCCTCAAATTGACGCCAGATTATGGAACGACCACACGTAGCAAACTTGACAGAGTACATCTGTTTGTAGTAGTACGTTATTATTCTTTGTATTCCATTTGGATCTATTGTGGTGTCACTCTTCTTATCTCGTATTCTAGATCTTTGCATCCTCTCTTTTCCTTTGTTAAATTTGTCAGCATTTTGTCAGTTGTATTCATCCTTTCAAAGAATTGATTACTTGTCTCACTGATTTTTCCCACTGTCTTTCTGTTTTCCAGTTTGTTTATTTCTGTTCTAATCTTCATGATTTCTCATTGTCTGTTGCTGGGGGGTTTATGTCATTGGTTTTGTTCTAGTTGTTGGAAGTATTGTATAAAGTGTTGATTTTTTTTATTTCTCCTCTTTTGTTATGTGTGCACTGATGTCTATAAATTGCTGTCTGATAACTGCTTTTGCTTTGCCCCAGAGCTTTGATATTATGTGTAATCATTCTTATTTGTTTCAAGAAATGTCTTACTGTAATCCTTTATTTAATCTATTACCAAACCATTTTTAAGTAGTATGTTGTTCAGTGTATTAGCTTTTATGCTCCTGTTCTTTCTATTATTTCTTTAAAGGTTTATAGTGTTATGATTTGAAAGGAAAAATATGGGTTGTAGGATCTCAATGTTTTTTATTCTGTTGAGACTTGCTTTTTGGTCTAATATTTTATCTATTCTAGAGTGTATACCATTTGCACTGGGGACGAATGTATACTTGCTAGAATATAGTGCTTTGTATAGATCTAGAATGTTCAACTGGTTGTGTTCTTTAGCTCTTATATTTCTTTATTAAATTTCTTTCCTGATGATCTATCTTTCTTTGAGAGTGCTATGTTGCTGTTTCCTCCTCCTCTTATTATTCTTTCTGTTTTAACTCTGTAAGGATTTGATTGATATATTTTGAGGGCTTTTCGTTGGATTTGTATGTTTATAAAGGTTATATGTTTCTAGTATATTGTTCCTTTAGTCATTATGTAGACTCCTTTTTTGTCTCTCATTATATTATTTACCTTGAAGTCTATTCTATGAGAGATTCATATTGCCACTCATAACATTTTTACAGTTGTCATTGGCTTCATAAACTTCACCATCCTTTGACTTTTAGTCTATTTTGTCTTTTGTTTCATCTATGTCTCTTGTAGGCACCATTTAGGGTGGTCTTATGCTATATGATGCTCTCAGGATTGCCTGCTTCTATTGTTAACACTATGTTCATAGGAATCTGGTCAATATTTTTTTGTAATGCTGGTTTCTTTTCACAAATTCCTTTACTTTTTTCCTTGTCTGGAAATACCTTTATTTCCCCCTTATATTTGAGGAATAATTTTGCTGGATATAGGATTCTTGGTTGGTAAGATTGCTTTTCTTTCAGAATTTTATACACGTCATTTTATTGTCTTCTTGCCTGTGTTGTTTCTATGGAAAAGTCTGCCCATACTGGTTTTCCTTAATAGGTGGCTGTTCTTTTTTCTCCAACTGCCTTTAGGATTCTTTCCTATGCCTTGAAATTGGATATTTTGACTACAGTATGGCATGATGCTTTTCTATTGGGGTCTATCCTTTTAGGGGTTCTGTCATCTTCTTGAATAGTTATTTTCTCCTCCTTTGTGATGTTGGAGAAATTTTCCTCAATTACTTCTCATGCTATTTTCCTTGTAGAATTTTTTTGTTTCTACACATTCTGCAATCCCAATGAAACATAGTTTGTTTGTCTTGAGAGTGTCCCATATAATTCTCAGGCTTTCTTTGTATCCATTCACTTTTTCGTTGATTGTTTCTCTAGTGAACTGTAGTCAGAGTGATTGTCTTAAAGCCCAATAATTCAATTTCCCTTTTCTTCCATTCTATTCCTTGGGTCTTTTACTATGTATTTCATTTTATCATCTCATTGTTTAACTTTTGAGATTCCTTTTGATTTAAAGCTTTTTATGTTTCAATTTCTCCCATTCATCTTGAGCGTTTTGTACAACTCTTAAAGGGACCTAAATATCATTCTTCAGAATTCTTTGTCTGGTAGTTCCAAGGTTTGTTTGTTTGTTTCAAAGTGCAGCACTGTGTTTGGGCAATTTTCAGTTGTTTGGGTTTATTTTTCTTGTTTGTTTGTTTTCAGCTGACTGTGGTTGAGTGCTGCTTATTCAGCATCATGATGCCACTAGTAGTGGTGTGTGAGCTACTGGGTTGTGTAGGTGTAGTTTACTCTGTCTAGGGGCATGGTAAAATGTCTAATAGGAACAGGAATACATACAGTGGTGAAATGGAGAGAAGGAGAAAGAGATGATAACTGGGCCAACTGTCAGAAGGAAAAAAGAAAGGATAAAAGAAAATTGATGATAGTATAATAAACAACCATCTGGATAGGCCAACAGATTTTGGGGGGAGAAAGCTTTTTTAATCAATCCAAATTAATCAGGTTCATGGAGACAGGTATCACAAAGGAGAAAAAGAGAGCAGAAAGAACTATGGTGGTTTAATGGTGAGATGTCGGGCTACTATCCACATGGTCAAGCAACTAACAGCTCCAAGGGAGGATGTATTACTAAAGAAGACAAGTGAGAAGGAAAGACAAAGTAAGCAGGGGAAGAAAATGCATAGAGAAAAAAGGACCAAAAGGTGTGAACTGAAGTGGAAAGTCAGCAGAGGTAAAAGATGGAGTGTGGCTTGTGTGAGGGTGTTGGATTTATGTTGCTATGGTAGTGAACGTGTGGGCCTGTGCACTAAGGGAGGGATGAAATAAAAAGGTCTTGATTGGTTGGATGTATCCAAAGTTATAGGCCTGCCTATTTTTGCATGGTGAAAATACATATTCTTAGGACAGTAGGATCACACCCGAAGAAGAAGTGGGAGAGAACTAGGATAAAGCGATAAAAGTAATATAGTAAAACAAAAGTACAAAATCTGGAAAAATAATAAAATAAAGCAAGGAAAAAACCCTGCTAGGAAGGAATTTCTGCCCCATTGGTTGTGTTATTATGTATATGTGTGCATGTGTGTGACATCTGGGGGAAATGGGGCCATGTGGAGAGTGTGGTGCCAGAGAAGGAGGTAGATAAAGAGAAAGGAGGGAGGTAAAAAGTGCAGATTGTATATTGAGAATATCTGTACCAAGCTATCCACACAGTCTACTACCCATACAAGACCTAAAAGCCAGTGGGTTAAGAAGTTTGGCCGGCTGAGTTTTTACCTCAGAAGGTAGGAAAAATTAGCTGTTCTGGGGTTCCACAGAACTTAAGACTGGTCTGTCAGCAGCAATTGCTGCTCTCCCTCTTTAAAAAATTTTCTCCTAATTAGCATTTAAGTTTATTTTCTTACTGCCAGGAAGTACAAGATATTCACCCTAGTGGAACCTCTATGGTAGCTTCTGAGATCATCCTGTCCTTGTTATCTGGTAGTCATATTCCCCCAACTGAGTAATTTTTTTTCTGAAAAGGGGGCAGCAACCAAAATATGTTTTAGAACCTATGCTTTATGCTGTAAACATAATAAACTTCCTAATAAAAGATACTATGTCAGAAATATTACATAGCTATAAAGCACAGAACATTTGGAATATAATCAATGTACTAGAGACAAACTAATTTACTGGTTGGTGGTCTCTTGCTTTAATTTTTTCTCTCTTAGTTCTGATTCCACTTGGATTTCCTATGCAAACTTCTGCCAAAAAACCTATGGTGTAATGTGCCCAGTCATTCCCTTTCCAGAGGCAAATCCAGTCTACCACCTGCTTTTGTAAATAAAGTTTTATAGGAACAGCCATGTTCATTCATTTATACATCTATATAACTGGTTTTGGTCTACAAACTTAAGTAGCTTCCCCAGAGATCACATAACCCAGAAAACCAAAAACACTTTCTATCTGGCCTTTCACAGAAAAGATGTGTTAATCTGTTTTTTATAAAAAGACTTTATGGGTAAATAATTATCGGCAAGCAATTCCTAATCTAGTTCCATGTTAAGATATGTAGTGAATAAATGGATGTTATAAGAAACTCTCTAACCAAAATGGATAGCCATAATAAAACTTATTAGCACAAAATTATTTAATAAAGCTGAATAAACCAACCTAGAGTTTTTCTAGACAACCCAATTGAATTCAAACATTGTTGATTAAAAAGAAATAGAATTGGGTGGGAGGGAATCACAGTGCCTGTTTGATTTTCAGACCCAGATAGTAAACTGAAATGTATACATTTAGCTAATGCTTATATTAAACTAAGCACCAAAACCCTTGCTCAATGCAATAAATATCAATGAAAATAATCCTTACTTTAACCCAAGATTTACCTAAGTTTCCCTTTAAAATGGTTTTTCTAACTCAGTGTGTTCTCATAATATTTTGATTTTCTGTAATTCCCAAATAAAGGAAAAAGTTCTCAAAAACTAAATGTCTCTCAGTAAGAGTTTGAATTGCTTTGCTTTCTAGTCCTTCTTCAATAAAAAAATTTCAGGACAAAGTACATATTATTCTGCAAGACAGTCTGTTAATTGTTTCCAAGAGAATAATAACAAGCCGCCCTTGAAAAGAATGGCTAGCAATGGAATTAGCTTGGGGAACTTTTAAAATAGCATTTGCCAAGAAACAAGGTCAGTCTGATGCTATGTCAAACACAACCTTTATTAACTGGAGTAAATAAAATAAACCTATAAATTATGAAGTATAAAGTAGCCTACTTGCTAGACCACTGTTTTTAAGTGGTACTTAATACATGTCTGAAATGATTTTTAAAGTTTATCTTTCTCTGAAAGGGTGATTCCAATCTAATCAAACAGCATACTAAAGATTGCTGGGAGAGAAAGGCTATGGGATTCCTTTATGGAATCCTGATTTAGTCTGAGTTATACTCAAGGAACTGATTAAATCATGGGCCAGAATCTTCCATAGGAGATATAACAACTTGAAAATGGTTGTTGCTATCTTGCTTGGCATCTATAATAGGCCTGGATTTTCAAAAGACTATAGTAAAAGTGGTATTTTATAGGCAAATACTTGTTCTATTTAGCAGGCCATAAATAAAGGAAATTAATGAAAGCCTTTACATGTTCTGTAAACTATAGTCCAGAAATAATTATTTTTCATCTTTCAGTTCTAGGTAACCAAGTGCTTAACCCAACATTAAATGAATGCTTTAGTGCCACAGTGTGATAAATGAGTAGTGGCTAACAGATGAGTAAATTAAGATTGTGCCTAAACTAAGAAAACTTAAACAATTTAAAAGCATATTATAT
The DNA here is from genome assembly GCA_004026705.1 of Nesogale talazaci. Classification (NCBI taxonomy): domain Eukaryota; kingdom Metazoa; phylum Chordata; class Mammalia; order Afrosoricida; family Tenrecidae; genus Nesogale; species Nesogale talazaci. Next base: position 157,219 of record PVJH01001468.1, read on the forward strand.
AACATGATAGCATGTCACAGTTTACCTAAGAGTAGTAACTCACTTTCATCAAGTCTATTCCTACTCATATTGACCCTATAGGAATTTTTGAGGCTTAATTCCTTATGGGAGCAGAAATTTCCATCTTTCTTTCAAGGAGCAGCTGAAGAGTTCAAACTTCTGGCCTTGTGTTCAACCAAGCAATGCACTAACAGGGCTGCAAATCAAGAGACCTAGAGAAATACCAGTTTAACCTACTTGAGATAGATTATGATAGCCCCTTGGAATTTTTTTAAGATATTATTTAAGCAAAATTATTCAGAAACAAACTATATTTTTACATGCTTGACTAGAAAATGTCTGTCACAATGTGTGTTGGTTGGACATACAGTCCAAGAACTGAAAAAATGTGATTAATTTAAAGAATGGGATCCTATGCAAGATTTCTGTTGTAGTAAATAAGTAAAGCAGTGAAGCCAACTAGTCCAACCCAACAGGGTCACACCAGTCTGGGCCTGTTAGAACTCCTTTCTTCCCTCCTTTGACATGAATTTCCTTCCACCATCATTCACCACCACCACCATCTTCATTTTCCTTCCAAGAGTTTGGTAAATATGAGTTAAAATAAATAGTCTCCATTTTATCCAACCAACCATATCAGCATGGGTTTCCTTATATATACTTAGTATTCTATACTGAGAGACACATGGCAGCCATACCTACTAGTCAAATCAGTGACAGGGTAAAAAATTGTGAAACTTTCATGACAGATTAATAAGTAAGCACAACTATGCCTGTGCTTATGAGGTTCTTTAAAATCTGGTGCCACTCCTGTAGCTATCAGTAGTCCTAGTGTCATGGTAGTTATATGGTGATCTGCTAACAGCAAGATCCGTAGTTCAAAACCATTGGTCACTCAGCGGGCTTTATACTCAGTTACAGTCTCGGGCACTCACAAGGGCAGGTTTATCCTGTTGTATGTACGGTTGTTAGGAGGCAGAATACATTCTATGACAGGAAGTTTTGAGACCTTCAAAGCCACTGAAAGAGGAAATCAAAACGACTTTCACTTAAGTTTGAGCTTTTGACTCCTTGGTGGGGGGTGGGGGAATCTTTTTGTTTGGAAAAAACTCATGCCTGTGTGAACTGGAACCCTAGTAACAATATTTTTTACTTATCCTCAGGTGTCTAAGTACTTATATCTTAATTTGCATGCCTTAGGAGTGCTTATAAAAACTGTATAGAACATGTTTATGAAACACAAGGCGAGAAATATGAGCAAACGCTAAAATATATGAACTATGCTTTAGTTGATCTGAATTGGTAGAGTACGCAAAATCAGTTCACTAGGCACATGTTCTCCTTCTATTTATTAAATCACTCTTGAGGAATAACAGTGCCATCAAAGTGCAGGCAAAGTAATGATACTAGGGCTCAGGGCATAAAACACTGAAAAATCTTAGAATACAACTATTGTTTTTGCCATAATTCTCCATCAATGGCCTACACCCCAAGTTTATTCCATGTTCTATTTTGTTAAGATAATAAATTTATTTTGCTCCAAGATCAAGGTGATGATAATAGTATTGTTATTTACTCCTACAACTCTATTGTTTCCCCTTGCAGAGTCAAAGGAGCCCTGGTGAGAGTAGTCTTTTATGTGTTGGACTGCTAACCACAAGGTCAGCAGTTCGAAACCACCAGCTGCTCCAAGGGAGGAAGTTGAGACTTTCTACTCTTATCAAACCCAGAAACCCAGAAGGGTTCTAATTTTCTTATGCAAAAGAAAGTCTGTGGGAACACTCTGGGTAAGAAGTGACTCAATGGCAATGGGTTTGATCAGAGTTTTCTCTAGTCTAAAGTTAGAATGCTTGATAATCACTCAAGTCCATGTCTTCTAATCTTGGCTCAGGAACACTGGTGGCATGAGCAGTAACCACAGAACAGCTAGCTGTGAGGTTTATGGTACAAACCCAGTAGTCATTCCCAGATGAGAAAGATGAGGTTATCTGCTCCCAGTAAGATTTACAGCCTCTGAGCCTGGTGGTGTAAGTGGTTGAGTGCAGGGCTGCGGCCTGCGGGCTTGGCAGTTCAAATCCAGCGGCGGCTCTCAGGGGCAGGGCTGGGTAGCTCCCATGACCACCAGAGGCAGTGATGCGCCCCCCCCAAAAAAAACCCCAAAACCAAAAAAAGATTTACAGCCTCAGAAACTATTGGATCACTCTGAGACAGAATCAACTCAATGGCGATGAGTTTGGGCTGTAGGTTCTAATCTTGGTTCATATCTTTCTTGACTAATACCATACTTAAATGGATCTCCCTTACCTCCTCCTCCTATTTGTCTCTGCCCCCTTTGAGTTACTCTTCACATGACATCTTAAATGCAATGGACAGATTGCCCCTCTTTTCACTACTCTTTTCCTCTTCATTGGTCTCTACACGTGTCTAGTCTCCTAAATAACTCCAGAATTATCCCTAGGATTCACCTCTTTGTGAAATCAATGGTCCTTCTCCAATTGTTTGTTCTGTTCTTGCCATAAAAAGAGATGGTCAGTGAGTCTAAATACTATCATTTTCTGACACCCTATGATAATGACTCTCTTTATGCTCCCATGATCTCACTTTGCCAGTCTCCCTCATTGCCATCTCTCGGGATTTCCTCCCTAACCAACACGATTTCTCATACCTTTGTACCAAAGAATTGCTTAAACTGTCTATGACTGCCAATTTTTGCATCCAATGATTGTTCTAAATCTGTGTCATTACTGTATTAGATAGATGAGAAATGAGAATATGTTCTCTACACTGATCCAAGGAAAAGAGGTAAACATTTTATTTTGTGTTATTTTGTTAGATTTATGTTTTTAATTTTAATTGGTTTAGAATGTGCTCACTATTTTTTAAATTTCACTGAAATACTAAACACGAATCATATATTACTCCACAGAATATTGGTGGTGTTGTGAGGTAACCCATTAAACTGCTAGATTGAAGATTCTCCTTGGGAGAGAAATGAGGCTATCTGTTCCTGGAAAGATTTTGGGATGAGTCAGAGTCAACCTGATGGCAGTGGGTTGAGTTTTAGTTTCTTTGCTGGACTTTAGTCATAGTTTACACAGTATCGTAAGCTTAGAGACTCTATCTTCATCTCAGTCTTGCTAGGCCTATCTCGGTGCACATACTTATGGAGTAAAGTATAAAACACCAAATTTATTTTACTTTGATGAAAAATATAGCAAGGAAGTGTATCAGAATGGATCTGACCCTAGAGAAGGACATCATATTGATAAGAGCATCAACAGAAAAGAAGACATTCAATGAAGTGAACTGACAGAGCAGTTGCAACAATGGATTCTAATATAGGAATGATTTTTTAAATTATTTTCTTGGGGGCTCATACATCATTTCTCACAATACATACATACATATATTGTGCCATGCTTCTTCACATACCTGCTGCTGTCATCATTCTCTGAACCTCCACCTTTCCACCTGAGCCCCTGACATCTGTCTCCTATCCCTTCCCCTCCATCCTTGCTCCCCACTTCCCCACCAACCCTCAATACTCTATAAATTAGTATTGTTTTGTCATAACTTACACTGCATAAAACGGCTACATGACATCTGCTATATATCCCCTCACAATGAGCCAGAATCTATTCAACTACACTTAGCACTGGATTTTGACAACTGTATAATGTGCTGTGTATACCATTATAGTATAACACAATGCAATACTTTCACTGTCCAAAAAAATTGCATTTTCTATCTGTTTTTTTTCTACCTCCCCACCTTGTTTTTTTACCTTTCCCACAATGTCATTTATTTTAAATCATAAAGCAGATAGTGCCTCAAGTGGGCTTCTTTCACTTAACATTGTGCCTTTATGGTTCCACCATGTCTTTTCACAGTTTTATTATAGTTCATTTCATTTTATTGCTGATTAGTATTCCATTATATGAGTTTGTACCATAGTTTATTTATTTGTACACCTATTTAAAACTATTTCAGTTGCTCTCTATTTTTGCCCGATTGTGAATAAAGCTGCCATTAACATTCATTCACAGGGTTTATATTGACATACATTTTCAACTCATTTGGGTAAATATCTATTAATATGATTGCTGGAAGCATTAATATTTAAAGCATTATTTTAGTTTGTAAGATATTGAGAATTAAAATGCTAATTGTCTATATAGTGCATATGAAATATGTGCCTTGTATGTCTTATATAATTATCTTTTTATATGTACTGATTCAATAATTATCAATCAGCCACATTTATTAAAATTTTTGCTATAAATAGTACCTCTCCCAGTTAGAAAAACAGTAAAGGTTTATGAGAAAACTTCAATTAAATAAAGAAAAAATATTTAATTAGATGATACAAATCATTGAAGCTTATTTTATGTTCCTTTTATCTCGTACACACAAACACAAAAAGAAGAAAAAAAAAATTCTACTTCTCAGCTCTAATCTTTCTGAAATCAGGTGGATACAGTGTCAGATTTCAAATGATAATCATGGCATGCTGAGTTCCTGAGTAAATTTTAGGACCCACAATCAAGCCCACAGGGAAATAGGGAAACTAAGATAAATATTAAAGATATTTGATAGTGAAAATAATTAATATAGTTCATATTCTTTCAGAGCTGATTCTAAATTTTAGTTACTCTTTTCCCAATATCCTGACTCAAGCATTTTATGTTGAAGGAATTATTGGGAGACTGACTAGCAGACTTTTGATACAATAATAAATATTTAGGATTTGCTGACAGTATTTTTATATTATTGATTAAGTCCTTAGATTTCTGGTTTCCTTAGACTAGCAATTAGAGAATGTAAAGTATGAATTTATGTTTTTTCCATGACAGCATAAACATGACTAAGAATAAAAGAGGAGATGAATTGTAATCACATGCCTTCAATAATTATTTAAGAACAAAAGTTTGCATGTATAACTAAATTAGAAACATAATGTACCAAGGAAAGTTACTATGGGTTTATATGTTCAAGATCTGTGAAAACCAGTTTCTGAAGTAGGGGGTTGTTCAGCCCACCCAGGTTAAAATCAAAAATATCAAGCCCTAAGTCCTCTGCTCAATCCTGGTTCATGGCAGCCTCATATATTACAAACGAAAGCTGGTGTGGTGGATCTTCTCCCTTAATAGTCCTGGAAATCTCGTCTCTTCTAGCTTCACATATAGTTCTCATACACCCAGCAGAAGAGCTTGATTTTCCCCTTTACCCTCAGGAAGCAAAGGAGGGTTTCATGGTCCACACCCTCTAGCAAGTTGAGGCACCCCAGTGGGGTAATGAGTTCACCTTGTCGGGCTGCTAACCACAGTCAGTAGTTTAAAAACTACCCACCAGCACCTCAGCAGCAAGACAAGTCTTTCCATGCTGTGAAGCTTTACTGTCTCAGAAGCCGACCCGGGCAAGTCTCTCCTGACTGACTGACTTATCGCTGCTGTTATTAGGTGCCCTTGAGTTGGTTCTGACAGCAACGCTGTGTACAAAGCACTGCCCAGCCCTGGGCCACCCTCACAATCATCCTAATGTTTGAGCTCCTTGATGCCACATCTGTGTCATCTCCTCTGTGTTGCCGCCCCTCTACTGACCAAGCACAGTGGCCTTCTCCAGGTAGTAAATTTTCCTGACGACATGTCCATAGTAAGTAAGACGAAGGCTGCCATCCTTGCTTCTAAAGATCACTCTGGCAACACATCTTCCAAGAAAGAATTGCTTCAGTTGTTTTGTTTTGTTTTGTTTGGGGGGCAGGGGGAGGGGGGGAACGGCAATCCCTGGTATATATGGTCAATGTCACCAGCACCATAATTCAACGGCATCGATTCTTCTTTAATCTTCCTTATTCAACTTTCACATGCATATGAGGTGATTGAAAATACCATGATTTGGGTCTGGTGAACCTTAGTCTTTAAAGGTAACATCCTTGATTTTCAATGTCGTGTGTAGCACATTTACCCAATACAGGGTGCCATCTGATCTCTCAACTCCTGTTCTCAAGAACATTGATTGTGGATTCAAAATGAAATGCCTGAGAACTTCAATCTTTTCTCCACTTATCATGATGTTAAATCAAGTAGTGAGGAGTTTTATATTCTTTTACATTAATCTTTAATCCATATTGAGACTGCACTCTTTGATCTTTATCACCAACGGCTTCAAGCCTTCCTCACCTTCAGCAAGTCAGGCTGTGTCACCTGCATCTGAAAGTGGTTGACGTGCCTTCCTCCATTTCTGAAGCTGCTTTCTCTGTATAGTTCAGTTTCTCTGATTATTTGCTGAGAATACAGATTGAATAGGGTGAAAGCATATAACCCTGACACACACTTTTCCTGATTTTAAACCACACTGTATGCCCTTGTTCTCATCACAAAACTGTCTCCTGATCCATGTACCGGTTTCTCATGAACATCCCAGACATCGACTATTCTGGAATAGTCATTCTTTTCAAGGCTACCTATGGTTTTCTATGGCCCACACAGTCAAGTGTCATAGCATAGTAAAACAAGTACACACACACACGGAACAGCTTTCTTTTTCCATGTCTTCTTCTGGAGCCTGCCTGAACCTTGAGCAGCAAACTATCCTGCTGCAACTCTTGTTGGACGATCTTCAGAAAAATAATACTTGCATATAATATCAATGATATTGTTCTAACATGTAAGCATTCTGTTGCGTCATTTTTCTTTGGAATGGGTACAAATATGAATCTCTCCCAGTCAATTGGCCAAGTGGCTATCTTCCTAATTTATGGCATAGATGAGTGATTGCATCTAATGCTACATCAGCTTGTTGAAACATTTCATTTGGCATTCAATCAATTCCTGGAATCTTCTTTTTGATTAATGTTTTCAGTGTAGCTTGGACTTCCTCTATCATTACCGTTGGTTCTCGCTATTGAAATGGTTGAATGCTGACAGTTCTTTCTTTGCATCTTCTTTTGATGTGTGCTGCATAGGTTGAGAGTTTCCCCAGAGAGTCTTTCAATGTTGCAACTTGAAGCTTGAACTTTTTTCTTTAGTTCTTTCAGTTTAAGACATGCTAAGCCTGTTCTTCTTAGTAACCCTGTAAAACTGAGCAGAACTGTCCCCATGAGTTTGTGAAACTGTGACTCCTTAAAGGATCCAGTGGAAAGATTGGTGGTTTCCAAAGGCCGACCTGGCAGTTAGCAGCCCGAAGCTTAAGTCACTACGCCACCAAGAACGAAGATCCATATTTGTTGTTGTGTGTCAGCAATTCAATGTCAGTATATAGGAACCCTATAGGAAAGGGTTGGCCTGTCCCATAGGTTTCCCAAGCTGAAACCTACATGGAAATACAATGTCATATGTTTTGTTTTGTTTTCTGAGAAATGATTGATGGGTTCATCTGGTTTTTTTGGTTAGCATCCAAGCGCTTAACTACTGCACCCCCTCTGTCCTTTCATAAGATCCCTTGCCCTTCGGTCATTTGGACAAATAGCAACCCTGGAAGGCAAAGCAGAACTGCCCTTTCTGGTTTCCAAGCTGCGACTGTTTATGAAAACAGAATTCCTTTTGCCTCAGAAAAGCTGGTGAGTTTGTTACCCCCAGATTTCCATTGACATCGGAACATGTAAACCACTCTGCCCGCGGGGGTCCTTTCCTTCTATGTTCCCCACTCCAAAATCTGCCACACTAACTGAAGGCGGCTCAGTAAACCAAGCACCAAACTCGCCTTCATCGAGTCAATGGCAACTCGAGGTGACCTTGGGGAACAGATTAGAAGGCTCCCGTGCGTTTCCAAGGCTTCATTCTTTATAGGAGTAGAAAGCTTCCCCTCTCAACTGCTGAGCAGCTGGCTGGTTTCAATGGCGGACCTTGCATTCAGCAGGCCCATTCATACCAGAGTCCATTGAAATCATGAAAGTTTTTCACCCTGATTTCAGTTCGTTAAAGTACAGTCTCCTTTCTGTTAGTACTTCTGTCTTTTGGAATATGTGAAAGCCAGATTTTCCAAGCCTAAGCATCTCATCAAATATCTGAAAAGACTTACGTCGTTCTCTTTGTTGATGTTTATGACTTCAAGGTTATATTCCTAAGAGGGACTGCTCGTCAAACTTGGCATTTTGTTTCTGTTTTGTTTTGATTTGCTCAGTTTAGCAGTTGGGCAACCTGAGTAGTCCATTCAAATATAAAAACTTCCATCACTGAGTGTTTTCTTCACGTGGGTTAAAAATTGTAAGTAAAAATAAAACTAATGAAAACATATGATTCACTAATGCATTTAAAAGATATTAGGTAAATGAAATTCCAAATAACTATCAACATGGACTTGTAAACAGTAGGTTAATTTTGAAGAAGAGTCCCTCCGATAAGGAACTCAGCTACTAACCACCAACTCAGTTCAATTACTAACTGAAAAGTTATAAGTTCAAGTCCACTTATAGGTCCCTCAATAAAAGGCCTGAAGATCTCCTTTGAAACATACCAGCCACTGAAAACCCACAGTTCTACTGTCACCATGGGTCAGTGCTAACTCAAGGGCAACTGGTAAAAAATCCTCTAATAAGTACTGACTAGTTTAGATAAAATGGAGCAAGAAATTTCATAAATTTACAGAATCAAACAAGCCTAAAGTAACCTCAACCACAATACAGATGATGGAGACTGAATTCTCTAATCCTTGGCCTCCATCTCCTCTTCCATAAAATGGGGGCAATGAATGGAGTACAGAGGATTAAATTAAATTAATTTAATTAGTTTGTAGACTGCTTGGCAGAATTCTTGGCAGAAAATATCCTTAAATCATAATAGTAGATCTTAGTATTATTATCATTGCCTTATTAGTCCCTGTCCCTTGACCTCTTACAATGTGTTTACTCAGGATAAGTCTTGACGTTGCAGTAGTTGCCTGATGGGCTTCGAGGTCAGTAGTTTGAACCCACTAGTCATCCGTCCAAAGGAAGATGGGGATTTCGATTCCCATTAAGAGCTAGGCTCAGAAACTAACGGGGGAATTTTGGTCCTCTCCTTCGGGGTCACTATGAATCAGAATTGACTCTTTGGTATGGATTTTGAGTTTTTGGTTTTCATAATCCTGACTAAAATACAAGTTAGAGGCTATCTGAAACTTTCATTTTTCATTTGATTAAACTGGCAGCATGTGGTTTTGATTCCTATGTTCTATTTGCAAGAACTTAAAACATTATTGATATGGAAGGCATGCTGGGGGCACCGAGGATACACAGTGAGCTGCTGAAATGGTCACAGTTCAAACTCCCCAGTCACTTCAGGTGTGAGACCAGGCAAAGATTCCCACAAAGATTCAATCCTAGAAAACCCTGGGGGACAGTTCTTTTCTGTCCTCCAGGGTCACTATCAATCCCATTCAACTGAATGATATTGAGCTATTAACTTTGTTTAATGCTTTCACAATTAAAAAATGACTAGATTTAGATTTTAAAAGCTGGATGTGCTCATGGTCTCTGACCCTTTTGTTGACCGTGGTTTGCTGAAACATGAAAAGTACTTTAACTTACAACTGAGCGAATAAGCCTAAAAGCACATGAGTCCATTCCATCTGTAGTCGCATAGATTCGTGTTCAAGTGTGACAGCAAGAGGTAAGGGACAACTTGAAATTGTGGATGACGATTCTTTGCTAACTTATTCTAATCAGCTTCAATATGGTATAATAATTGTAACTTTGGAAAGCAGCAGGGGTTAGATTATTTTTCTCTCTGTCATTTGTCTGTTGTGTCTGAGAGTAGAATAATATCCCATTGTCTGCAGGGAAATTGCCTCATATTTTCCCAAAGCTCTCAGACTGGCAGCATTATTCATGCCCGTACAAATCTGTATGCAGTGTCTGGCCTAGATAGGGTAGCGATGGGTTTCGTACCCTATGGAGGAGAGTGCCTGGACAGCTGCTTCTTAGAAGGCACCATATTGATTTCCTGTCCTCTTGACATAAATCAAAAAGTTAATCACTATTTTTCTCTGCTTTCCATATTTTAGTAGGGTCAGGGAACATTTTTCCCTTGCTTTTTCCATGTGATTGAGGGATTTTTCATTGGCCATCTTTTGGGGTCTACGGCCCAGTAAGCAAGTTGGACTTCTCGGTAGTTGTATAGAATATTGCTGTTTCAGAAACTGAAATTGGAAAAAAAAAAAGGGGGTCAACTTTGAACAATCAAAGCCTGTCCATGAAAATCCACATCTGCTAGCACTATTTGCTTGTTCACTGCTCGCCCCTCAAACTTAGAGCCAGGTGCTTGCAACACCCGTTCACATTTTTAGTATGGTACGTTTGTTCTTGCTGCAAGCCATTTCCTGAAGCTCAGCAATGTACTGCTATAGCCGTTCAGAAGTCCATATGGGAGAAATAATCCTGGCAGCCCTCATTCCAGGGAGACAGCAGGAGCTCTGTAAATTCTCACAAATGAAGGGAGTGACATTACCAGACATGTTACATGACCAGTTTCAGGTTGTTGACTGGCTGGCAATAGAAGTGCTAGCCAGTATGCTCTCCAGAAATACTACTTTGAATAGAAAAGATCTCGGATTTAGAGCTTCTTCCACTCCTCCACCCCCCACATAGCGCTTACCCCCACCCAGTTCTAGTACTCATAGCCAGCACTTAGTTCCTATGGGAGCAAATGGTGCGTGCTTTCAAAAGCACTTCAGGAAACAACTTGTCTAGATGCTATGGCGTCTTGAAATCGGCTTTCTTTTCCTCACTCCATTTGTTGATTTCATGGTATCAAAAACTAAATTCTACTTTCCTCTGTCTAATAACCTTGCCACGGCCTCTCTGAAAACCAACCATGAGGAGGGTAGGTAGCAAATGCACAAAAACTTCCAGCGACTTGGCAAGAGGCAGCAGTCTGAATGCAATAGATGTACCCGTCCTTTGTGTCTCTCTTTCTCCTTGTCATTCGTTTTTCTTACTCAGTCAGAGCTGCAGAGAACTGGCAGTCGTGGGCAGGGTAGGATAAACCTTTGGAAAGCATTCCCTGGACATTCTCGAGCTCTCTCCAGACATTTTCAGGAGAGGTTTTATAGCCAGTTCTGTGTTTGTGTAAGGTCAGAGGCAGGAGTGGGTTATGCCATCTTGATCCCTGTGAGCCATCTATGTGAAAAGAATCATGTTTGTTTGGAGACAAAAGTTGCTCCTGTTTGAAATTTTGCATGGACATTATCTGATGTGTTCCCTTACAGATAACTCTGTGACTTATGCTATCTGCAGCGGGGTTGTGCATAGTTAACAGTGTTTTTGTGATGCCTCTGCCCACATATATGTGGGCACAGAGACTCTACAACACACATGTATCTTGTTCTCATAAAACTTCCTGTCCTGCGAAAGGTTTTAAGACCTTTTTTCAAAAATTCATTTGTCTTTTTTTTCTCTGTCTAGTAAAATCAGTTCTCTTTATCTAGAGAGTCCCTGTTCAGGAAGGTGGTTGGTAGCATATTTGTCATCTTGCGTTTAAAATGAATTCCATTCTTTCAAAGAGATGACAGATTCACTGACCATTTTATGCTATTGAATTCTTAAAGTAAGCAAGCTATTTAGTCTCTGCTCTTTGGAGCTTTGCAAGAAACAGTTTCTTATGCTTTCTTTTTATGGTTTAACTTATAGTTTTCATCTGAAGTGTTGTTTCATCTTTGCCAGATCAGCAAATAATCAGTGCCTTTAGATTCACTGAGAATTTGTTTCCTTTCTCCTTTCTAACAAAGTGAAATGGAACTATTTAAAGATATCTTACCACTCAATGCCATACACAAAAGAAATGTAAATAGTCATCAGACCCACTCACATCTGCCAGGGAGTAATTGTCGGGTAAGTGATGCTGGTTAAGCATATTTTATTTTATTTTTTTAAAAAGTTTTTACTTAGACATCTGCACCAGGTCATATGGATAAAATTCTAAAATGTGGTTAAGAAATCTCTCATTCTGTTGAGAATTAAATGGCCAAGCCAACATGTTGGTCTCCTTCTGCTCTGAATCTACTTTTGAGAACATGCTCAGCTTTGGTGGAAAATTCCTAGACTCTCGGGGTAAGTCACTTACCTGTTTAGCTGAGAATCTTTTTTTATTGCATCACTGCCTTCTGGTGGTGGTGGGAGCTACCCAGCGCTGCTCCTGAGAGCCACCGCTGGATTTGAACCACCAAGCCCGCGGGCCACAGTCCCGCACTCAACCACTTATGCCACCAGGGCTCAGTCCCTGTGAATACCTTTTTTGAGTGTCCTAAAAGAGCTTTCTCATGATCTAAGAAAGCCAAAGGCTGCACCTTTGAAGTAATCTTTCCTGAATTCTGCATTTATATGAAAAGTACTCATTTCTTCAACCCATCTCAACACAGGAAAGGATAAATTGCTTATCCAAGATCACACAGCTAGTGAAACCATTTACTGTATATACTCAAGTATAAGCCAACTCAAATGTCAGCCAAGGCACTTAATTTTTTTAATACTTTCACTGGGGGCTCTTACATCTTTTATCACAATCCATACATTCATCCAGTGTGTCAAGCACATTTGCACATATTCTGCCATCATCATTTTCAAGGCATTCTCTTCCCATTTTAACCCCTGATATCAGCTCCCCATTTCCTCATCTTCCCTCCCCTGCCCACCTTCCCTCAAGAACCCTTAATAAGTTAGAGATCATTTTTCCATATATTACATCATCCTCCATTGCCCCTCACCCACTTCTGGTATTCGTGCCCCTGAAAGGAGAATCCTTGCAATTGGTTCTTCCCCCCCTCTACCCTCCTCTAATCCTCCTGGTATCTACTCTCATTTTTGGCTCTGAGGAGTTTATCTATCCTGGATTGACCTTTACAAGTGTTTTCCAGTTGATTTTGATGGGGTGCCACACTCTTTCTCCCAAGACTATTTTTGGTATTCCCAGGGGGTTTCATTACTCTGCTCTGCTGCAGGCCCTCAGTGCCTCACCCCAGCATGATGGGGTCAGACTGTGCACTATTCCCGCACTGTGGTTCTGTGGGGGACCCCATGTCCCATGGTGGGGCTGGCCCTACAGTCCTCCCTTTGAGTCGTCTGCTCTGAGCAGGAACATCATCCTTGGGACTTGATGGGCCAGGATGTCCTGTTCTCTCTCTCTCTATCCCTTTTCATTTCTCCCATGTGCTCTAAGCTGACACACCCTTTTCCCCAAGCTGTTCTTTGAAGTGCATTCTTCTGAGGGGGTGGAGGGTTCTCTCTACATATTTGGAATTGGGCCCGGCCCCACAGACCTCTCTATTGGTTCCCTGGTACATACTGGTATGTGGTATTCATGTTTTGGTGCATCGTGTTGAAGTCTGGTTTCTCTCTCCCTCTCCCGTGGAGATATAAACAATACCCACTCCTTGGGTGGGTTAGTGCCTTGTTTCACCACCACCACTACCACCACCATGACCACGTCTCTTTTTTTCCTCTTTCTTTCCCTGTCTTATTTCCCTGCCAAGGCACATACTTTTACCACAAAAATTATATTTAAAATGTGCTGAAAAACTCAGTTTATCCACGAGTATATATGGTATACTAGAATTTCTTTTTTAATACTTGATTTTTATTGTTGCTAATATACACAGCCAAACAAACTCTGACTCAATTATTTCTCCCGTCTCAGCTCTAGTCTCAGTTTCCCCTAATACCTCTACCAGACATCATGTTTTGGAAGCCTGCAGGAAGTTGACTGGACCAGCCACTGCAATGGATTCTCACATTTACAATGATCTGCTCCATTACTTCCATTCATGAATTTACTTATAGCTAGTCAAGTGATATGTTGTAGTTCATCTCTCAACTTATGCATCCTATAACTGGAGATATTTTATCCAGTATTCTAGCTGATATGATTTGGAAGCACCAGGAGTCTCCCAAAGGAGTCCTAGTGGTGTTGTAGGTTAAGACTTGGGTTACTAATTACAAGGTCAGAAGTTCGAACCCACCAATCTCTCATTTGGGAGAAAAATGAGGCTCTCTACTCCTGTAAAGATTTACCATCGCAGAAACCCATGGGGCAGTTCTACCCTGTCCTACAGGGTTGGTGAGTGAAGAGTGATCATTAAGTCCATAGCAGTAAAGAAGATCATGAGACAAGGATCCAAGGCAAAATATTTCCTGAACTGCCTTAAATTCTTAGCCTTTGTCTTGAAGTTCTGGATTCAGTGCCTAAATCTGCTCTAATGATCAGTATGATCTTAAAGAACTTATTTAACTTCTTCTGGTTTCTAATCAATGAAGTACAGATCATAATTCCTTACTCACACAGATTAAGTAAAGATCAAATGAAGTGCAGGTCATGAATGCCAAGTGCATATTATGTTTACTAAAGATACCTACTAAAATATATTATGTATACTAAAGTCCTAGTCAAAAACAAAAATACTTCAGGTTCTGTTAATGCGGTGAGATAGGTTGAAAATAATGCTTTTAGAGAAGAGTAGTACACAGGAAGCTAAAATGAATACTCATCCATAAGATGTGATCAGAAATGTAAAGCTTCTATTAAAGAATGACTAGGAGCTTGTTGAAGAGTGACATAGCGGGACGCGCACTGGGCTGCTGACCCCAGGTCAGCCATTCAATCTACTAGCATCTCCAAGAGAAAGCTGAGGCCGGCTACTCCCCACATGGGTTACCTGTGATCGACTCTGATCTAGAGCATCACCGTGAATCAGAATTGACTGGCTAGAGGAAGAGGAGTTTGTTAGAGGGCACAATAGGAGGAGAGAACATCGAAAAAACACAGAGGCTGCGAAGAACACACCATGTGTGGGAGCAGGACCTCAGTGAAGCTAAGCCATCTGAAAAACAGAGTAGGTTGGGGAAAGGCAGGCGGTGGTGAAAATGTAGCCTGTGACCTCATATGCCACTCTACCGCCCCTGGACATGTTGCTTTCTGTGTACAAAATCATTCCAATATGATAAATATACAGAAATTGATGGAAAATGGATTGGCAAAGGAAGTAGGTATAGGACAGTGCCCACTGGAACTAACGCCCTGGAGCTGGTGAATTGCCACATCTGGCCCCTGAGGTAATGGCTCATCTAGTACTAGAAGTCGATCTACAGTGATGCTAGGGACTCTAAGATGCTACACAAGCTCCATGAGTAATGCTATGGGCCAGGATTTCCTGGATTTTTTAAACTTTTGAATCCTCTTCATAGTCTGTGTTCATAAAATTTAATAAATCAAAATTATTCAGTTGAAGGCATTTTATCCTGCCTCTTCTACCATTTCCTGTGAAGTTTCTGCTGTGACATCAGGAAAACCAGCCAAAAGATCATCACAGAAGTCTACCCAAGAGATGATGAGGACCGGACCTCAAATGCTGACAGTAGGCAAGCAAAAGAAAGAACGGGATGAAGAGGTGTTTACGGACAGAATACAAGATAGTAGCTATCAGAGTGAAGTTATTCCCTCGGTGATTATCTGCTCAGATTTTATTTTATTTTAACAAAGTGTTTCTTCATAGTAGTATATGCGTACAATAAACCTTTATTTACTAAATGACTATATAAATGAGGCATGAAATCCAATGACCTGTTGACACTGCTAATTATTCCCATACCTAGGAAGAGATTATAAACCCCCTGGCTCCTATGGCAATAGTCTTCTCATTTTAGCTCACTTAGTCACATAATTTATAGAATAGAATCAAGACATTGCCATTACTATAGTTTAGAACCACAACCGGACTTGGTCATTTCATTCACAATGTCGATTAGAAAGTGGCTATAAAAAAACTCATGGAAAACATTTCATTACCTTTTAATTCCATTTTTCACAAAAATTTAAGCCCCTTCATATTATGTATCTCCTAAGAATTAATAAATTAAAATTATTCTGATTTTTTAAAGAATTAAAAAAATAAATTTTTTTCTTATTAAATACTTTTACTGGGAGCTCTTATGCCTCCTATCAGAATCCATAAACTCATTCATTGTGTCAAGCACATTTATACATATGTTGCCCCAGTGAAGGCATTTTATCCTGCTTTTCCTACTAGATTTTCCAAATCTAAGTGTTTGTTTCTGCATTTCTAGTTAACTTGCTGACCATCTGCAAGATAACTGTTAAAATCAGTGCAAGCATGCTTAAATCTAGAAATTCAACGTGAAAAATCTTCAACATTATTAGTTATCTTTTATAACTTTATTTCCAAGAATATAATTGGAAATTTAGAAACTACTACAAATTATTCTAAAAAATTATTCTGTCTTTGTGAAGGACAAAAGAGTAGGAAATAATCTTGATTTTTAGAAAAAATAAATTAGATCTAAATATAGAGATGCTTTCTGGTCAACAAGAAACATAAAACCCTGGTAGAGAATTATTAGGGAACCTGAAAAAATAAAATAGGGGTACATTTCCTTACTTGGGTGTTTATCGCCTGACATTTTTCATGGTGAGAAATAGTGGAGAATTGACTCACCAGAGAACATGCACCAAAAATCTAAACCACACGACTCCAACAACAACACCACATAATTCAGACATGCCTTTATCCTTTTGAACCTCTCCCGTAAGCATGTTGTACTTATAGTCCAGAGTGCAGTGAGAAATGTAAGGGTGCTTCCATGTAACTCCAGCCTTCTTTCTTGTGAAACTGTGCACTCAGTTAGCAAATTAGGTCCTCTCAAACATTTATATTTAAAGACTATCAAATAACTTAATAAAATTCAGCAATAGCTTTTTAATTTTCTTAAATACTGCAACTGTTCTTTCTCATCCTGGGGATGTTTCCATTTAATATCTTTATCAATCATTCACTAAAACTTTTTATCTTTTTCATTGTGAGGAGCATGATAACGACACTTGGCTCTTAACAGAACATGTTCACACATATCATCTATTCACTATATGCTTGGCAAAATACCTATTATTGCCTCCGTTTTAGTGAGACTAAAATGACCATTGAGTGACTTGCTCAAGAGCAACTCAAGGAAATGATAAGTAGTACATCCAGCAATTCGTGACAAAACACATCACCATATGTGTGTCTGTGGGCTGTGACGTGTGCAGGCTGCAAGTCAGGCTGCTACCCACAAGGTCACCTTCTCAGGAGGAAAAAGAGCAGACTTTCTACTCCTGTAGAGAGTTGCCATCTTGGGAACCCACAGGAGAAGTCCTGCCATGCCCTATAGGATCACCGTGAGTCAGAATTGACTTCATGGCAGTGAGTTTGGACTACGCCACTCCTCTGTCTTTGTTATACTGGGTGGATGGGTTGTGTCTTGATGTGTGCTTAAAATGATGCCACTGCTATTTCAAATGCCATAGGATTTGTTTCAGTAGAGTGTCCAAACTAAGACTGGCTAGGAAGGAGCAACTATTTTTCCAGTTTTTTGACCCTTGAAAAACCCTATGAATAGCAGTGGAATGTTGCCTGCCAGTGTCAGATGAGTCTCAGATTGAAGGCAAGCAAAGCACAACTAAGAAAGAGTTGCCATCTCAAAGTAGAATCAACCTTAATAATGTGGAAGTTGGCTGAGCCCCGGTGGCATAAATGGTTGAGTGTGGGACTGCGGCCCGCGGGCTCGCCGGTTCGGATCCAGCAGCGGCTCTCAGAAGCAGTCCCATGACGACCAGAGGGCAGTGGTGCCCCACCCCCGGCAAAAAATAAAATAATATGGAAGTTAAGCATTCAAGCCCTTCTTTTGCTGGCGCGATATGACTCAAAGGGATATGAAACAGCTGTAAGCATCCATTAATAATCAGAATATTAAATGTGAAAGTAGGAATCTAGGAAAAGAGGAAATCACCAAGAATGAAATGGAATGGATAAAGATCAATATCCTGGGCATTAGTATGCTGAGAAATACTGGCTGTTTTGAATCAGACAACCATGATCTACTATGCTGGAATAACAAACTAAATGGAAGTGGTATTGCATTCATCATCCCATGGAATATTTCAAGCTGTATACTTAAGTGCAATGCTGTCAGTGATATTGTAGGCCTACAATGAGAACCTGTTCGTGTGATTTTTATCCAAATTTGCACACTAACCACTAATGACAAGAATGATTTTGATGATTTTTACCAACTTCTTTAGTCTGAAATTGAAATGTTATGAAATACAGTTAATTATTTATGATTGGGATGCAAAAGTTGGGAGTAAAAAAGAGTGATCAATAGTTGAGAAATATGGCTTTGGTGATAGAAATAATGCAGATTATGTAATAGAATTTTGCAAGTTCAAGGACTTATTAATTGCAAATTCATTTTTCAACAGCATAAGTGGTAACTAGATGTGCGAACCTCACTGAATTGAGTCAAAATAACTACATCAATGGGAAGAAACTAATGATACTAATTATCACTAGTGAAAATAAGCCTAGGGAAAATTTGCTGAAGTGGGTGAAGGGAGACATCAGACAGTGTCAGATATGACAAAATAATAATAATTTATAAATTATCAAGAGTTCATGAGAGAGGGGGGAGTGGGGAAGGAGTGGAAAAAGAGGTACTAATGCCAAGTACTTGAGTAGGAAGAAAATGTTTTGAGAATGATGATGGCAATAAATGTGCAAATGTGCTTTGAATACAATGGATGGATATGTGCATTGTGATGAGTTGTATGAGCCCCTGATAAAATGATTTTTTTAAAAAGATTCATATGTAATTCCAAATTGAAACAGAAAATAATGAAGCAAAGCACATATGCAATTCCAAATTGAAACAGAAAATAATGAAACAAAGCAACAGGCTCATCAAAACTGACATTAGAGACCATCACAAGAAGAGATTAAAAAAAAAAAGAAGTGATTTGACACAATCATCACTAGTGACTGAAGATCACATGAACAGTGGAATGACATAAAGGACATCATAATGAAGAAAGCAGACTGTAATTGAACAGACAGAAAAGAAGTGAAAAACCAAAGTAGATGTCAGACAACACTCTGAAACCTGCCCTTGAATGTAGAAGAGTAAATGGAATAAATGATGGGGTAAAACAGCTAAACATAAAATTTTAAAGGATAGCTTCAAAAGAGTGGGTAAAGTATTATAATCAAATGTGCAAAAAAAAAAAAAAACCTAGATCTAGAAAACCAAAAGGGAAGAATATGCTCAGCAAATTTCAAGCTGAAAGAACTAAAAGAAAAATTCAATCCCAAGCTGAGTCCCCTTGACGTAGTGGTTGTATGTGGGACTGCAACCCACTGGACTGGTGGTTCAAATCCAGCAGCAGCTCTCCAGGAGCAAGGCTGGGCCTCCTACTCCCACCAGAGGACAGTGATGCCCCCCCCAAAAAAACAAAACAAAACAAAAAATGAAATCCCTGAGATGTAATATTGAAAGATTCTATTGGGCAAAATATTGAAATATGTGCAAAGTTTCAAAAGAAGGGAAAAATACACAACCATTTTATGAAAATGAATTGGTCAATATTCAGTCATTTCAGGGAGTAAGATGTGATCAATAATAAATTTTTTATGTAATTTTTTGGGGCGGCATCACTGCCTCTGGTGGTTGTGGGCGCTACCCAGTGCTGCTCCTGAGAACCGCCGCCGGATTTGAACCGTCAAGCCCGCGATCCGCAGTCAACCACTTACGCCACCGGGGCTCAGTCCCAATAACAAATTTTATTGAAGGAAAAAGTCCAAACTGTAATGAAGGCATTGTTGAAAAACAAAGGTCTAGGAATTAAGGTAATAACAATTGAAAATTCTTAACAAACAGACCCTGGGAGTTTTCACTCACCTATCGCAACAAATTTGAAAGAACTTTCTTTGGCCATCAGACTAAAAGAGACCCATATATGTGTGTCCGTTGCAAAGAAAGATAACCCAACAAAATGTGGAAATTATTGAACAGTATCATTAAGATCACACACAAGTAAAACTGGGTGAAGATAACTAAAAAACAACAGTACAACAACGAGGAGCTATCAAAAATCCAGGCTAGATTCAGAAGAGGAAATAGAACTAGGAGTATCATTACTGATCTCAGATGGTTTTGATTAAAATCAGAGAATACAAGAAATATGCTTACCCATGTCTTACTGGCTTTGTAAAGGTGCCCATATGGATGATTCCTAACAAATTATAGATAACATTTCAGAGACTGGGATTCACAAACGCTCAAGTATGCTCATACAAAGCCTCTGTACACAGATCAAGAGGAAGCCTTTTTTTTTTTGGTGGGGTGTGGAATAAGGGCACAGTTTTAGATTAAAATTAATGTGTCAGGATTGAGGTCTTTCACCACACTTGTTCAACCTGTATGCAGATCAAATAATGCAAGAAGATGGATTATGAGAAGAAAAATGTGGTCTCGGAATTGAAGGAAGACTCAATGACAATGTTGGTTCAGATGACAAGACATTAAGTGCTGCAAATAAAGAAGTCTTGAAGCACTTTATTGATAAAGATTAAAGACTATAGCCTTCCAAATGGATTATACATCAACATAAAATGCTTCTTCATAACTAGACAATATGCAACATGATGATAAATATAGAAAATATGCTAATAATTTCAAGGATTTCGTTTTACTTGGATGGACAAACATTGCCATGGAAGCAGAAGTGCAAAACACATTCCCATTTTGCATATCGGATTGGGAAAATCTGCTGGTAAAAAGCAAATGTGTCATTTTGAGGCTCAGGCACCTGACCCAAGCCATGGGATTTGCAGTCTCCTTTTATGTATGTGAAAGCTTGACAAGGAATAAGGAAGACCAAGGAGGAACTGATGTCCTAGAGTGATGCCTCAATGAAGTCTATTGACTGCCCAAAGAATTAACAAATCTATCCCAGAAGAAGTACAGCTGGAATGTTCTTTAGAAGCAAAAATAGGAAGACTTCATCCCAGGAACTTTGGACATGTGAGTAGAAGAGAATGTGATTAGAAGGAACCATTCCCTGAAGAAAGGCATCATGTTTGTTAAAGAGGGTCAGCTAAAAAAAGACAAACTCTAAGCAAGAGGAATTGACAGTGGCTGCATCACAGGCCACAGACAAAGGGACCAGTGTGCGAAAGGTGTAAGACTGAGCAGAGTTTTGTTCTGTGGGGCAGAGGGTCACTATGACTCTGAACCAGCTCCACTAAAACACCAAAATAAAGCAGAATGAAAATGGTAGTGTTTATTATAAAAAGAAATACTAATACAGGCATGATAAAATAAGTGCATTCAAGTCATATTTACTAGAAAAAAGGTCAGAAAATAGTCATTTTTCCCTGTAGAGGATTTGTAACTGGTAGGATGGTGGTAGTAAGTGGGAGTATTTTTTCTTTTTTTCTCAAAAACTACATATAAGTAGACAGAAAGAATTAAAAACACTAAAGTAAATTCAGTAAATTGAGCTAGGAAATATATTCCAATTTTCCCACCAACCCCTCCATGGGAGAACATCAAGGATATCTACTCCCATAAAGATTTACAGCCTTGGTAACATTACATAGGATCAATATAGGTAGAAATCCACTTGAGAGCAGTAGATCTTGTTCTTTTATTGTGTGTTTAGTTTTTTACTAGAATCATAAATTAGGTGAAGACAAAAGCTGAAAAATTAATTGGCAAGACATATGATAAAGAACTTTAAGCTATAAGTTAGAGATTAGGTCGTTTCAAGTTAATATGGCGTATGAACCAAGTTTTTTTTTTTAGCTTCATTCAAAGTGGTAGTTCAGAAAGGGAAACAAGTGATGAGTGAAAAGTTCTGTAAAAAGTAGCCTCTGGAAAGTCACATTTGTTAATTATACCTAATGAGTATAAGCTCAATAGCCTTAACCCACGTGTGAATGATCTTAATAATAATCATAACAATTATCATAACAATGTAAACTTTCAGGCAAATTAATTATGAAAATATATACTTAGCTTTCAAAAAATTAAACTCTTTTTTTTGGTTAAGTCAAATGTGTGTCACAAGCATGATCTCATTCTTGTGATAACCATGCAAAATAGAAAAAGGAGATTTTGAAATTCTCACTCTTAAAAGGGACACATTTAGAGAGAGAGAACACATGGGACTCTTCCAGGTTCCTCAGAATGAGAACCTATCTCTCTCCAAGCTCTGAGGCCTTTTGAGGGACTTGGCATGACACTATTAAGTGACATGTGCCAGGTGGCTGATATTTTTATTCTGCATGTAAATGACATTCATATGCTACAGTCTATAAATATCCTGTTCTGTCAGTTCTATTTGAGCATGCAAATGTTTACTTACATCTCCATTTACAATAGTGTGGGGCATGACACATTAGCCAGACACCTATACATTTTTTTTTCAAATGGACAGTTGAGTGCTGTCAAGTTGTTAGATAATTTTAACTTGTCATAACTGACCACTTCTTTTACATTCAGAATGCTTGAGTGTAACTCTGTAAAGATAATGTTGTAAGGTTCTTGCTTGATGACTTGAAAAATAGCCCTGAGTGGAAAATATCCATAAATTTCAAAAGGCACTCTTACTGAGAACCACAAATAGCCCTCATTCTTTTACAAAATAGTAAGATCACATTAAAATTCAAAAATAGATAGCATTAATCACTATAATTCAAATTAACTACTCTTTAGACCTGGCAGGGAATCTTGAGAGCTTTAAACATTGCCCTTAGTTCTTTTCTCTGATGAAATTCTGGCAGAACAGAGGGAAAAGATAAAGCATGCTTGGGGACTGGGAATGTGTCATGATTCAAGTTAGAGGGAGTCTTAGAGAGAAGTGGTATTTGTAATCTCCCTGCCCCTTACTTGCCCACTCAAGAACCCATCATTTCTAGAGTCATCCTACTCGAGTCAGCCTTAAGTATGACTTTTCCTACTCAAGTCATCCTTGGGTATGATTGTGGTGAGAATGTCTTGATTTTAATGAACGATGTAACCTTCAAGGACCAAAAATAATTACTGAAATAGAAACTATACTTTGCACAGCAATTTACAACTTACAAAACCTCTCACCTACACAATCTCACTTGTTATTTCCCAGAGCCTGAGAAGTTATTACTATTCATCGTTATAATTGACCAGATACTAGAGGGTTTTACTTCCAAACAAACTGAGTAACAGAGAACTTAAGTTTCTGCTTAGAATTACACAGTAAATGACGAAGCTAGAACTCAGACCAATCTTTTGATTCCACATCCTACATGAAACTGATTCTACTAGAGACCTCCCAAATTTTCAGAGAGGTATGTATCAAAAATGCAGCTGGACAGCAAAAAAAAAAGTAGTTACTCTGTAAAAAAGAAAGTAACCAATACCAAGAAAATGAGCAATGGGCTATATAGAAGAAACCCAAAT
The DNA here is from genome assembly GCA_004026705.1 of Nesogale talazaci. NCBI lineage: Eukaryota > Metazoa > Chordata > Mammalia > Afrosoricida > Tenrecidae > Nesogale > Nesogale talazaci. The sequence continues at coordinate 180,455 of PVJH01001468.1, forward strand.
GACAAATAAATATATAAGAAGATGCTCACCTTAACTAGTGTTTGAGAAAAGGCAAATTAAAGCCATAAGTATACCCATAGATTAGCAGAAATTAAAAAGTCTAAAAATACAATGAAAGTTCTGATTACATAACCATTGGAAGTACAAATTGTTATCACATGTTTTGTTAGCCACTATCAAATATCTAAAAAGTTGGAAATTCTCATGGCTTATGTACCAACAATTCTATCCTGGCATATATATGAGGACTCTTTCCAGGGTTCATATTCAATATGAATTCATATTTATTCATATTTATTATGAATAATAAAAATAGTGATTAAGAGATAATATGCCAGTGAAAATTAATGATTAGAGGTACAAATATCAAAATAAACATTACCAATATACTTTAGAGGGAAAATTACAGAAAATTTATATGCATATCATTTTAAGAGTTGTAAAACATACAAAACAATACCAATATTACTTACGGATACCTGGACATTTCATTAGGAAAATTGAACCTCAAATTGTTACTTTTGAAAGGACCAGCAAGCAGCAATAAGTTTGTATGCAGGAGGTACCTCCTGGAATCTTCAAATGCTATGAACAATGTTTCCCTGATTAGCTGGATTATATTCATCATTTTTTCCATAGTATAATACTTGATATATGTTTAATATACAGACTTTATGAAGCTGTATTGTATTAATTATTCTTTCACTATTATAATACTTGCAATATGTTTAATAAACTGACTTTATATCTAGAATGAGGAGGAGAGATAAAATAGTATATCTTACTCAGTCCCTTATCTGAATTGCCTGGCCCAGTTGAAAATGATGCCTGTGTATCTCAGGTATTCTAGTCAAATCAGAAATCACAAAAGCAGAGATGAGATGTGCATCCGAACTCAGTCAGAGCCCCATTTTCACATGATAGCCAGCTTCCCGGTGCCTCTCTGATGGGCATAATTAAGAGTTCAGTTCCATCTGACCGATCATAGTACATAGCATTTAGTAGAATCAGATCCTGAAAACCATATCCCTGAAATGCTTTGTTTGACTGTTCTGTGTCTGTATGCTTAGTATTTTCAAATAGTTCTCTAGATCTGGAAAGGAATTGAGAGTTAATTGAATTAATGTTGAGGTTGTCACTTAGCATTGTTTTACTCATGAAATTATTCCTTTTGTTGGGATATTTAGTGGAGAAATAATCTCATATTATATACCAGAGAAAGATCAGAAAAGTACTCCATTCTCAAATTTCAAGTCTGGTTTTGATGTTTGCAGTATTGATGGGCAAACTCTTTAGCCGACTCTGTCCCCATTTACACTGCCCGGTTCAAAATGATCCTGATAAATTGGTGTTTGTTCAGTTACTCATTTGACAATCTGTGAAAACATGTCTTTTCATCCTCCATGTATTTGTCGGCATAGCCAAGCGTGATCGCAATTTGCAAGTTAAATTCTCAAATATTTTGTTTTCTGAGGATAAAAATACCAATTCAGATAGAGCAGTTCTTAATAAATAAATTTGTTATTCATACATAATTTTAATAAAAACAATTATCTCAAGCAACCATATCTTTCTGCATTTTAAGAAGGAAAGATTGTTTTTCTGAGTGCATTTTAAAATTAGTAATTTGCATTCTGAGCATTTTTGATATCACAAAATGATTTTTTAACCAGCTGACCTTGCAAACCTGTGTTAATCCACTAAGGTGGATCAAATGAAATGGCCATATATCTAGCATCAGAGAACAAATTGATGAAAGCTTCCTGATCAAAAGCTAAGTGACAATCATATTAATATTCGTCCACATGGATTGGCACCCAGCATGACTCAGGACTAGAATCGTGCATATGTTTCCTACATTCTCACAATAATGTTACAAGGGAGCGTCTATTGTTCAAAGCAGGTAAGTCCTTGCCCAAGCCAGTTGATCTGTTAAGCCATTAAATCAGGATTTGGAATGAGTTTCTTGACTTCAAACTTGTCCCCTTAACTTTTACACGTGTATATGTGGAACGTTTGCAATTATACCAAGTTTGTATGGAAAAAAAGAGGTAGGAAAAAATATTTTCTCTTTCAAAAAAGAGAGAAAGAAATGAAAATGGTAGTTGATTCAGTCAAGTGATATCAACTAAGAAGCCCATGTGCCAGGGTTTGGCTTCCTTTTTTTCCAAAACTCATGACTGCTGCTTCTCAATAGTTTGAAAATTCTATTAAATGAATTGCCACAGAAGAGAGAAATGAAAGTGACAAAGAAAAACCGGAATGTGTGCTTCTAACCTAATCTTTCAGAGCCTTTCTTTCAGAATATGATGTTGTTTCTGTCCTTCAACAATAATCAAATAGCATTTTTCCAGCAGTTGAACATTATATTTGTTGGCAGACCAGTTCTAACCTTGAGTCACCTACAGTGAATTTAAATATTATTCTAATGGATTTTTCCACTGCTTACTGAGAATCAGAGCACCTCTCCCACTAGTCTCATAAATAATTCCATTCTTTTATGTCAACATTAATTGAACTTACCTCATGTTGTCAATCTCTCTTTTTTCCTTGCAGGTGATGTCATTGTCTATATTAATGAAGTTTGTGTCCTTGGACACACTCATGCAGATGTAGTCAAACTTTTCCAGTCTGTTCCTATTGGCCAAAGTGTCAACCTGGTGTTGTGTCGCGGCTACCCTTTGCCTTTTGATCCTGAAGATCCTGCTAACAGCTTGGTGCCACCCCTTGCAATAATGGAAAGGCAACCTCCGATGATGGTCAATGGAAGACATAACTATGAAACCTATTTAGAATACATTTCTCGGACCTCACAATCTGTTCCAGATATAACAGATCGGCCACCTCTTTCTTTGCACTCCATCCCAGCCGATGGCCAACTAGATGGCACGTATCCACCACCTGTCCATGATGACAATGTGTCTATGGCCTCCTCTGGGGCCACCCAAGCTGAACTTATGACCTTAACCATTGTGAAAGGTGCCCAGGGTTTTGGCTTCACTATTGCCGACAGCCCTACAGGACAGCGGGTGAAACAAATACTTGACATTCAGGGATGCCCTGGCCTGTGTGAAGGCGACCTCATCGTTGAGATCAACCAGCAGAATGTTCAGAACCTGAGCCATACAGAAGTAGTGGATATACTTAAGGACTGTCCCATTGGAAGTGAAACTTCATTGATTATCCATCGAGGAGGTAAGACTAAAACACTGGCTTCCTAATAATTATATGGTTGAAAAGGAGAAACTTTTAAAATAATACTGTAAAAAAATGGAGGTCTTTCTGGAGCTTTTAAAAATAAAGAAATTGTGCTTTTAAAAATAAAGGAAAAAGAGCAAGAGAAAAATATGAGTCCAGTGAGCTGAGTTTAAAACCTTTATATCTTTTCCTATTATATTAAGATCAAAACAGCAGTGCTGTTAGTCTTACAAACGTATGTTGATATGAACTGAGATTGGATCACCAATGATGAATGGGCTAGATTTCAAAAGTTCATTAGTTAAAAACTCATTTTGGCTTCTCATTGATTTGATTAAGAAACCTGCCATTTCTCCAGAAGCAAGGCCCTGAGTTGTTTTTAGAATCCCAGATGAGCAGTACAGCCCAAATCCTGCCAAAGTCTTATCTTAAAAATCCATAAAAATGTGAGCCTTCGAAATGGCTCAGAATACATGCTCACTAAATGTCTAATGTGTCTAAATCTACGTTAAGGCTACAACAGGGAAGGGTCAGAAGAGTGTTTTCATGAATACATAAGGACATTTGGATGTGTCATTGTAGAGAAATATTTTTAGAATTCTGCATAAGGTTTCCCAGAGCATGCCTTACAGGACTCCAGCAACCAGCCGCCATACTGATGCCCTGGACAATTGGGGCTGGCTATTGGGGGTGAAAGAGGGGAAGGAGGGAAGGGAGGAGTATGATCGGAATGCTGTGGTGGAGTTGTGTCTTCCTTTCTACCTCTGGGTCATCTCTTCAAAATGAGTAATTGCTGGGCAAAGGGTCCCTCCTCTCCTTTTTTGCTGTTTTGTTCTTGATGACCAGTGACGCTCCAGAGAAGATGGAAGAAAGAGGCCACGGTTAGCAGAAAGGATGCTTGAAGACAGAGTGTAATGGAAAAGCTGCAGGTGGTGTCCAGGTTTTCCACGCACTAGTCTGAGACTTGGTAGGCATGAAGTTCATGCGCCTTAGCTTTCTCAGTTGTTGTTGTTGCTGTTGCTGTTGGGGGCTGCCACTGAACGGACCCCAGATCCTGGTGACTTAAGGCGCACAGGAATGGAACATTGCTCAGTCCTTCGCCATTTTCACGATTGTGGTTGCAGACTGGATCTTTGTGCTGCATAGGGCTTTCCCTGCCTAATTTTCTAACACTCTCAGATTATCAGACTATCAAACCTGATAATAGCTAGCTCTTGTGACCCAGTGGTTGAGCAGTCAACTGATAACTGGAGGGTGGGATGTTCAAATCACGCAGCAGCTCCACAGGTGACCTGTTGGTCTGCTTCCATAAAGGTCACTGCAATGGAAACCCTATGAGACTGTACTGCCCCGTCCTCTAGGGTGGTTATGAGCTGAAATTGACTGGAGATGGATTCCATTTCCAAGTTCATGTAAACTCTTGAGTTAAGATAACAGGCAATAGATTGTGTTGTTGTTACTTTAGCTGGTAATAGGGTCCTTAGTATTGAATGGCTCACAATGGATGCTCCTTTAATGTGTGTTGAGACTTTTGAGGCTCTGCAGGAAAGGGTTGACCTTGAGGTCACAGCAAGGGAAACGGTCAGAAGAGTGCTTTGAGGAATATCTGCAGAGCAAATTTGTGACAAGCATATGTGATTTCCTATTCAAAGCACTAAAAACAGCATGGAAGCCTTGTCAGTTTGAAATGCAAGTGAAAGCTGTCAACGCTGAAAGAAGTACCTTTTAACATTTTGGTTTATTTGGCTCTCTCTGCAGGTTTTCTCCCCTTCAAGGAGGTATTACGTTGTTGATGCCTTCTTTGAAAATGGATGCCAAATATGAGGCATTTGTGAGCAATGCTGTGTGAATTTTTGTTTTAAACATCATTCCTGGGTTTGAAATAAATTAATATGACAGCAAAACAATCTTAAATTTATCTTCTTAAGACATTGCTACAAAATGACACCTAGATCTTAATATTCAATATTGACAGTACACTTTAATTTCTCCCATCACTTTTTAAGATTAAAAGAAATATTTGTATTCATGATATTTCATTGAAAAACAAATCTTTGGAAAAAGGTTCTTAGTATTACAAGGTATATCAGAAAATTATAGGGAAGTATCTACTATATGATTTATGGAAGCACATTTGAGCAATTTTATATAAAATCGCTTTTTAAAAAGCGAGAACACAGCAAGAGGAAGTACTGTGAAGTCCTTAAAAATCCTTTACTAGTATTACTGAAACAGATCTCTTTTCTGAAAAACATACTCCATGCCAGTTATCAGTCTACAGCTAGTTTTCTCTCTCGCTCTTGCTCTCGCTCTCGCCCTCTGCCTCATTCATCAAAGTTTGCAGTGCGTTTGGAGTAAAGAACTTGTTTGGTGTCTTGTGTCTTTTGACTTATTTGGGAGATTTATTTTGTTTTGTTTTGTTTTTTAGTATAAAATTGCAGAATGGAGTACCTTGTGAAGGCTTAAAGTTATTCTAGCCCCAAACTCCCTGTGATGCCCTAATTCCCACACCATTTATAGTCCTCTCATTTAGTGTAGTAGGACCGGGTGCGATGTCTGTGTGATGACGGTGACTTTATCTCATCAGAGCTTACTCCTAAATGCTACAGCCTCCTTCAGGAAGCACAGGTTTGCAAAAACAGACCCACACACCTGGGTCCTTACATAAGAATTGTGGTCATTTGTTTATTTATTAGTTTTAAAATACATATTAGGATTTCTTATGTATAAAGTTATAACATACATGTTTTTATAAAGTAAATAATGTTAGAAAGCGTGCAATGAAAAATAATTTTCCCTCTGTCCCAGAAATTCAGCTCCATTAATGTTTCAAAAGAATGACAGTCTTTAAAATCATGCAAAAGAATACATAAAGTATTAGGATGATATAATATATATGCCTTGTTGTAGAAAAAATAGTTGGTAGTGAATTTCGTTTATTCGATAACCCACCATTGTAATATAATTTACCTAACCATTGATTCACCAATTGTAAGTCTATACCTAAATGACTTTTGTCAAAATCCTGTAGTTGCTACAAAATCCTGTGTAACTTCACATAACCTAGAGAGTAGTCATGGTTACAAAAGGTTCTCTTGTGCCTGTCGGCCTTCAGCCCCCACTTTCATCCCCAGCCAGGGAAACCACTAATCTGCTTCCTAAAAAAATGTTGCCTTTATGTAAATATCATGCAAATGAAATTATACAGTATGCTTAACCCTCTCACCTAACCACAGTAGCATAATACTTTTGAAATTTATTCTAATTGTTGTCTGTATGAGTTGCTTGTAAGTAGCGCATTGTATGTATCCATTTAGTTTAGCCTTGACCTATACCCAGTAGATGGACATTTGAATTATTTCCAGTTTGGATCATATCTGAATAGTGCTGCTATGAAATTGGAGCTGAAAGTCATTGTATGTGTGAATTGAATTAAATGCATTTTTAACTTTTTAGGCAATTACCAATTTTTTCTAGGATGACTATTTTATCTCACACCACATGTACGAAGTGCCCACTGTCTGCACACTGTTGTCAATCCTTGATATGATCAATTATTTATTTATTTAAATGAGCATCTAGGAGTCCTGCTTCATGGCTTTAATTTGCCTGCCTCCAGTAAGACAAAACCCTGGAGGCAGTGTAGATACAGCTACTATCAATTTCTCTATCTGATAGCAAAGATACTATCAACTACAATCCAAGAATTAAGTTATGTGATTGCACCGACCATTCCAAGAGAAAAGGTGTTGTGGCTTCCACAAAGATCACAGCTAGAGTAACTCTGAAAACTCTACATGGCAATGCTCTTTTAGTCTATCGGGTCACTGTAAAGTGGAGTAGACACGATGCAGGGGGTTACATGGGGTGATGGATCTATACAAATATCTTGTCCATTTTTGTCTACTTATTATTAAATGGTAAGAATTCTTTTTATCATCTAAATAGAAATACTCTATGAAATACATGGCTTGCAAATATTTTCTCCCAGGAAGTGGCTTGCTTCATTTTCTTAGTGGTATTTTTTGAAGGACACAGATTTTTAATTTTGATGAAGCCAAATATATCAGTTTTACTTTAGTGGATCATTCCTTTGATATTATTTCTAAGAAATATTTCCCTAACCAAAGATTACAAGAGATATTTTTGGTTTCTCCAGAAGCTATATCATAGTGTAGTTCATACATTTAGACCTCTAAGCCATTTTAATGTGATCGTAGTGTGCAATATGAGGTAAGGGCCTACATTCAGTCACTTTTTCTTTTTTTCTTAATCGCATATATATATATTTAATTGGACTATTAACATCTGCTAAAAACACTATCCTCTCCCATTGAATTGCCTAGGTATTTTTGTCAAAATCAATGGACCATACATATGAGATTTAATATTTATATTCTGTTCTGGTACATGGATTTATTTGCCTATCCTTATACATATTCTCTAGATTAGTGTAGCTGGATGTTAAGTCTTAAAATCAGATCCTGTGAGTCCTCCAGTTTTTTGCTTTCTTTTTTTTTTTAAACTCAACATTAGCCATCTTTTATTTAGCTGTATATAAAAATGGATTTTACAACAAATATACTATAAGCTCGAATTATTCTATATCGTGCAATTATTTAATATTTTATTTATTTTATTATGTATCCAAATCAATAGTGCATTTTCTGTATATATATAATATAGGTCATATTGTATATTTAGAATTTTAAATAATTTATTTAAAATTATAAATGATATCTTAATATTTGTGAACTCTTTTTTCCATGGTAGTTTTTTGCTTCCTTATAATTTTTTTTTACTACTCTATGTCTTTTGTATTTTCATTTAAGTTGTAAGGTTAACTTTTAAATTTTAAGGATAAATAAAATGGCTTGAGGTTGCACTGTCTCTGTAGGATATTTGTGGATAATTGCCATCTTAACATAAAATCTTTCAGATCATAAACATGGGAAATCTTATTAATTTGAACTCTTTGATTTTTCTAAGTCCCATTTTTTAGTTTTCAGTACAAAGATGACATAATTCTTTTTTGACATATTTCTTTTGTTAAACATTTTCATTGAATTTTTAGTATTGTAAGTGAAATTGTTTTCTCTAATATAACAAGTGAAATTGTTTTCTCTGTCATTTTCAGTTTGTTGCTAATATATAAAAATCCATTTGATTATGGAGTTTGGTCTTATGTAGTGGAACCTCATTAAGCTCACACATTAGCCCTAGAAGTTTTTTGTAAATCTCATAAACTTTTCTATACACAAAGGTTAGTCAAAAAGTATTGCTACAAAATCATAGCACTTTTTTTATTTAACACACCTTATTTTATATCAAAATGTGAAGCAATAGTTTCTCTGCATATCATCCATCCCTGTATATATATATATATATATATATATGTGTGTGTGTGTGTGTGTGTTTATGTATGTATGTATACACACAGATTTTTGAGGTTATTCTTTCTGCACATTTACACCACATCAGTACAGCAATTTTTCTATTCTTGAAGGGCAAGCAAATCTTTCTTTAACATGTTCTTTGAGCCTTGAGAACAAAAAGAAGCCTAAAGAGGAAAGGTTGGGGCTGTAAGTGTACTGAGTTCTATTTACCATAGGACAATTTTGCTACTCTTGAAGCGTAAGGAAGTGCCTCACTGTGATGAGAAAGAAAATCCCTTGGGGCAATTTTCCTGGACCTTTTCCCATCAGTCCAGTTTCCAATTTTCTTAAAACTTCTTCATAACAAGTTGCTGATGATCCTGAAACTTTCAAGAAAATCTATCACGGTAATTCCTTTGGGATCCCACAAAAACAATCACCACATCCGTATGAAATGATCTCGCTGCCTTGAATTTCACTGGCCCAGTAGATCCTCTTGGACCAGTTTTGATTGAACCATTTTTTTAAGGCCGAAACACGGCACTCGTAATACTGAGAGAATGTCTGCAGCCATTATTGACATGTGTTTAAACACGTGTTGTTTGGAATTAACCTATGCATTTGACCCAGCATCAATACTTTTTTACTTACCCTCATAAACTTTTTTCCATCAAAAAGGAAACCATTTTATTTCCTTCACCCTGGTGCATGTGCTTGAATTTGTTTTTCTTGCTTGTTACAATGGCTCCAGGAGTAAAAGGAATATGAATGGGTATGTTGCCTGATTCTCGGTTTTATGGGAAAAGCATTAGCCTTTCACATCTAAGTATTATCTAACATATAGGTTTCAATTATCCTTTTTCCTATTGAGAAACTATTTGGGGTTTTTTGAGAGTTTTAATAAGAAAGGGATTTGAATTTTGTTTTAAAAAAATTATATATCTGGGGCTGAGCCCCGGTGGCATAGTGGTTGTGCGTGGGACTGCCGGCCATTGGGATGGAGGTTCAATTCCAGCAGCAGCTCCACAGGAGCAAAGGCTGGGCCTCCTACTCCCACCATCAGAGAGCAGTGATGCCCAACAACAACAAAAAATTGTGTATCTATTAAAATTATTATGTCTTTTAAAATTAATGCCTCAGGAGTTAACCACTGGTCTGCTAACCAAAAGGTTGTTAGCTTCAGCCTATCAGGCATTTTATGGGACACTGATTTGAGAATCAGCTTCCATAAAAATGACAGCCTTAGGAACCCTAGGGGACTACTCTACCCTGCCCTATAGGGTCACTGTGGACCAAAATTTATCTAACAAGAGGAGATTTGGTTTGGTTGGTATCACGTGGCATGGCAAAAATGTTAAATATTGGAGACCTAGCATAAATCCCCACTAGGTTATGGTGTATAATTATTTCTATATATTGCTATATTCTGCTTGCTAATATTTTGTTATGTGATTTTATACCTGTTTAGAGAAGATATTAGTCTGTGATATTCTTTCCATGTGAAGTTCTTTGTCCAGCATTGAAATGAGAACAATGTTGGTCTCCTAAAATGAGCGAGGATGTCCACAGAGAGTCTAAAACTTGCTCTTGATTGTAGAAGAGCTAGAGCTAGAGCTAACGGAAAAAAAGGATAAAGTAAGTGACCTGAATAAACATTTTTGAAGGGAAGTTTGAGAAGATGTAGCTAAACATTATAATGAAATTATAATCATAAATATTATAATGACATGTGCGATGATCTAGAGTTAGAAACTCAAAAAGAAAAGAAAGACCAGGTTCACCATATGGAACAAAAACAACTCGAGAAAAATTCAAACCTAAAGTTGCAATATTGAAAGATGCTATGGGGAAAATATTGGATGATTTAGGAACCATCAAAAGAAAGTGCAAAGAATAGACAGGGTCAATGTATCACAAAAACTATTTGATATCCCACAATTTCAGGAGGCGGTTGAAGAGGAAGAGCCAGGGGTGCTGAAGGAAGCAGTCCAAACTGCATGGAATGAGTTAGCCCAAAAGAAGAGAAGAGGAATTGATAGAATGCCAGTTGCCGTGTCTCAATGAGCCGATGAAGGACTGGCAGCACTCATTCATCTGTGCCAGGAAGTTTGGAAGACACATGCTTGGGCCAACTGACAGAGACTCGCATTTGAACCCCTCTCAAAGATAGGTGGAGCGACAGAGTGCTCAAATGATAGAATTATATCATTGATAGCACACGCAGGTAAACTTTGGATGAAAGTCATCCCACACCAGTTGCCACGGTACATTAACAGGGAGAACTCTGAGGAAAATAGGAGTTCAAGAATGGTTCGTTATGCTCATGTGAAACCTGTACACGGATCTTGTGCGGACAGCACAAGAGAATATTGCATGGTTAAAATCAGAAACGGGGGGCAGCAGAGTTGTATCCTCTCACCATACTTGCTGAGTCATCAGGGAAGTTGGATTACGTGAAGAAGAATGTAGCATCAGAATCAGTTAAAGACCTATTAACACCCTGTGATATGAATGCGAGGAGATCAAGGGTCACAGCCTTCGGTATGGATTACAACTCGATGTAAAGAGGACCAAAATTCCCACAACTGGAACAATAAGTTACACCATAGTAAGTGGAGAAAAGAGCCGAGATTTCAAGGATTGGGCTTGCTTGGATCCACAATCAATGCTCATGAACGCAAGAGTCAAGAGATCACAAAAGATGAGTTGTGTCGGGTAAATCTGCTGCTCGGGTCTCTGTAGAGTATGGAGAAGAAAAGATACTACTTTGCGGACTGAAGTGTGCCATGGTCACTTGCCTCAGATGCATGTGAAAGTTGCACATTGAATAAAGAAGAGCCAAGAAGAATCGAGGTCTTTGAATTGTGGTGCCAGAGAAGAATTTTGAAAATCCATGGGCTGCCAACAGGACAAATAAATCTGGCTTACAAGAAGGGTAGCCAGAATGCCCTGTGGAGGCAAGGATGGTGAGACTTGGACTTACGTACTCTGGGCATGTTGTCAAGAAAGACAAGTCCCTAAAGAAGGATATCCTGCTTGGTACAGTGGTACAGTGGAATCCAGAAGGTGGATTGACACCCAGTGGTTGCCACAAACAGGGTCAAACGTAGGAGCCAGCGTGAGGATGGTACAGGGTGCGTGACCCGTGCGTAGGGTCACGATGGATCACCCCGACTGAATAGCAGCTAACAATCATCACAAATGCTATCTCTGGAATCTTGGTGGGATGCCCGTGGGGCGGCGAATCAACAGTCGGCAGTTTGGACCCACCACGGCTGGTGTCTCCAAAGACGAAAGATGGGGTTTTCTGCTCGCTTCAAGATTTACAGTCTCGGAAATCCACTGGGGAAGTTCCACTTTGTCTCAGTCTGAATTCACTTGGTGGCACTGAGTTTGGAGGTTTTTAACGCTGTATACAGTGCCCTGCTTTTTAAGAAACTTAACTTGGAGGGCTTCAAATACATTTCAGAAATATACCTCATTATTTTTTAAGAACTTTATCTAATCACATTCACACAAAGGGGTATTTTGGTTATTTTCTGTCTTTTCTATTGTAAAAGAAATGGTTTGAAACATTGCATACTGTTGCTGCATAAGAGAGTCAATCTATAATACACATCCATTCTTGTTTGCTTTCAGCAATTTTTTTTTCAGTGGTTACCTTGTAGAAGGGATTTTGGGCACTGGAGATAAAGCAGAAAACAAAATCAATGTCCTTTCTTCGTGGAGTTTACATGATTTTAAAAAGCGGCAGATGAAAAATGCATGCCACCTTACCCATGTTCCTTATTTGTTCTATTTATCTCTCCTATTCACCTGGATTTAATTTGTTCTCAAATATCAACTTTATAGCCAGCTATGCTGCTGGAAAAAAAAACCTTTTCTTTCTTCTTCCAATTGATTTTTGGCAATTTCCCAGGATACATTTACTAACAAAACGTACATCGCCCCACCTTTCCTACTTCCCTTCAAGAGAACTGTCTGATGCAGTAGGCTGCTCCTTCTAAAACACTTCCTCATTATGATGATGGAACTTCCTCTCTCAGTTCCAAGGTAGCTTGAGTAACTTAGTTTTCCACAACTCAGCATAGTAGTCACACTTTATCTGAGAGGTTTATTTATCAAATTAAAGAAATATTCCTATTTCATTAAGATAATTTGACAAAAAGTGGATAAGAAATTTCATTAAAGGCTTTTTTGTCCTCTATGGAGATAATCACTTTTTTCTCCTCTGATTTTTCAGTGCAATGAAATGCATTAAGGATTTATTAGTACTGAACTAACCTTTTGTTCCTGGAAGGAGTTTTTAAAAATGTTGCTACTGTGTTTCAATTTCATACTTTTATTGGTTTTATTCCCAACAAAATGGGTTTGACATATTCTCTACAAGTTAGTCTTAAACTTGTCTTAATATCTTTAGAGTGCCTTGAAAAATAGAGAATCCAATCACCACAGTGACCTGCAAGGAGAGCTATTGAGTCAATTCAACTCAAGGCAGAGAAATCAACTTGAAAGGTTATAAGGACTATTGGGGGGCATTTCAAAGGGGAGGGAAGATCTTAAGACTTTTCTCACAGAACTCAGGGGCTTGTTATGAAAATATTTTAAGAAAATTGAAAACTGCACTGGTGACAAAAAGCCAAGGGAAGAGACACCCAGGCATTTTCTCCCCATGCACCTGCTCAATTTTCAAGAGTAGCCAGTAAGAGGCCCATTGACGTCTTTTACTGCATGTTCCCTACAGCCCTGATTTTTATCCCTTCAGACTTCCTTTTGTTCACAAACTCAACATTGAATAGAAGCATTATGTGAATTCCTCAAGGCTGCTGAAGCTGTTTTTGGCATGTTGCAAATCAGAATACAAAATTATTTGGGAAAAACAGCTGAGAGAAACACCATCTAGAGAGGTGTGTAGACCTAAATAGAAAATATGCCAAAAACATACCTTTCACATTGTAAGATATTTGTTCAATAAGTTTCTATGACTTTATAGATATATTTTTATTACTTTTACTTGTATTTACATAGTCTTAACATGTTTCTAATATTGTCCTAGCTTCTATTTTTGATTAATATTTATAAATGAAGTGGGTCAGAAGGTTTCTGTACAGTTTTTTTGTTGGCAGATTTTATGTTGGTTTTAGAGAAACACACATTAACTTACCTTTTTCCCTGATCTGAAACCTGTTCAACAACAAGGACATGGTGTAGGAATACTCCATATAAATGCTTTTGAATCATCTAGTTCTGGAGAGTTGAGGTTGTTGGTTGTTGTTGTTGTTGTTGTTGTTTTGGGGGGGTTCTTTGATGGGGGATACTCCTTCACAACGTCAAGTTCTTTAATAGATAGTCTTATTAGAATCCCTGTCTGGCCTGGCTTAATTTTTGTAGTATTCCTACAAAACGTTCTCCATTATTCCAGTTTTTTCACATGACCTCAGAAGTTTTTCTTACAGCAAAATATTCCCTTCTGAGATTGTCTCACTCTGTAGTAAACTAGTATCTGCAATGAGCACAGTCCTCCTTTTACATTCAAGAAGACAGAGTGTTTTAGAGGCACCATAGGCATGAGACATGGTTCATTTAAAGGCTGTTCATAAAAATTGTAGGCATAAGGGATTGTTTTTACCTAGTGAAAATTCCACCTTTAAGTTTTCAAATAACCTATTATCAGGCGATAGGACTAGAGACCAGTTTATAAACTGTACAGAGAAAATACTCAAGGTAAATCTGTTGGAAGTATTAACCTTTCTAAACAATGCTGCTGCTTTTTTCTCAATAAGAAAACTTTTCTTGGAAGTAATTTTAAATCACAGGGAGGAAATGCAAATTCAATAGAATACCGTCTTCCTTTTATTCTCATTGTGACACGCTCTCCTATTTGCTTTAATTAGTATGTGTCTATGTGCATGTGTGTTTCTGAAAGCAGCCCTGGTAGTGTGAGCTGCTAAGTGCAAGGCCAGCAGTTCAAAATCACCAGCAATTCCATGGCAGAAAGATGAGGCTGCCAATTATGCCTGTAAAAAGTGAAGTCTCCAAAGACCACAAGGGCAATTCTTCCTGCTCTGCGGGGCCACCGCGATGCAGAATTGACCCGGAGAGAGTGAGTTTAGTATTTTGTTTTGCTTTGTTTCATCTTGTTTTGTTTGATGTTTCTGAGTAAATTGCCTACAGCATTCCCCTTGACCTCACATATTTTAATGTTTATTTCATGTTATTGTGAGAAATATTTAGTCAGCTCCTTACTTACAGCTATAAAGATGCTTTAGAAGAGGCAGAATTTAAAAACCATGACTACTACAAAAATAATGAAAGAAATAATGAAAAACAATCAAAGATCTACAGATTTAATCTAAAAAAAAGTCAGTACTCATCAGTAAGAAACATGTGATACAAGAATACTTCTGAGAAAGAGAGAGAGAGAGAGAGAGAGAAAACTCCAAACCAAAATCCACTGCCATTGAGTTGACTTCAACACAATAGAGAGTTGAAATAGAATTTCCAAGACTTTAAATCTTTCCGGGAGCAGAAAGCTTCAGTTTACTCTCTTGGCACAGCTAATGGGTGGGTTTGAGCTGGGGACCCTGCAGTCAAGAGCTCAAACTCACCAAACACGTAGAGAAAAGCCCTTTTATTGGAAGAAAAGCTTGTTGAGAAAGTAGGTAAAGATCGAAGTGGTTGTTCCATATTCAATATCGTGCCTTTTAACTTTCCTCTGAATATCAGTGGGAAAGAGCATATCATGACACACCAAACCCAGTGGCAAATCAACACATGCGTGTGCAAGCCACTGTGGTGATAACAAATATATCTTGAAATCCCAATAGATTAACACAATAGAAACTTATTTATCACGAATGTTTCCGTGCAGGTGTTCAGCTACGGCAATCTGAGCACTTCTCCTCCAAGGAGTGATTCAGGGAACCAGACTCTTTTCCTTCATGAATCTATGCCCTGGGCCCTTGGACTCTTCCCAGGTGTCTCCATTAACCAACTAGCAGCTAGAACGCAAGGAAGATGGCAGGGGCTGCTCTAAGGGACTTGAGGAACACTTCTGTAAGGAATGGGCATCAGTTAACCCATAACCCATAACTCTTATGGGTTACATTGGGATGGATGCCCCCGGTGATGCTGAGACCTGAGCCAGAGCTGGCCAAGAGAGAAATATTTCCCCTGGAACTGGTGCCCAGAATTCAAACGTCTGGCCTCCTCAACCATGAGAGAAGAAATGTCTGTTTGAGAAAGTCATCCACTCATGGTACTTTGGTTCTCACAGCCTTAGAGAGCGAAGAAGCCCTGAGGGTATCACCAGGGAAGTGAGCATTGGGCAGCTCCCTGCAAGGTCAGCATGTGAAATCCACCAGCAACTTCAAGAGAGAAAGATGAGGCTATTTGCGACAGTCAAAATTTACAGTCACGGGCTGAGCCCCGGTGGCGTAAGTGGTTGAGTGCGGAACTGCAGCCTGCGGACTTGGCGGTTCAAATCCAGCGGTGCCTGGGTAGCACCCACGACCATCAGAGGCAGTGATGCCCACAAAAACAAAAAACAAAAACAAAATTTACAGTCAGACAATCTTTAACTAGGGAAATAATAAGTAGAAATCGATCTCAGTGGTAGTGGGTTCAGATAATAAGACAGTATGTGGAACCTGAAGAATAACATGAAGAAGTAATCTGAAGAATAGACAACAGAAGTATTTTATAACAACATAAGTATCTTAGAGACTGCATATATGACCAACATATAGTAGATATAACTGCTAGTTATTTGGTTCAGTGTTCACTTTGTATTTATTCCATTTGCTAAATTTTAAGCACAATTTATGTAATAGATCCTGGTAGTGCAGTGAGCTGTAAATTCAACTGCTACATGCAAGATCAACATTCCAAATCTACTTGCTGCTCTAGCTGAAAGTTGAAATTTTCGGCCACTGTAAGAAAATGTACAACCTTGGAAACTCAAAGAACGAGTGCTCATCTGTTCTTTGAGGACATTGTGAGCCTGAATTAACTCAACATGGATTTTGAGTTGTTTATGGTGCTGTAGGGTAAGCATAGGAGAGAGAACCACACAGCCACTCTTTATAGAGTAGATATTAGACTATTTGCACTTGTAAAGATTTACAGCCCAGTAAACCCAACAGGAAGTTCCACTTGTCCTGCAGGCTCACTGTGAGTTGGAATCAACTAGGTCACAGTAGGCTTGGTTTGAACCACCAAAAAGTGAGAAAAGCACTAAAATTAACATTTCCCACAGTTGCCAGTACATGGTAAATGTAAACCATTGTTCAGGTAGAGATATTTAGGTAAACCAACTCAGAGAAACAGCTCATTTTAAATATCTTCAGTAATCTCCCGCAAGAGAAAGGGACCATATCTTATTTACTATTTTTCCTTCAGAAGTTGGCCTGCATATATGTCAATTTTTTTTATTCTGTCATGACATTAAAGAGATACAGGCAGTCACAAAATAAAACCACAAGATAGATGTGTAAGTCAAATCATGCAGCAGAGTATACAAAAAGACACAAAATTGTCTCCCTACTGACTTTTCTCTTGTATAAGTTTGAAAGCAATCTTAAAATTACTCTGATCTCTGTGACCATGTACTATATATGCCT
The DNA here is from genome assembly GCA_004026705.1 of Nesogale talazaci. Taxonomy (NCBI): domain Eukaryota; kingdom Metazoa; phylum Chordata; class Mammalia; order Afrosoricida; family Tenrecidae; genus Nesogale; species Nesogale talazaci. Next base: position 197,649 of record PVJH01001468.1, read on the forward strand.
AGTTTTTCATTTCTTCTTTCTCTATTCATTCCACAAATATTGGGGCCTCCACTGATCAAAATAAGTTTCTGTTCTTATGGAGCTTACTTTGCATCAAAAGAGTGATAACAGATTATTCCTGTATGCTATTCCACCTATTATGCTAATGACACAACTGCAAAATCTGCCAAACAATGGAATCACTCAAAAGAAGCATGCAGCCTTGCCATTATGAGGTGATGAAAAACACTAATTTAACTGGAACCAGGACACTGTAGTGTGTGAATAATCTTTGAAACTAAATTATATGGTAACTTTGAGTTTGTCACTTATGATCATCAACTCCCCATTGGCAAACTGAAGATAACATGTAATACTCTTGTCATCGACTGAGCCCCGGTGGCGTAGTGATTGTGCACGGGACTGCGGCCCACTGGGATGGAGGTTCAATTCCTGCTCACAGGAGCAAAGGCTGGGCCTCCTACTCCCACCACCAGGGCAGTGATGCCTAAAAAAATATAATAAATAAATAAATAAATAAATACTCCTGTCATCTTGAAAATTTCACCTCTCCATAGGTATTATTTAACTATGATCTTGTTCAGTTATAATTATGCATTCATTAGTTTGAGGCTCCAGCAGGAAGGAGTAATAAAGAGTATCCAAAGTCGCATTTTCTTCCCCCTTCTAATCCACAGTGGTAATTGTCTGGGAGTAGCAGGATTGGGGATTTTGAACACTATCAGAGAGAGCAAAGAAGATGCCATGACAGTTACAGGCAACAGTTCAAAAATTTTTCAGATGATAATCACATTTGCCATATTTTCTGTTTCATAAATTATGTCCAGTTAAGTCATGCAAGATAATTTTGAGGAGGAGGCAGTCTTAGTTTCTTTTTACAAAGACTTAAACCTAGTATCTTAAATCTTAAAATGACCAATGTGCCATAAATTTACCAAGTAAGCCTCAGCTTCTCCTGGTATTATAAATATTAAAACTTAATAGACAAAAAAAATCACCCCTGTCCCTAGGTGCATGTTTTTGCTATTGTTAATAGGTGGCATCAAGTCCATTTCTACTCATACCAAGCCCTTGTGCCAGGGCAGAATGAACATCTTTGCAAAGTAGATCACCAGTAGTGCCAGCGGGTGGGTGCTAACCACCAGCCTTCCCATTAGCAACCGAGCATTCAACTGCTTTGTCATGAGAGCTCCTTAGTTTTACACATTTATTTATAGGAAATATATTATACTTAAATCACAACAAAACGTGCTCTGCCTCTGGAATGCTGGTAGCAGAGAGGAAGTAAACTGTGTGCAAATAGTTATGTGCAAGAGAATTCCAGATGGCAAAAATGGAAAAATTTCCCAGGAAGACAGTTTAATCACAGCACCTACATGGTGCTTTTAACTTGTTGAAACTGAATGAAATCACCTAGAGTGTTATCTTGCTATGAAACATTATAAAGTCGTGCTCACTTTTTCATTTTACAGAATATGAAACCCAAACGCTTAATGAGTATAAATTATAACACAAAGTAGAAATGAAAATAATTGCAGTGATTATACCATGTTAATGGAAGTTATACTAATTGCCCCAAAACTTAAAGAAAATATATTATGCTTTGCTTTCTCCTAATTAAAGTTATTTCACAATGTGTGGTACATTTGTGGGGAATTTTGTAGTGCATTAAATAAATCAGTTTTATATATCCAGGAGAGTGGGTTTTAATGAGAATTAGAATGCACTTCTGTCCAGAAGCAGTTTTATATTACAAAACATCTTCTACTTGTGGATTGGAGAAGTTTGAGTAAAATTTAGTGAAGGAAGCACAGACAAATTCATTTCATTTAGATGACTATACATTTGTGATGAGCATTTCATTTTTGCCTCATTTTCAGAACTACTCAAGTAACAGATGCCAACAAACTAAAGTGGAGTTGGGGCCTGCTAAATCCCACATTGAGAACCTTGCCACTTTGCATGTCAATCCCCACTTCTATATTTTATAAAAGAGCCCTGACGGCATAGTGAGTTACATGATGGTTGCTAGCCCCAAGATTCGTAGTTCTAACCCACCACTGCTCTCTTAGAGCCCCTCCTGATGAGGAGAAAAATGGAGTTTTCTGCTTCTTTGAAGACCTACAGCCTTAGAACCTCACAAAACCCTGCCCCATCGCGGTGCTGTGAATCAGAATCAACTCTAGGCAGTGTGTTGGTGGTGTTAACGTGGTTTTTTTTAACCACAACTAAATTTCAGATACCTATGTCATTAAAAACATTCATTAGATACATATTTAGCTAAAGATAATTGAACATACTATCAATCCAAGTTCTAATGTCAGTTTCTTCTCCCTCATGCCTGACAAACTAGGTCTTACACAGACCTGTCCTTTCTTCCTTCTTCATAGCTTCATGGAAAAAAAGTTGTAGTTATTCTATTTAAAGACACCAAATTCACTTTGCTCTGGAAGACTGTCTTTCCTGTCCACCTGGTAATTGTTTCATTAAAAGCTTTATAAGGAAAACCAGACTGATGTAACTTCTCACGGTAAATGGCATAGGAGACCATATTTGATCTCCTCTGGCTTCCCTATGGCCAAAAGGCAGGGGTCAGACATGGCTCCTCTGATTTACCTGTTCGGGCCAGCCATCCCTTCCACAGCACTCTCCTTCTATGCAGGCTTCAGAGAATTAGTTGCAGTGATCATACAGAACTCACAGGCAACAGTTGAACTTGAGGGTTTATTAGGGAAGCCAATTGGTGACCACAAGTCAGGATCCTTACACTGTACGGATGCAGTCATTAGTCCTCTGCCAGCAGCAAAGTCTCATTCTGGGTCTCAGCCTCTCAGCCACATGGTCCCTTGGCCTCTGCCTCTGCGGACCACAGAGCCTGACGGTGACTCTCTCACATGCCCCACTCTGCGTACTGCTCCTCTTGCTCTATTTCAGTCTCCATGCCACAGTGTCTGATGCCTCTGTTCATGGCCTCCGCCCTTGCGACGAAGATCTGGACTGGGCTCTTCCAAAGTTCCTGGGTCTTCTCTCTGTGTTCAAGATCACTCCTTTTCACAGAGGGATAACTTTTGGTGGAACTTTTGGGTTTTTCAAGGAAACAGGGGATGGTGACTTCAGTCACACCTCTAATGGAGTCTAAATATACAAGGGGTACCTCACTCCAAAAGGGAATTTTTTTTCAAAGCTATCGTGTTAGTCTGAGTAGACTAGAGAAACAATTTCATAAACATGCATATGTGTATATGGGAGAGGTTTATATACAAGAGGAAAGGAACATTGAGAAATCATCCCAACCTACTCCAGTCCAAGTCCATAAGTCCAATATTAGCGCATATGTCCAATACCAATCCATAAATCTTCTTCAGACTCACAGAGCATATGCAACAATGCCAGGCCAATCGCAGACCACTAGGTGCAGAGTCTTGTGTACCATTGGTGGTGGAAGCATCTCAGCACTGGTAGGAGTCTTCATGTGGCTTTCTGGCTTCAGAGGTCTGACTCCATCAGGGTAGGCACATGTGGCTTCTCCTCCAGGATGACTCACAGGGAATCAACCTTGTGTCTTGTCAGTAGAGCATCTCCAACAGACTGAGCTATAAGTCTCTCACACTCATGAGGGCAATATCATCATGAGATTTCCCAGAATTCTCAGGAGAAAGCTATGCCCACACAGAGGTCACATTGGCTATCTCCAGATTGACAGGCTAGACTTCACCCCTACACTCTTAATCAAACTGGCACTAGAGTAATGACTGCCACAGCTATAATTTTTTAATATTGTAATTTTATAATTTTGTAATAATTTTTATAAAACTACCTTACCACCTTCGAAATACTTTCCATTGCATTTAATGCATTTGTCTAATCTGTGACATTCCATTTTGGGGAACATTTTTCAAACTCTTCTGTTTGGATGACTGACAGCATCTCCCTCATTTTTTTCTTCCCCTCTTCTACCTTGTCAAATCTCCATCCTTTCATGTCCCTCTTCCTTCACAGAAACAAAAAAGGAGTTTCACAAAATGAGGTCAGATGAGTCAGGTGCATGGGGTGAGAGGCATATGCTGTTCTTTGCCAAAAACTGACACTTTTGGATATCTGCGTATCGTGGTGGCAAAAGTAGTCCTCTGTCTGCCACAAATCAGGCCTCTTTTGTCACATGCTGTTAGGCAATCTTTTCATAACCTCTAAATAGAAATCTTGATGAACAGTCTGACCTGGTAGAATGAACTCCAAATGCACTACGAGTCGATATCTTCTGACATTTTTGTCTGTTTGAGAGATTGACAGGTATTCAAAATGAGACTTGTCATCAGTCGACATTTCACCTTTTTGAAATGAGAAAGCCACTCATACACTTGAGGTTTTCTTGTAAGCTAGATTCAATATCATGACAGTTTTTGTGGCATTTTTCCCCAATAGGAAACACAATTTCATAGCCACACACTGTTCTGTTAAGCAGTCATCATAAAAAAAGAGGTTCAAGCAGAACTACTTTTATGGAAAAAGTCACTGTGACCATGGAGAACCTTCCCAGGTAATGCCACTGGGAGCACTAACTCAGAACAAGTTGTTTGATGTTAATCTAGTGAGAGAAATGTGTACTATGAAAGTTCTGCCCACAGGAGGTTTGGTCCCCTTTGGTGGAGGAGTGCGCCCTCCTCCGATATCCCACTCTAATTTAAACAGAGGGCACACTCCAAAATGCGACTATAGCCACAGACCCAGAGTCCAGAATTCTTCTACATCATATAAGGAATTATGGCTAAATGTGCCAGATTAATTGATTACATCTCTCTTTTTATTTTTTGAGGTAGGGAGGGAGGGCTCCAAACTGAACAGTTTTATAAATAGCTGTTCAAATTCACATATTTTTTAAGATCCCTTACTTAATATAACATAATAAACTCAATTTCTGAACAGTTTAATAATTGCCGCCTTAGCAAATAGCATGGAAGCCCTATCTGACCTCTTCTGGCTACATAAAGGAGCAAGAGAATCCTAATTGACCCCAGTTCAAAGCCAATGAATGCCATAAGGAGGTGTCAACATGCCTCCACCCTCCATCCTTCCTGATTCTATTCACACATCAACTCTTCCTCCTCCAAGCCCCTTTACTTCTCTGTTGGTTTCAAAATGTTATTACATCGATCACACAGAACTTAAAGACAATATTTATGATTATTATATATAGTAAGAAAGCTAATAGATTATAAGATGGTAAGGATGCAGTCTTTTGCTGCAAGCTTGCTTCTTTACTGTGCTGACAGCAATGTCTGTCTCTGGTTTTCAGTCTCTTGGCCTTATGGTCCCTTCACCTCTGCCATTGTGGGCCAAGAAACCCATCCACTGCTCTGCCTTATGATTTTAGTGCTGATCTTCTGTTCTGTCTCTGGTCTCATCATGGCTCCTCTACCACCTTATGGTCTCTGCTGCCTCGCCGCTTTAGACCTTCTCCAGTCACCTCATGGTTTCCTGCTCCTGCTTCCCTCCTCTACCCATGAATTCCTTCTAGCATCATTGCACACACTCTATTTGCATGAGCCCTTCCAGTTATTTGGTGGGATTTTCGACGACATGGGTCGAAGAGCCTTTCCAGGTCATTTCCTTTCACTATATAGACAGAGGTTAGGATTTAAACTCATTCTTTGGGGTCCACAGACCAACTCCAGTGGAAGCGCGTGGTAGGAAGGAGTAGAAGATCTTGTTCTACACGAGAGAGGGACAGATCCTATTTGTGCAAGAATATCAAGCAGGCATCTTAAGACTTGCTTTGTTGGGGAGTGAAGGCGCATCATGAGGGAACTGTATGATGAACCTGTGTTATGAAAGTAATTCTGACAACAGCGTGGAATTGAGTTCTAGAAAAGGAAGAGGGGAAAGGAGTTGAGAAGTCTATTTTTACTTTAAAATGAATATTCTGAGTGCTGCGCTTCTACAGCCCTTTTACACCAACCGTACGAGAAAAGAATAGCAACGCTAAAATTGTGCAGAGAGGTGGAAGGCTTACATATATGGATTCTCTAAACATTTCTAATGATTTTTTTTAAATCTCTCTTTTTAATGATGCTGTCCCAAAGACTGTCTGCAATCAAACCAATGTCTGGCTTTAAAAACCCATGCATTTAATCATGTCTTTCCAGCCCCAGCAATTATTGGCATTCACATCTTTTTATTTACAGAAGACTCCGTTCTGTGGTCCCACAGCCTCCTGGTGTAAATAACCAATGAAACTCTGCTCTGATAAAAGTATCATTCTGACTTTACATTTACTTCCCAATTTTCCCCCTGGAGACAGCCAGTACACAGGCACTCAGAGAAATGCACACATACACCTATGGGCTGTTGTTGTTGTTTTTGTTGTCTTACCTAGCAGGCATAGGTAGCTACCTCTAAAATTTATAATGACAGTTTTTCAAAGGCAGATTGTGATATTGCACAGTACCTTACAAGAGGAAGTGTTATTCCGGTGGTGGGTTGTGTTCATTAAAGCCGATGACAATTACTCAAATTGGGATTTGATCAGAATACCTGAGTGGACTTAAAATGAGTCTCTCATCCACGAGCAGCATCCAGTTGTTCATAGACATGGATGTAAAGTTCCAAATCTAATCTAATCTTTCAGACTGGAGTGTTAAGTTTGAGTAAGAACATTGACACCTTGTATATATTTTCTAATTTTATTGACACATAGCTCACATACCATAAAATTTAGCCATTTGAATATATTAGAAAGAGTTGTCATTTCCCTTTCAGAGCACCATCTCATTTTGAGATGGAATTACTAATACCTCCAACCTTTACAATGCATTTGAACACTTTCTCCAGTTGTCTTCTGATATGTTGTTAAGTTCTCAGCATGTCTAGGACTCAGGCACAGCCTCTGCATTGCACAATGTATCCATGGGACATTTTCAGATAGACTTTATGTCCTAGATGGGTAGGTGCAGCTCACCCATTGGTGTGCAGGAACTAGTGAGTGCTCAACTAAAAAATAGTGTTAAAACCCCTTAACATCAGATGGATAATCTTATGACAGTTCAACCCAAAAAAGAAGGGTTTATACTTTTAATTTTTCTAATACAGTAGAACCTTCTGGACCCACAGAATAAAAGACCATTGGGTAGGCATTTCAGAGACTTTGATGAAAAGAGCTCCATTAAATAGTGTACTGCCCTTGCAGGTCCAGAGGGCACATGGAGGAGAAAGCCAATGTGACAATATGACACTAAGGGTAAGGAGATCATAGGTTTCCAGAGACTCCAACCAAAAGAGGCTTTTCTCCTTTCAGAACTGAGATTCTGGAAATTAGGTGATATAGGAAACTATTTATATTATTAACTGGTATAATTCCTCCCGTGATAATATTTTTGGTGAAATACATAAGGCCCCCTGAAAAGGGCTTTTAGGCTGAGCCCTGGTAGTGCAGTGGTTGCCTATAGGGAATGCAGCCCACAGAGTTGGTTGGTCAAATCCAACAGCAGCTTTCCAGGAGCAAGGCTGGGCTTCCTACTCCCACCAGGGCAGTGACTGGGGGGGGGGGGGGAGAGGGCAGGAAACAACTTTTGATGAATCACTCTGTAAAATACAAGTGATTATGAGCAATAATGAGTGGAGATCTTTCTTTTGGGTCCAACCAACATCATAGCTCACCCGTGAAGTTGTCTAGGGCAAACCTTTTAACTACTCTAAAGAAAGAGAAATCCTTTCCTTTGCCCCTGCCTAAAATCTCAACTGATGGCTGCTTTAATACCCCAAACTCAGATGAAGCAGATCATTCAAAAACTACAAAAAATGCCAGCTGAAAAAGCTCTTCTACTCTGCCATAAAATCCAAATACTCTGTAGTAACTGAGAATTAGAAAATGGTACTATACCTTTGCCTTGGGCTCAGGCATAAAGAGCTTTATAAGATCTTAATCCACAAGATGATGAATGTCTGGTAGAGCAATTGCTTCTGCACATCGATTGCACTTGAATCTTTGTAAGCTTCAAAGATGGGGAAACAATTTTGTTTTAAAATAGTGTCTAAATGGCTGGGGGGAAAAGCAGTAGTTTTGATAAGAATAGACATAATAATGATGATGATGAATATAATAGGCATATTTTGTACTCATTCAGTTCTTTTCCAGGTATGGATTCAAAATGCACAACTTTTGTTCCAAGTTCTTGGTGTAGACCAGAAAGCTCTGTTTATATTGTCTTGCCAAAATAAGGAAATAGAAAATATACACAATAAACCATGAAAAAAAAGAAGACTTGTAGCTTCAAAGCTAAATGACTTTGGTGACATAAATTATCTCATTTCTCATGGTACAAGGCTCCATATTTTTAAACCTTGTTCTATATTTCTTTAAGTAATTGTACACATTCTCCAAATCTTTTGTTCATGGTTCTCTAAAGTCTCAGAACTCTTACCGTAGTAATTCTGACCCCTACAGTGGATTGGCACTATCACCATTTGTGATTTTCCTCTTTACAAGGACTTTTAGACAATACCTGTTTCCAAAATCTCAAAGATGACTCCTTTAAAAATGTGTCTCTGGGCTGCTGCACTGATGGTGGCTGGCACAATGATTAATTATTGAGAGTCCTCTATTCTCTTCTGTTCTCATGGATGAACTTTAGGATCTCTAGATCTCATAGATAAAGCCACTTTTCTACATGATAAGAATGGTTTGCCACACTTACAAGATGTCCTCAGAAACTTGATGGTGTATTACATGTCACTATAGAGGTATTCTGAGAAGGAACAGGCTGGTCTCCACCACAAACCTGTCACAGTATATTATTTAATTTGGAGAGTATACAAAAGATCACCTAACCTTTTATTATCTATGATACAGATACATCAGGCCAGCTAGATGGTTGTAGTCCCTTGCCTGGCAGGGTAGCAATATAACACAATGGACAGGCTGGCTGGAATGCTGCCTTCTGTTCTTACCCACGTAAGTCTGAAGGCATCATCAAGATTGGAGTTTACATCTTCAGCAGATTTATAGTCGTCTAGAGTTTGTGGAAAGCCTTTTTCTCATTAACATTGATCCCTGTGCTAAAGGCTAGATTGGTTGGACAGCTTCCAAGCCCTCATACCTGACAGCTAATGTTGTAGACATTATTTTGGCCCATCACTCTGAACAGGAAGAGTCACAAGCCAACACAGACCTGCCTCTTCCCTACAGAGTGCATATTGCCCGTGCTATCAACCAAGAAACTTCCAGCTCTCCCTGCGTTCTTATATAGGTGCAGAGACGTAAGTCACTGAAAGTTATCATTTTGCTGAGTTAAAACGATAACACAAAAGCATGAACATGTTCTATGCTATTGGTGGAGGGGAACCGGTCACTCCAGTTGAGTCTGTTGTTGAATCCTCCACTATGGATGTTGTTAGATGAGGACACATCAGTTCCAAATCAGAGCAACCCCATGTGCATCGAAACAAAACAGCGCCAGGCCCTGTGCTTCCTCACAATTGTTGTGATGTTTGAGCCCCTTGTTGCAGTCTCTATGTCAATCTATATCAACAAGGGTCTTCTTCTTTTGCATGGACCCACTATTTTACCAAGCTTGTTGTCTTTTTCCACAGACTGGTCTTTTCTGATTTTATGTCCAGACTGTGTGAAGAGAGGCTTCCCCATGCTCCTAAGAAACATTCTAGCTGTGCTTCCTCACAAACAGCTGTCTATGTTTTTCTGGCAGCCTATGCCATTTTCCATATTCTTCACCAGCAAAATAATTCAAATGTATCAGTTCTCCTTATTCCTTGTCTTACAATCTTCCTTATTCTTTGTCCAGCATTCACATGCCACTGCAGTTATCTTGGACCATGCAAGGCCATCTGATCACTCCATAGTAGAGTTTTCCATTCATAAAACTGATGTCTATTGCCTTTAATTCATGTATGGCTACTAAATATTTCTCTGGTAGCTTGAATTTATCATCCACATTGCCTACTCGCCCTTTTCTTGTCATGTTCCAAGAACCACTTCTCTGGCATTACCGTAACATTTCAGCATTGTTAGAACTGCGAACCACAAGGTCAGAAGTTCCAAACCCCCAACAATGTCATGGGAGATGAATGAGGCTTCTTGATCCCATAAGCAGTTATAACCTCAGAAATCCACAAAAGAAGTTCGATGCTACCCTACAGGGAAGCTATGAGTCAGAATCAACTCGATGGTCATGAGTTTTTAA
>PVJH01001469.1:0-127242 GCA_004026705.1 Nesogale talazaci
CGGCCGCCACTATCCTGTAGACCACATCAAGATGGCCACACGCTCCGTTCCTTTGGAAGCCTGCTGTCCCCGCTGGCACTGGCACTTGGCATTCAGGTTCCAGCTCCAAGGGCCCATCCAGAGGGAGACCTCAGGCTTCCACTTGGCAGGAACAACCCCGTCGTGGTAGTTGCCTCACTTTTTTTTGTCAAGCACTCGCACCACCTGCCTTGTCCTCTGTTTCTACCCTGCCTGCCAACTAGAATTCAAGTTCCTTGAGGGGAAAAAATAGATTTCAGGGGGGTGGCTCTGCCTGTCACATTTGGGACAGTGTCTCCTACAGTTTGTGGTTGAGCTCATGGGTGACTGAAAGAATATGTCATGAAGCTGACTTCTGATCATGTTCGACATGCGTGAACCATGTGTGGTATTATTTTCGTCTACCTTTATCGCCCTCCAGAATCAAGTCTCATTCATTTAGAAAGATCAAAATGGAATACAGACTAATGGGGTTGAGGTAGACTTAGAGAAGGACACTTTACAGATGCAGGGCAGGGGACGGATGTTATGTAGTAAAGGAGTTAGGAAGGAGAGGATTTCGGGGCAGATTATTGTGGAAATCTAGTTTATAGCCATGAATTTGAGAGCTCTTAACTATAAGAACAAAATATCTGTCAGCAGGCATAAGGTAAATCATGGGGGGAATGTTTTGGTTTCCGAGAGAAGGAGGTAAGTGCTCTGACACAGCCAGTCTTTTTGTGGGAAAGATGGATGTCTTTCTGAAGTCCCGCAGTGTCCTGAGAGCCCTGTGGGCACAGTGCTTAGCACACTTGGCTGCCGGCTGAAAGGCTGTTGATGGGAACCCACAGGCTCTCCCTGGGAGGAAGATGTGGAGTTTGTTTCTATAAAGACGTCAGCCCTGGGAACCCTTCTGGGCTTAACTGTACTAGGGATTCACTATGTAATAAAGACAAGTAATGACACTTTTCTAAATGAAGCATAAGCTACTAAGTATAAGCAGCTTGGTAGATGTAGATAGGAAGTTAACCATTTGCCCTATACTTGAGAATTACCCAGTGCTCTTTAATTAATTGTTTGGTACTTTTTACTTAGAAACAATATCAAATGTAGCAGAAAGGTTCTAGATTGTTGAAATTTTACTGTACACTTTGCTTTATTCTTAGTAGACACATTATTAGAGAGTTATTTTGGGAACTACCTGAGTATATTGTAGATACGATGTTTTACTACATAAGCACTGCAGTGAATATTACCTCAACACAGACACAGTCCTACAAAAGCACAGTACATCATCACAGTCAGTTTCTGTTGGGCCATTCCTCCACAGACCACACGCAACGTGTGCTTATTGCCCCCAAGCCCCCTTTATAATTTTACCCTGCCCCTTTCTCCCAGGACCCATCTGGAATTACGCATTGCACTCACTTGTCAAATGTGTTGACATTTGAAGCATATGTTCTGGGGGGGTTATCTGTCCAGATACAAGTATTGATAATGATTTTCTTGAAAGGATGGACAATTACCTACATACTCTGACACTGTTTTCATTTGACCCAGGAATGGTGTAGAGAGATGCCAATTAGTATCACCAAGTCTCCTAATTTGCATGATACTTTTAATATATTATAAACGTGTGGGTCTTTTTTAATTCTCAGAGTACACTCTAAATGTACTCCGTGATTTGCTTAGCGGGTTTTTTAAAGTGTGGCGTGGGGCTGAGCCCTGGTGGCGTAGTGGTTGTGCGCGGGACTGCGGCCCACTGGGACGGAGGTTCAATTCCAGCAGTGGGGTTGGGCCTCCTACTCCCACCACCGGAGAGCAGTGATGCCCCAAAAACCAAAAAAAAAAATAAATAAAGTGTGGCGTGAGGGCTCTCGGGTCTTTGAGATCCGTGAGGTCTAAAAACTTTTTAATAATGGTGATATATTTGTTGACATTCACCAAGGGCTCCCAAAAGTCCATGGGACGTGGCCTTACAATATCACTGCCCTCTGGTGAGAGTAGGTGGCCCAGCGTTACTCCTGGAGAGCTGCTGCTGGATTTGAACCGCCAAGCCAGTGGGCTGCAGTCCCGCACACAACCACTACACCACCAGGGCTCAGCCTCATAGTATTTTTCATGAGCGTTTTGAAGTGTGCTAATAATCAAAAGCTCAGGTGGGGAGAGTCAATCAGGGCTGCGACACTCAAATGTACTGGTCATAATATCACTGCAGTAAAGCAAAGTCTGCTTCAGTTCACAATGTCCCTCACAAAGCCGTGAGAGTTACTGATTTTTTTTGGGGGGTGGGGAGCATCACTGCCCTCCGGTGGTCATGGGAGCTACCCAGCCTTGCTCCTGGAAAGCTGCCGCTGGATTTGAACCGCCAAGCCCATGGGCCGCAGTCCCACGCTCAACCACCATGAGTTACTGATTTTATCATGCCCTCCATTGGGGGACCCGAGAGCAGTCTGTTAGACTTTTCTGTGCACCCAGAAGCACGATGGTTACCAGGAAGGGTCCCCGTGTGTGACTGAGTTACAGGCTAACGTCACCACTCCTGAGAGCCCCGATTCTCTTGAAATGATGACTGACAGGCGCACTGGTTGCTCATAATCTTCCTCGGCTCTTCGGCAGACATTTCCCCAGAAATGAATAAAGGGGGGTTGTCACCCCAAGGAACAGATTGTTTCTTGCTAATGATGAAGCCAAGCTGTCAAGTGGAAGCATTTTAGAAAGTATATCCATCAATGAGCTTGATTTTTCAATAAATCAATGGTGATATTTGTGACGTGACTCTTTATATTGACAATGTTTAAAAGAGCTACATAACTTGATAAAACAATTCCCAAATAATTAAAGCATGAAATTTCAAAACAATGTATGGACAAAGGATCTGTTCAAAACTGTAAGACAGGCCAATGCATTTGAATGTAGCAGTGTACAGAAAATGTATTGATAATAGTGTCAGATTCCACATTATAACCTTTAAAAATGACTTTTTTGAGTTGTGATCCAGTATCAAAGAATAATTTTTATAGTTATCCTGTAAAGACTAAAATTCAATTTCTCTCTTTTTGAAGTACACAGTCTGTATGAGACTGGGTTTTTCCTTCATATACTTTAATCCAAATAGCATATTTTAGAGGTCAAATGCAGGAGGAGCTGTGAGAACCCAGCAGTTTCTCTTCTAAGGGGCTTACACAGATAGAAAGCAACACCTTTTTGTGGTCATTGTTTGTTTGTTTGTTTTTTTTGGGGGGGGGGGCCATCACTGCTCTCCGGTGGTGGAAGTAGGAGGCCCAGCCCCACTGCTGGAATTGAACCTCCGTCCCAGTGGGCCGCAGTCCTGCGCACAACCACTACGCCACAGGGACTCAGCCCGTGGTCATTGTTTTGAATGGAATTATCTTTCATAAAAATATGGTAATATCACTGACTTGGTTCTTTTAAAATAAATATTTCTCTTTTAATTTCTGATATAACTAGTCATAGATACAAAAGCTCTTTGAAGTGACCAGTAGTTTTTAAAAGTCAAAAGCAGTGCAGAGATCAAAGAGTTTGAAATGTGTTTGAGAGTGCCACTTTTCACCATTACAAATAAGACTGCAGTGTACACCCACCTCAACCACCCCCTCCCACTCCCGCCCACAGCCAGTGACACCTCAGGGGAGAAATGCTGGGTCCAATGGCAAGCACAGTTTTTCTTTCAGATCTTGGCAAGTTTGCCTTTGGACACAGTTGAGCTAATTCGCCATTGACAGTGAATGAAGAGTCCCATTCCCATATAGTAATAATTAGCCAATCTCAGAGATAAAAGTTCATCTTGCATCTGTAAACACTGGCATTGTACAAGAACCATTAGTGTAATTAGACATCTTTCCTCAACTGTGAGCTGTTTGTATTGCTTATTTTTGTAAATTGCTTGTATTTTGTCCTTTTTAATGAGTTGGCCACCTTTTACTTAACTGATTTGGAAGAATGCTTAATGGCATCTGATAGTCATTATGCTGTGATCTTTGTCCTCAGTTTCTTTTGATGTTCTGAAATCTAAAATGGCAAACCATGCCCCGCCCCCCTGTGATGCCTGTCATGCTTATCCCTTTTTTTTTCCCTTTGCAGCGTGTAGATTTCATGTCATATGTAGGCTTTATATGTTCTGAATTATAAATGATACTGTGTTGTTTTTCTGACGGACGAGTGTTCTGATTCCAGTAAAAGGAAATCCGCCCTTTCCCTGGTGACAAGTTGGTCTGTTAACCTCAAGGTTGCCGGTTTGAAGCCAACAGTCACCCTGAGGGAGAGAAAAAGAGACTTGGTAAAGAATTTATCTCAGAAACCCATAGGGGCAGTTCTGCCCCATCTCAGGGTAGCTTTTAGTCGGTTTGGCAGTGAGTTTAGAAATGTGGCAGTGGAATTTTAGTACAAGCCTAAAATAGCATCAAAATTGCATGTCATGGACACGTCTGTCATTTCAAGGCAAGTAGTACGTCCATTTAGAGGTGCCATGGCCCCTGTCCCCTCCGCACTGCCTTGACCTGCTAATAGTGATGCTGTCTCCCGTCTGCTCCTTCTCCTCAGTTGCGGAAACGTGTGAAACTTGAAGGGAAGGAACTGGAGGAATACTTGGAGAAAGAGAAGCTGAAGAAAGAGGCTGCTAAAAAACTCGAGCAGTCAAAAGAGTACGTTAATTTCTGATAGGGTGTTATTTTCACACACCAGGAAACTTCCCCAGAGCTCATGGGATACTGGAATGAAAATGAAATTATTCCAGAACGTGTTGGAAGACTTCTTAGATATAATATTCAGAAGATCTTGTTGCTAATCCTTAGAAATTACCTATTTGAGAATACTTAAACTTTTCTTTTGACTTCAGTATTTTGCATGAAAGGCACCTGTCAAATGATGCTAGAATACAAAGTATTTCATGAGCATGTATTTATTAACTGGCAGGCGGTGAGTGAGTGTTCTGTTTTATTATTTTTTTTTATGGTGCAAACAGTCTATTGGGAACAACCGGAGAGAGACAGAGATGGCAACTTCTGCTGCTCAAGCGAGGTTCAGTGCCCCAGAGGCCTCCCACAAAAAGCTGATGTTTTATAAAATACCAGTCTAATATTTAACACTACAGGATTACCAGTGAATTAATAGTAACACTGGTTGTTAATGTAAAATAACTTGATTTGTTCAGAATCTCTTTGGGATGTTACAGCCATCGTGTCTCTTTTGAAATCCTCTCAGGGCAGACATAGATTCCAGCGATGAGAGTGATGTTGAAGAAGATATCGACCAGCCTTCGGCTCATAAGACCAAGCATGATCTGATGATGAAGGGCGAAGGTAGTCGGAAAGGAAGTTTCTTCAAGCAGGCGAAGAAGTCCTACCCAATGTTTCCTGCCCCAGAAGAAAGGATCAAGTGGGATGAGTATGGGGAGATCATCAAGTACGTAAAGCAAGCTCCGCTCTTCCTTCTCCCACAGGGGCGGGGAGGGGGGCGGACATTGGCTGCCTTGTCGAGAGAATTTACATTGACGAAGGAAACTGAGAGCGGGGCCAGTCTTTGGAACAGACACAGAATAGCAAGAACTTCCCGTGGTGCTTGTGCTGGTATTGTTTGGGAAGGAAGGTCTCAATCAGGACTCCCTGCATGTTTCAATTGCTGAAGAAGCATTAGAAAAAGAACTGAAGTCACATATTCTGATCTCTTAGCCAAAAAGACTGCTCTCGTGTAAGTCCCCCTGCCTTTGAGGTGCTTGTTGATAGCGCCACGTCTTTCCCGGTCAGTGACCCCACCTCCCGTTCTAGACTGACCTCCTCTTCCATCAGGGTGTATTCGTCCGCCCCTCTGCTGGGACTCACCTTCTGGTTTCCTTCGGCTCCGTCCTGCCATGCGTTTGCGTGTGTCTCCTTCAGCTCGGCTCCCCATCGGGTCTCCACGTGGCTGAGCCCGGCCTCCCGATTCTACCCCTTGCCGTCCCAACCAGTCTCTCCTATGCTGCCTTTGGTGACCCTCTGGCTGGCTTGACCACAGAGTGGACTCTCTTGACTTTAACAAGGCTTCCACTGTGCCTTCCGAAAAAATACATAAAGGATGAAACACGGTTTATTTGGCAAGTTTTAATTAGCCCTTAGCAAGTAGCTAATCTGTTGAGAATATGAACTTCGCTTCTCCGTTTTAAGGATCCCTGGTGGTGTAGTGAGTACACATTGGGCTACGATCCATATGGTCGGCAGTTCAAAACCACCTGCAGCTCCGAGGGAGAAAGACGGGGCTTTCCACTCCAGCACACAGGTAGAGTCTCAGAAAGCCCCAGGAGGTTGCTGCGAGTCAGCCTTGACTTCCTAGCCGAGCGCTTGGTTTGGTTTTTCCGCTTCACTTTCCGTACAAATACGAGGTAAGGATTACACGAGGTTGTGTTTGTGAGGCACTCTGCACAGCGCGTGCATTGCAGTGGTGGTTGCTAAGACTGACTTACAGTTGGAGGGACTGGACTTCAGAGGTTACTAAGGAAAAAGAGATAAGGGACAGTCATTGGGACAGCCACGTGGATACCCGATGGGTAGCCGAGCCGAAGGAGACACACGCAGGCGCACGGCATGACAGAGCCGTGAAGTGACTGCAAAAGTCTGGATTTGGTGACAGGCTTGGATTCTCCGAGAGGCGTGTCAGTCATTTGGGGATGGGGCTCAGGAGATGAATCTTGTTCTCTTCTGTGGTGGCTGCTGGGTTTCAACCACTGGCCTGGTGGGGAGCAGCCTGGAGCCAGACCCCGGGGCCACCACGGCTCCTTCGAACTCGTCTCAGGGAGCGGGCATTCCTCCAGCATCCTTAGCCTCAGAAGCTCCATGGTGATCTTCCAGGAGCACCCCAAGGGTCAGATGTAGTCGTTAGGTGATGGGTGTTAGCTTGGATCAAAAGTCTATTTAAATTTCGTGATGAGCTACTGATGAGGCTGATGAGGTCCCTGTGTGGAACCCCGGTTCACGTGCTTGACGACGAGCCGGGAGCTGGTGGTTTGAAGCACCCCCAGGCACCTGGAAAGAAAGGCCTGGCCTCCGCTTCTGCACAGTTAGCCACTGTCACCCCAGGGGTCCTTGCCTTCTCTGCTCCACATGGGCTCAGCCAGTGCAGAGTCCGCCTCGCTGCTGCCAGTCGGAGGCGTTAGCTGCAAGTGGTCTACCCTGGGTCTGCTTTACCATTCTAACTGGAGATGTCTTCCTTAGACCAGAGGATTTCTTAGTGCCGGAACTTCAAGCTACTGAAGAAGAAAAAAGCAAATTAGAATCGGGCTTGACAAATGGAGATGAACCCATGGATCAGGATTTAGCTGATGTGCCTACTAAGTGTATTTCCACAACAGAGTCCATTGAAATAAAGTAAGTGCTTTTGGTGCATTCGAGAATCATTTACAAGAATCATTTACATAAATTCACGTTTCAAACGTGTCGTATCTGAGTACCCTTCATAGTATTTGTATGCTTTTAAAAATTCTTTTTTGTGTATGCAAAGACTTATGAAATGTGGTATTTTCTCTTCAGCAATCAGATGTGAGGGTTGAGGACATTGACTGGGTGTGGGGCAGGGAATCACACCTCGAAGTAAGCCTGTGTGCATCTGCTCTTTGTAGTAAGTGTCGTGGCAGGTGAGCAAGCACAGCACATGCATCTTACACACTGACTTTCCGAGCGTTTGTTTCAGGAAGGGTAAGCCTAGCCCGGGCACCTCCAGGAGCACCGCGGCGCTCTGACATTTCTGTCCCCACCTGCTTAGCACAGTGAGGGATACTGGGACATGGCTCTCCCTCCTGGCCCCTCTTCATCTGAAGGCCACAAAGCCCTTTTGGAATCTTGTTCCTTTTAAGTCATCCAAAAACAAGATGGTGTGATTTTTCTGGCAATACTTCTAATAGATATTCTCGGGTATAGCTAAGATCTAAGTAGTGCTATTAACACAACGATGTTTGTGTATTTATTCCTCTTTGTTTTATGTATTGTACACACATCTTTCCTACTGATAAGAGTTATTTAAAAAAAAAAAAAAAGCCTGTTTCCGGGTGTGACCGTCTTCTCATTAAGCTCACCTGGGTAGTGATCATCTCTCATTCCAGAGCCAGGGTCACTTACATTGACTACGAAGGCCGCTCCGACGGGGATTCCATCAAAAAGATCATCAATCAGATGAAGCCTCGCCAGCTGATCATCGTCCACGGCCCCCCCGAGGCCAGCCAGGACCTCGCGGAGTGCTGCCGTGCGTTTGGTGGGAAAGACATTAAAGTGTACATGCCGAAGCTGCACGAAACCGTCGACGCCACGAGTGAAACCCACATCTACCAGGTCAGTAGCCTGAGTGCGTGGGGACAGAGTGGTGATGGAGACTGCCTGGGCGGGGCGCGGAGGAACTAGCTCGTGCTCCCTGTAGGTACACTTCTCCTAAGCAGAAAGCGGGGTGGGGACATTTTCCCTCCAAGAGCCGTGGGGACGCTGGTACTATCGTTCTCGAACCACACTGGTCCAGCATCGAGTGATGGCAGCGGTGGCTGCTGCTTTGCTGAGACGCCTGACCCTCGCTGGTGTGGAGGGCTTGATGGGCCTTCTAGGAGCCTTGGGCCGGACATGGAAAGAAAGTGAAAATGGTTTCCAGGAGGGTGTGGTGACTAACATGCACCACACAGGCTGTGTGTTTGCCAGGGTGGAGAGGGTTGGGAGCGTTCCAAGCCGAGGAAACAACATTTGCGGAATTCCCGGGAAAATGGAATTAAAAGGTAATGGAATTTTTCCGTGGACTTTTTTCAGCCCCCTCGTATTCAAAAACGTGGTAAAAATCCCAATGACAAGATTGTTACTTTAAACTGAGCCCTGGTGGCGCAGGGCTTGTGTGCTATCACACAACCTGCAGCCCACAGGGTTGATGGTTCAAATCCAGCAGCAGCTCTCCAGGCACAGGGCTGGGCTTCCTGCTCCCACCAGGGAGGGGAGGGGGAAAATAAGATTGTTGTTTTCAATGGGAGAAGGCAGGAATCCCCACGCAGAGAAAAGGGTGACTTCTTACCAGGCTGGTGAAAGCTGGGGTTGGGGACGGCGTCCCACAGGGGTGGAAACCGTTGCTCGGAGGGGATGAATGAGACGCATCACCGGGCAGAAAACGCTTAGCAAGAGGCAGCAGCCTCACCAGAGTGACGGTGCGCACCCTCACGGCCTGTTGCAAAGGCCAAGGGATTCCGTGTCCCTGGACTGCACCGGGTATTAGAGGATGAGACTCACCCGGAAAGCTGTCCCATCCTCCACCCAGCCGCTATCACCGACGGGCACGTGGGCACCGTGTGATGGCAATGCAGGGTCAGGGCTCAGCAGGTCGGCCTAGGCAGTAGATGGAGGGCAAGTGCTCTCGCGGGTGTGCTGGGCTCATGAGATGAGCGCGAGGTGGTCGCGTCTCTGCACATTGTCAGAGTCCTGAGAGGCCAGTGCGGGCTGCCGAGTGTTTTAACCGCTCGCCGTCCTCCCCTTCCTCCCCTCTGCCTGTCTAGGTGCGGTTGAAAGACTCACTGGTCAGCTCCCTGCAGTTTTGTAAGGCGAAAGACGCCGAGCTCGCTTGGATCGACGGCGTCCTCGACATGAGGGTCTCCAGAGTGGACACGGGGGTTATTTTAGAAGAGGGCGAACTGAAGGATGATGGCGAAGATTCAGAAATGCAAGCGGACGCGACCTCCGACTCGAGCGCGATAGCGCAGCAAAAGGCCATGAGAAGTCTGTTTGGGGACGACGAGAAGGAGACCGGCGAGGAGAGCGAGATCATCCCCACTCTGGAACCCTTGCCGCCCCACGAGGTGAAGGGGGGCAGCCCCGGCCCCTCGCCAGCCCGTCCTCCCCCTCACCGTCCCGTGTGTCGTTGACCCCTTCAAGCGTGGCGCCTCTCAGAAGGCTGATCAGGCCATGTTCGCGTGTGTGTAGCGCAGTGTAGGACACACATTGTCAGCGATTGATAGGGCACCTGGGGCCTAGGATGAGGAGCACGGTCGTTTCCTGACTCAAGTCTCTATCAACTTAGAAGGTTGATTGCCTTCCTGCCCCCAGCCAGGAAGTTGGTCGTTTTCCAAGGATGTCATACTTCCGCACTCCACATTTGCCTGATGTCTACCCCATCCAAACATTAAGTCTTTTATTAGGTTTAACTGGAATGCTAGTCTAGTATGACTGTGTTCAGCCATCTTTCCTTAACCTGTGGCAATACTGGACTTTATTGTAGAGTCCCTCATGTGAGTCCGAGGGTAGCTTCAGTCCTGCTAGGAGTTAGTCATAGAGGGCCTCTGTCCTTAGAGTCCTGTCTAGTACAAGTCTTTTGAAATTAGGAGAAGGGACTACGCAGCATCTTTTTTGCCCTGTGCTGATACCAGCACTCTCTTCAAAGCAATTGCAAAGTCGCAGCATTAGGCTGAGCCACCTGCCTTTCTGATTCTGAGAGGGAGGGAGGAAAGTGGGGACGGGATCAGGAGAGACCTGTCCTCTGAACGAAGCCAAGGAGTGGGATCTGGACCTCGCCCCCTTGGTTCGGTCCCGCCGAGTGGCACTCAAAATGCACCCCCCCCACCCCCCACCCCCCCAGGCAAGAGGGTGTGCGAGACTCAGGGAGCTCACTGTGGTTCTGAGTCCTAACGACCAAAGTGGATTGGGAAGCCCTCAGAAGGCGTGGAGAGCCTTGCAATGTCAATACCCTGGACACACTCAGAATGGCAGCCCAGAATGTGGTGTGCCCTGTTGAAGGGCCTGTCGGAGGTGTCAGGGAACAATAAGTCGGCTCTCAGAGCCCCCAGTGAGTGCAGTCTGCTCAGGTGACTGATGTCGCTGCGGCTGGTGTTAATTTGTTTTCCTTTCTCTCTGCCCTTTGCAAAGGTTCCTGGACATCAATCGGTTTTTATGAATGAACCGAGGCTCTCGGACTTCAAGCAAGTTCTTTTGCGAGAAGGGATCCAAGCTGAATTTGTTGGAGGGGTCCTTGTATGCAACAATCAAGTAGCAGTCCGCAGGGTAAGTGTTCTCTTGATGAAGTCCAGGCTGAACAGATGGTTCTGGTGTCTGGCCGTCTAGGACTCTGGTTTTTGATGGGTCTTTTTACAAAGCTGAGCATCAGTAAATCAGCTACATTCGGATGACCTTGACGGTCTTAGAAGAGTGACTTCCAAAGAAATGCAATGCAATTTTATGGTGAATTTTTATTATTTGAAGTTGCTGACATTTATGACTATGAAAAATTCATGTCTTGACTATTATATCCATATTCTGTAAGTCAGAACAATGTTCCCTGGCCAACCCTAAAATCATTTGTTTATTATATTTTGGTTGCTACAGCTGCATATTAATGAATAGAAAATAAACTTATTTTTATAACTGCATATTCATGAATAGAAGATAAACTTATTTTTTTTCCTCTTTGATTTCTAGACGGAAACGGGACGCATTGGATTAGAAGGCTGCCTTTGTCAAGATTTTTATAGGATAAGAGACCTTTTGTATGAACAGTATGCCATTGTATAAAGGTTGTGATGTCATAAAGTATCTGTTTGGCCTTTGGGGAAAAAGTGGAGGGGAGGAGTCTTATTCTAAGGGTTTTTGCTTTGTAACATACAAGAAGGGCCAACCAGAAAAACATCACAGCATAGATTTTAAATAATGTAAATAAGACATCATTTTGCTGATGCTCAAACGAGCATTTGTTCCAGTTAGCTTTCAGAGGGAGAGGTGTCCTTGCAAGTGTGTAGGCCCAAGAGTTGGAGATGCTGGGTCTCCTTTGCAGACCCATCACTCGGAGAGGGACTGTTTACTTGAAGAAAACAATGCAACTTAGCGAACCAGTTCATGGCCTTAGAGAGACGTGTTTGCAGGCCTTCTTGCAAATTGTTTCTTATGTCTCCTGGGAGGAGAAGCGAGAGTGCTTTAGCAAAGATGTGCAACTAAAAGCCCAAACTGATGAAACAGTTTTTTGGAGGTTCAGCTATTAAAACAAAAAAAATCCAAGTTTGCACCGACCGTGTGCACAAATGTATATTTGAAATCTCATACGCAACTCTTTGCACCCCGAGCCGGCCCGTTCCCGACCTTGTAGGAAGGGGTACACATTTGGTTCAGAAACCAATTTTTATTTCTCCCATTTCTTGTTCTCTCCAGGCTTTTGTTGCCCGTGTGGGTTAGAACTGCATCGATTGAATATATTTAATTTGAATGATTTTTCTGGATAGTCTTAAGTGTTTGTTATATCTGAATTGTCAGCTAGGCTTCTGTATTAAAAACTGTTGTCCTGTTTTCAGAAACGTTGCTTTAAGAAAGCAGAGGTTGACACCCACACTCTCTAAAGACCCGGTCATGCTACCTGCCCTGATGTCTTTCACATGACCCCAAGCCCTGATGGCAGTACTCCCATAAAACACCTGTGTTCAGAAATAAAAAGGCAGATCTTTGCCATTTACCGTGAACTTACAAAATGAAAGCCATGTTGCCCTATTGCAATCTTTTTTTTTTTTTTGGTGGGGGGGGCATCACTGCCCTCAGGTGGTGGGAGTAGGAGGCCCAGCCTTTGCTCTGTGGAGCTGGAATTGAACCTCCACCCCAGTGGGCCGCAGTCCCGCGCACAACCACTACGCCACCGGGGCTCAACCCCCTCTTAGTGCTTTTAAAAGAAGCAGCTTACTCATGGCCGACCCTGGTGTCTGTTTCTTAAATATATAAATCCTCCTCTGTACACTTAGCATTCAGCAGGATCGGTGTTTTCATTTAATGCAAAATGGAACGATGGAGAGTAGTACAACTCAGTGATAGTTAATAGTTCATTCTTTTTCACATTCTTACAGAGCTTCTATTACAGTTGATAATACGAATGCAAAGTTTACAGCTCTGATCCTGAGAGCCAGATTTATAAAACCGTGCTACTGAAGATGCATATCCAGAGTCCATTCCCTTTTCAGAGCCTTAGGTTCTCTCTCTCTCTCTCTCTCTCTCTCTCTCTCTCTCATTTAAACTCACTAGTGTAGAGAGAAAGTCCAGAATCCGATTTCTATTTCAGGGCAAAGAAAGTTTGCATTGTTTGATGCTTTCAGGCTTCCCGTTAGTACTTATTACATTGAAATGCTGTTGTTGAAGATTTGTTCCTGCCTTAGCCTTTGCACTGTCTGATAAATAGGAATTCCATTTGAAAAGCTCAGCTTGCAATGGCTGTGCTCGTTCATGTCCTTTCAAGAGCAATACTGTTGACTGTTTCTAGAGGGCAGCATTACTACTAAAATTTTGGAAATGAAGGTATTTGTTTGAGTCCCAGTGAGCTGTCAAAGATGCTTCCAATAAGACTGCGTGCTAAGTCATGATCTTAGCGGAACTTTCAGGTCTTGGCTGTTTAAAAGTCAGAATAAATACAAATGGACCATCCATCAGCTCGTATCTATCATTCATGTGGTTCAAAATAAGGGGCGGGGGGGCGGGGGGAAGGGCGGCCGCGGTGGCTATGTGTTGCAGTGCATGAGAAATGTCAAATCTCAGTGCAAAGAAGGTCCCTATTCTCATGAACCAGTAGGCGGCTTGAACAAGGAGCTTTCAATCTCCTAAGGGGAACCATTCGCTACATTTTGAAAATTTGAGATATAATTCACAGGTTATTCAACTTTTTCCTTTCAAAGTGTATAATCAGAGAGTTGGTACCATAGTCACAGGTGTGCAACCGTCACCATCATCTACTTCTGCAACATTCTACCAGCACCAAGCCTGATCTTTGTCAGCAGTTCCTCCCCACAGCCAAGCACCTGTCAAGAGTTTAGCCTGTTCAGGACACGTCATAGAAACGGAACCACACAACGTGGAGCTTTCTGGGTCATATTTCTCCCACTCGGCATAATGCTCTCAAGGCTCACCCATGGTGTAGCATGAGTCAGTTTCACTCCTCTTTACAGCCGGCTTACTATTCCACTACATGTTGCAACTCATTTTGTTTATCCACTCACCTATTGATGCATGCTTGGGTTGTTTCTACGTGGTGCTTATGAATAATGCTGCCCTGGGCTTCCATGTGGACACAAGTGTTTTCAGTTCTCCTGGGTCTATTCCTCTGTGTGTGTGTGCGTGTGTGTGTATGTGTGTGTTTATGGATAGATAGAAAGACAGACATAACTTAAACTATTTGAAAGTAAGTTGCAATTATTATGCCCTTTATTGGGTAATTTTTAAAAGCCAAGGACTCCTTTGACAGAACAGTCATCCCAGTCAGGAAGTCAACATTATTAAGATTCTACCACCGAAGACATAAACCCCCAAAAGAATTGTGCAATCATAGCTTTAGAACATATTTTTCATGTTTGTATTCATCATTAATAGCCCCCCCACTTTCCACCCACTGCTCCTGCCTTAACCCTGAGAAACTATTAATCTAATTTATAGTCACAAGATTTGCCTATCTTGGATTTTATATAAAGAAGATCATCAGCACACAGGAAAACATCCATCCGGAGAAGAGCAGAAAATAGTAGAAACCAGAACAAATTAAAATGGATCCAAGGGGCAAACAAATGATAAGATGTTAAAATTTAACCTAAGTATACCTGCATTTATTCTCTTTACGATGCATTGTGTCTCAGGGCAAGACTATTCACATCGCTGTTAATGGTATGAGAGAATTCAGTAGAGGCTTTAATCTCTGTGATGTCTCTGCAAATGGATTTTGGGCTTTCACTGTCATCCATGGCCTTCTGCAAACGATGTGCTCAGAACTTGAGCTCTAATACAATTCCCTCCTCTTAACTTGTATTTTATTATTCATTATTCTAGACTTAGATTCCTTGTCCTTTTTGACCTTGGCATTTGTGAAGAGTGCCTTCCACTGGATGGTTGCTGGTTCCTCAGAACTGGATCCAGGCCCTTCCCTGGGGGCCGCATGCTATAAGAGGGAGCGCTGTTCTCCTCTTTGCATTGTATCAGGAGGAACGTGGTGCCAGTCTTTCCCATGACAGGTGAAAAGTAAACTTTAATATTTGGCATCTGAGGTTTCTTCACCCTGAAATGAAGTACTTTATCCTTACTAATGATTCATAATATTTATGTAGGGTGTCCCTTTGAGACAATGTTCTGTGTTTTACTATTTTTATTTGCTATGTTGTATGCCTTCTGATGAGTCTTGTGAGAAGCGATTGTTGTGAAAGGGTGATTTTCTAGTTCCTTCCTTGTCCTACATTTGCTGATTGACACTCTACCACAGTGGCACTGTAGTGGGCCGGGTGGGGAGCCTTTCCTTTTGGGTCAGGGCCATATCTGCTAGGAGCATGGGGATTTATTGACCACCCGGCCTTCTCGGGGGCCCGTGTGGTTCAACGATATCAAGGCAGCACGTGAAAATAAGTCACATAATACATCCCTCATCCATCCGTTAAGTATGGATATCAGTACGGAATATTTGGATGCTCCAGTTTCCTATTTAGCTCATTGGAGGTCCCTTCAAGCCAGTTCCTGTGTCCTTTAGCCATGCCCTTTGGCTCTCAAAGCACTTTGTTCTGGCACCACAAGATGCTCTGGTTTTATGTTTTCTCTCCCTCGGTCCTGGAATCCGCCATTTGCCCGAGGAGTCCTGGTTCATCCTGGGGGGATTTAGAAGCCAAGAGAAGGGCTCCGCCCTGTGCTTGCTGCCGCTGTGCTCTCACCTAACCACGTTGCCCTCTAGTAAGAAACTTGGAGTCGCAGAAAGCCAGACTCACGGCCAGCAAGGTGACGCCTGCTCACAGTCCTCCTGTGAGCCAGGGGACAACTGCCCTTGTGAGTCCCTTCATTCGCTCAGTCCTCATAGGGACCTAAGCTCCTGACCGTGGCCACGGCTCCTGGACTCACGGTGGCAGCGACAGTTCCCGTCCTTTCTCAATCATGGCAGCACCGGCTCATTGAATGCACGCTGGGTATCTTTTCAAAGGCGCTTTTAGTTCAAGTGGCAGTGCCAAAACAGGTTCCAGTTTACCTGGTGGTCTCAGTGGTGAAATAGGTATAGATTCCACACGTTTTGGATAGCGACGAGAGCCTCTTCTCTTTTGTTACAACATCCGTACTCTTCGAGTTAAGCCTTATGCATAATATTCAAGCCAGCAGCGGACAGAAGTGGTCGGTGTGGTTTGAGGTCCACACAGGAGGGCTTTAAACCCAGTCTGGAGCAGTGGATAGGGGCTTGGGGGTGAACAGCAATGCAGTAGCATTAGCGGCCTCAACCTAGAGCACTCCCCAAGCAAAAGCACATTTGCAGTTAAAAATCTTAAACTCTATGCTAAAACAGGTTTTATAACGTTCCTTGCAAAAGAAACATTGCCTGTCACTGCATCGGCTGAATTGTCTTTCTAAGCTTGAGGTGTGTCGGGACCAAGCTCACAGTGGTGAGGGCTGCGGTGTTCTTTTTTAAACGGTCCCTCCGCAGCCCGCAGTGGGAGGAAGAAAAGCCGTGTTCCTGGACCCGGGATGCACCAGGAAGCTTGAGGGGGCGACCAATTACCCCACAAATGTGGGCAACCTGCGGAGTCACTATTAGAACGCAGGCCTCCCGGTGGGAAAATGAAGTCTGACCACCGTTATTTCCATTTTGTAGTTTTGGTCCACCTAGTGGAAATAATTGCTTAGGTGTTTTTCGACTGAAAAATAACTGAGCCCTTAACCCTTGGAGCAGACCTCGAGAATTGGTCAATGTTGGCTGCTTTGTACGCATTTTCTCCCTTTCATTGGTGGGCAAGACAATTGCTCTGCATATTTCCCTTTGACAGATGAGGAAAAGGAACCTCCTGGGCTGCCCTTGTGGTCCAGGACTGAGGCACATGTATGCTGGCGGGTTCATACCACCTCTTTAATTGTGAGTAAAAGGGGCTGTGTTAGTCTGGGTAGACCAGAGAAACAAATTCATAAACACGCATATGTATATAAGGGAGAGGTTTATATGCAAGAGGAACGGAACATTGAGAAAGCATCCCAACCCAGTCCATTCATTCCAAGCCCACAAGTCTGATACTAGCCCATATGTTCAATACCCGTCCCTTAGTCCCCTTCAGACTCACGAAGCACACGCAATGATGCCAGAATGATCACAGGCCAGTAGGTGTAGAATCTTGTGCATCCAGTGGTGGTAGAAGCATCTCAGCACTGGCAGGGGTCTCCACGTGGCTTCTCGAGCTCCTCCAGGACTTGGTCTATCAGGATGTTGCCATCTTGTCAGCAGACCATCTCCAAGAGACTGAGTTGATAGTCTGTCATTTCCACTGGGGAAATATCGAGATTTCCCAGAACTCTCAGAGGATGCCATGCCCACAGAGAACTCATTGATTATCTCCAAACTGACAGGCTACATTCCACCCCTACACTCCCTTCTAACGCTTTAGTTTTATCAGAGACCATTTCTCTCCCTCCCCACTCGATTCAAGAGACTGCCTTTGATCCTGCCCACCACAGGGGAGTTAGAACATAATTTTTTTTTTTTTAGGTATTTGAAATACAACTTTATTCTAACGAAAAGGAATGGGAATGACTGTTAACAAAATGTCACCACGGAGTATTGTGATGTGACTGTAGTGTCTTGTATTTGAATTTCAAGAAAGAAAAATAAGTTTCCAAACAGGTAGATGTGCAGGTTTAAAAAAAAAAAAAAAGATTTTTAACAGCCACACTCACTCCAAAGCCCATTCATCTCCTTCAGCATCCCAAAGATGTGCATATTCTGCTTAGCTATATAAAAAGAGTGGCAAACACGCTGCACCACTGACATCACAGGACAGTTGCCTGTAGAACTAGACTTCCGACGCTGGGCTCCAACTTTGTTCTCTCACAGGTCATCATCCTGGAGAGCGGTTGTCTGTGCAACTTCTAAATCATGCTCGTATTGTGCAGCCAAAGCTGGGTCCATAACAACCTCTAGTGGGGCAAGCAAGAGCAGGCCTGGCAACGAACTCCAAGTTAGGATATCCGATTAGTTTTCTAGCAAGCCAAAGGAAGGGCTTTTCAAAGTTCTAGTTACTTTGGCGCAGATGTCATAGGAATGAAGGTTCTTCTTTCGGTGGAAGACAATGGATTTTGCCTTAACTTTCCTGTCCTTAACATCCACTTTGCTGCCACGCAGCACGATGGGTATGTTTTCACTTACTTGAGCCAGATCCCTATGCCAGTTAGGCACATTCTTGTAAGTAACCCTTGAGGTCACGTTGAACGTTATAATGGCACGTTGGGCTTGAATGTAATAACCATCTCTCAGTCCTCATTTTTCTTGACCAGCTGTATCCCACACGTTGAATTTACTAGGTCCTCTGTTAGTATGGAACACAAGGACATGGACCTCAACGCCTAAGGTAGCTACATCCCAAATTCACTAGTCAGGTGACATTTCACAAATGTCGTTTTTCCAGCGCCACCATCACCCACCAGTACGAGTTTGAACTGGACTTGGGGCTCTCTTTGGGCGGCCATCGTGATGGATCTTCCAGACGCTTCCCGGGCCACGTCTCTAGAACACAATTTTAAAAGACCAGAGAGACTCTCCTCACTCCCTCCTTGCCAGCAACTTCCAACATGTTCCCCCGTGGGAAGTGTAGGGCTCAGGTGGCTTCGGGACAGAGCAGATCCACAGGCCTCCATCGCCCCAAGCAGACACATCCCAGCAAACACCAATGTGCACATCTGGGACGAGGGCCTCACTCCCTGTCAGTGCTTATTGTCTTTTCAAGGGGCCTCAGAGCACTGGAAGGATGGACTGCTTTTGGCCATTGGGTGGAAATCCATGAAGGGCAGCAGACACACTGCAGGCCGAAAGGAGCACAGCATGTGTGATGCGCTGTGGGATAGCGCGCACAGAGTAACAAGTGTTTCTTAGTCACTTGGGGACCCAGAATGAAGAGGGCAATGATGGGGTCCTGACTATCACCCACTTGCCGTGCATGAATGTATCCTCAGCAGACCATACCCGGTCTCCCAGGAATTCTCCGCAACTTTACAGACGAGGAAAGCAGAAAGAGGTTAAGCCTCTCTCCAGGTGTCTGTCACCCTCATGTAAAAGCTGCCACACAGGAAAGCCATGCCCACATAGTGGTTGGCTATCTCTAGACTGACAGGCTAGACCCCCACCCCTACACTCCCAATCATGAAATTAACACCAAAGTACATGACGGCCACAGGATCAAAATGAGGATTACAGAGACCAGGCCTCTGGGCGCACCTGGCAGATGTTGGGCAGGACACTGTCACTGTAGGTGGCAGTTGCTGGACTGATGACCACGATGACCATCAATAGGGGAGTAATGTTCACCCCCGGGGACAGTGGTTAAGTGCTGCTATCCCAAACTTGATGCTGGGAACCCAGCACTCTGTGAGAGAAGGATGTGTCAGTCAGCTTCCTTAAAGATGACAGCTTCGGAAACCTCATGAGACAGGTCAGTTCTACTCTGTCACAGAGATGTACTGTTAGCAGTCACGGGGCATGGCTGGTGTGAGTTTCACCGTGGCATTGGGCCTGAGTCATCGACTCCACCTACTATCGAATGAAACGTCGTGCTCATGCTTGTCAGAGCCCATGGCCGAAGCCACTGTGTGAATCTGCCTCATCTCGTCAGGGGTCTTCTACTTTTCGCTGCCCCTCTGCTGTACCAGGTCTTTTGTCCAGAGACTGGTCCCTCTTGATAATATGTGCTAAGTTAATGTGCCCTAATTTAAACAAAACAAAACATGCACTACTTAAATAGGGTCATTTAGACCAATAGTCCATTTTGACCTGGCAGGATGTTCATGCTGTGTCAGAATGACAAAAGAGAAAATATGTGTTGTGGTCGGTGCTGTGCAGAGGACCCCAACTCCTGGTGGCCCCGTAGAAAACAGAACGAAACACCACCCGGCCTGTCATCCCCACCACGGTGGTCACATGTGAACCCAGTGTAGCAGCTGCTGCATGCATCCCTCCAGGCATTTCTCTACAGCTGCATGTATGCACAATGGAGGGAAGATTCTAACCCGGCTCTGTCTGTACGAAAAGCAAAATGTCCCCAGGGAACAGGTTTACAAATTGTATTAGATCAGTTGCCACTATGAGGATTTAGTCTGCAAACAAAATAGGCCAGTGTATGAGCACCTGCCCCCAGCAGCGCTCAGGGCAGGGCTGCAAGGCTGCCTGAGAGAGGCGGTAGGAGGGGAGGTGGGGAGGGAAGGGGAGGTGGGAGAAGGAGCAGAGAGGAAGAGAAAGTTGCTTGGGGGCTGTATGGGCCAGGGTCCAATCAGGCAGCCCCCTTGACTGGGCAGCCCCTTGCACCCCTTTGCACCAGTCTCACAAGAAGGTGATGAACAACTTGCTGAACTTTGTAAGCCCTGCCTCTGGCATCTCACAGAGCTTATCTCCCTGGGTAAGGCACAGCCTCTACCCAGGAAAGGCACAGAGCTCCCCCTCTAACATTCCGGGAAACAAGTTTGAAAAAGAGATGATTTCCTCACAGGTCATCTCCCAACCGGAAACTGGCAAACACAGTACAAGAAATCTCCCCTTTCTTTCATCAGCCCACATGCCTGTAGCTCAAACCCTATATATATCCCACCACCCCAATACCGAGTGTGGCTTCCCTGGCCTAACTCTGGGGCCTCGGGACCACCCAGGAACTCAAGATGCTCCTGTTTTTTTCTCTGTTGTCCCTCCCCCAAAGTCCTTCCCTACCTCCAATGAAGCCTATATATTTACTCTTCATCCCTAACTGAGCTCTGTCTCCTCTCTGTGGCTCCGTCTCAATCTCTCAGGGGTATTTCTCCTGGGGCACCACTGTATCTGCTGCAACTTTCTACCCAGAGCCCACCCTTTTAGCAAACAGACCCCGGCTTTGAAGGCTTTACCCTCTAGTCCAATCTGTGCCCGTTTCTAATAGATTGACACAGTCTGATGATGCTTCCTTGTGGGCGTGGCCTCATGGGGACTCTGGGAACTTCCTCACTTCCTCCCTGGAGGCAGGACTCACTGTCAGTCTCTGCTTCGCCTTCCTGTAGACAAGACATGCAGAGTCACACTGATGGCAGCAAGGGCCCTGGAGATGCATCCACGCCATTGGATCCACAAGACTTTGTACCCACCAGCCTGTGATCTTCCTAGATTTTGCATCATTGCCTGTGCCTGCGAGAGTCTGAAGAGTGATTGAGGGACGAGCTTCAGAATGATGGGCTGATATTCAGCCTTGTGAATTTGATCTGGACTGGACTGGGATGTTTTCTTAATATGCAATTCCTTTTTGATAGGACACTCTCACACACACATGAGTGTCCATGAATTGGCTAATTATGCTCTTGGGTGAGATGTTCTAAGATTGTGAATGCTTGTGTAGTCAACCTGGCCCAACAGAATGACACTATCAGTCAGAATTGACTCAGGGGCAGTGGTTTTCCTGCTCCATCACCTATTTCTGTTCTATCACTTCTGGGAGCCTTGGGGCCTAGCAGCTATATGTGGGGTTGCTAACCCCAAGGTCCACAGTTCAAAACCACCAGCCGCTCCATGGGAAGAAGATGAGACTTTCTACTCCCCCAAAGAGTTACAGTCTCGGAAACTCACAGGAACAGAGCCACCCTGCCCTGCAGAGTCACTGAGGTGGAATCAACTCAATGGCAGTGAGTTTGGTGTTTGGTTAAATCAGTTGCTTTGAGCTGCTTTGTGCATGGAATTCTTTTCTTATTCTTTTTTTAGACCCAAGACACGGTGGGGAGTAGGTAATGAAAGAAGGATCTAGCAAATACATGCTTTTCTGGGTTCCCCTAACTGCCACCTTCCTCATGGCTCCCCTCCCGCCACTCCCATTATAACTCAGTGGGGAGAAAACAAACATTGCGTGCATTCAGCCCCTGCTCTCGGCAAAAGGGAATGTTGCTCATATAGCATCAGCCCTCGCCACCAGCGGTCCTTTGTCCAAGCGATTGCCTTTGCGTCACCTCACACCTGAACCGGGGGACATCTTTCTGGCACAAATGGCTGTCCCGTGGAGATCATCGCATATGGAAACCGCATTTGGTTCATAGCAAATTGGGCTTATTAGTCGTGTTTCATGGTGGGCAGCCTCACGGCTTACTTCTCCCTAAGAAGTAATCCTAAAAGGGGTCATTAGTTGGGAGTTATTAAAAAGTCGCTGCTCTGTGGGTTTCTGAACCTGCAGGCAGGGCCACCGAAAGCACGAATTCCCCTTTAAACGCTGCCTTCTGCAGAATAACCTAAGCAGAGGAGATAGTCCTCGAAAATCAGAGGAGGACTATAAAAAGCGATGGAGGTGATAAATCTTTAATACGCTGGATAATCTAGCTCCCTATTCTCAGCCTGCTGTTGGGGGAGAGAATTTAAAGAGGACACAGGAAAGTGTGAGGAAAGTGAAAGCCAGGATGGCATCTAAATCTAGCCGTGTGCCTGGTCCACGCCATGGTATGTTCAATGGCCTTGCCTGCAGGTGAGCAAGGAAGACCGGAAAGGGCCTGTGCCTTGGAACGCGGTGGTGCCGGGCAAGAAGACCGAATGGACCGGAGTCTCCCAGAAGAGGCTGCAAGCCTGTCTTGGAAGACGTCCAGCCAGAATGGTTCTTAGCAAGGAAGACAGGGAGCCTTCAGCCCAAGGACTTCAAACACGTTCTGCACAGAGACCAGTCCCTGGAAGAGGGCCCCAGGCTTGGTTTGGTGAAGGAAGGGTCGTGAAAAAGAGGGAGCCCTTCACAGAGGTGGGGTGACCCAGTGGCTTCAACAAGCCACTCAAACATCTCTGCCAGGAGGGTCAGACCCGGGCGGATTTTGTTCAGTCACACACAGGGTTGCTATGAGTGGCCGAACAGCCACAAAATCGATCTCCAGAAACGATGGGGCATTTTCAGAACCGCTTTAACGCTAAGGGACTAAGCCAGGAAGGACACCATTTGGGGGAAATTCTATATAAATACATTCTAAAGCAACTGAAAAAGAAAATGCGTTGAGCAAAATAACCCTTCGTCAGACATGCTTCCTGTGTCATGCTTATGGAATGGCTCCCATCGCGGGAACACGTGATCAGAGACTGGGAATGGAAGTGAGTCATGCTCTCGTACGCTGTGACTTCTCTCGGTCTATGGAATGTCAACCCTGCAATCACCTCGAGCGTGGGGCTAGTGGGAGGCAGAATCATTTCTTGAAGGCTGACCACGTGCAGGGCACTGGACGGTCGCTCTGGGGGAGAAGGAAGAAGTGAGTCCCTTGCATGGACAATCGCGTCCTATGATGCCCATGTTTCAAGGCCCCTACGCAGTGGTCTCGCCAACAGCTCAGACCGAGCCTGGAGCAGGGGGATGGCGCTGAGGGGAAGCAGCCAAAACTATTGAGCTTCTCTGCTGGTGAAGGAGACCTGGGGACAGATGAGCCCAAGACAGCTTGACCTTCATCTCCAGCAAACTGAAAGGAGGAGGGTGAGAAACTTCCCGGGAACCTGAGAATTCATGCCTTCTAACTGAAAAGTGTTGCCTTATGGAGGTGGGGGATGGAGGGTCCGATCAGCTAAGAACTGGAAGCCAGCCCTACAGTACCCTACAGAACCGCAGGGGGGCCACCCCCTGGGTTTGGGAGACTTGAACTTCATGGGAGTAGAAAGCCTTCTCTTCCTCCTGCAGAGGGGCTGAGCGCTGTGAGCAGCTGACCTTGGGAACCCCAAGCTCGCCCCTTGTGCGCTCGACGTCTGAACCCCATGCCAGGGGGACTCCACTGGGTGGCGTCAATGAGAGGATTTCTGGCAACAAGCAGAAGTTTAGAACTGGAGACTCCAATGGACCGAGTTAATTCTCTGGTTCTTCGTTTGTCCTGGCCCTGACGTCATGCAGCCAAGAGGGTGTGACCATACCTCCAGCTGCAGGGGTGACTGTGTGACAAATGGCATGGTCCAAGGTGGAGACAGTGCTCCTGGCCAGACCAGAGACCCAGCACTACAAACAAGGATGGAAGAAGATCTTGCTTTCCTGGAGGTGATGGTCTTTAACACCTATTGGTTGGACATCTTGCCTGAGCGCATGGTCAACCCAGATGAAATGAAAGAAAAGGATGAAGCTGGGTCAAATGGTGACAGCTGCGCAGACAGGCAGACAGACAGATAATATGAAGTCTTCTGAACCCATCCCCGTGAACTTCTTATTTCGTGAACCCAGGCATTTCTCTTTTGTTTGTTTGTCTAACCTCATTGGAATGAGGTTTCCCAAAACGTGCAACACAAGTGTGCTGGCAAAAAGTGTCCACCAAACAGGGCAAAACATTTTCAAGACCACGTAAATGGTAGTTTGTCTTTTTCTCTGAACAGGAAGCTTCTTGAATCTGCAAGTGACAGCTAAGATACTCCCCCCCAGCCCCGCCCCCGCTTATTTTGCAGAATTGCTAGGGACCCAGTGTCATCAAGCAGCAGACCCAACTGAAGAGTCAGAGACCCCATGACAGGACAACCGTCCGCTGTTCTCACACAACACGGTTCTCGGGGAAAATTTCGAAGCTGAGGGGAGATGCTGGCAGCAAATCAGAGCGTTTCCTTGTTTATTCTTTTTCAGAACCCAAGGCTGAATTTCCTCTTCCTCCTTCTCACCTTTGTCTTTGTCATTAAGACAGTGGTTCTCGACCTTCCTAACCCCGCGACCCTTTCACACAGTTCCTCATGGGGTGGTGACCCCCCCCATCATAAAATTATTTTTGTTGCCAGGTAATCACGGTCATCTTGCTACTGTTATGACTCGTCCTGTAGGTAGCTGACATGCAGGATGTCTTTTCATTGTTACAAATTGAACTTCATGAAGGCATAGGGAGTCATCCCCAAAACAATATGTAACTATGTAGTGAAATATTTACTTCTAATGACAAACCAATGAAATTTTGTCTTGAAGCATGGTGTAGCATGGTAATGGTCTTCACGCCGTAGGTGGGGATCTCTGCATGTAGGCAGACCCGCATGAGAGGAGCAATGTCAGGGTTCCTAAGACCATTAGAAATAAGTTTTCTGATGGTCTTAGGAGACCCCTGTGAAAGGGTCGTTGGACCACCAAAGGGGTTGCCATCCACAGGTGGAGAACAGTGTATTAAGAGAAGTGCTAGGGCTGAGCCCCGGTGGCATAAGTGGTTGCGTGCAGCACTTGGCAGTTCAAATCCAGCGGCGGCTCTCAGGAGCAGTGCTGGGTAGCTTCCACAACCACCAGAGGGCAGTGATGGCCCCCCTCCCCCCAAAAAGAGAAGTGCTATTCCAGCCTGGTGGAGAGGAGAGGAATTGGGATTTCCGAAGACTTCCAAGTTACAGGGGAAATAACCATGCTGGCTAGGAGTCTGGTTCACCTTGATGGTGGTGGGTGGCAGAAGCAAGAGCCTGAAGAAGCAATTGGAGGATGAGGCCAGCTAGCCCAGGGGTGTGGCCTCCCCCCCACCCACCCACCCACACACACACCTCTGTCTGGTGGTTTAGAGCAACTGTGTCCCTTCTGTGGGGTGCAGCAGGCTGGGGACAGGGAGACCTGGGGAGTCAGAGGCTCACGGTGGGACCCCTTTCTGAGATGCTGTTTTCTCTTCTATGAAGTGAGAGTTCTGGGGCAGGTGGTTTGTCAAGCTGTCCAGCTCCACTGCCCTCGAGCGACGCCCACACCACGCCCAGTTGCTCTTGCCATTTGGTGCTTGGTAAAGGGGAGGGGCAGCCAAGAAGAGGACAGAGTGGCTTGACCCGGTGGCCGCATCAATGGGTGGACATCTAAGGACGATTGTGGGGGAGGCACGGGACCAGACCATTCTGATGCACACAGGGTGGCTAGAAGTCAATTTGCTCCCTACAGTTTCCAAGGCTGTCTGTCGCTCTTGAGAAGAGTGGATAGCCTCCACTTTCTCCCACTGAGTGGCCAGTGGCTTTGAACTGCCATCCTTAGAGTTAGTGGCCCAGAGCTTACTTAACTGTGCCAACAGTCCATCCTCTAAAACCCCCAACAGCAAGCGCTGTGACCCTGCTGAGGTGGTACCTGACTTTAGCAGAGAGGACTGAGTTCCTGAACTCTAATCCTGCCTCCCTCCCCCGCCCCCTAATCCCCTGCAAATAATCTTCTCCGGGCTGGCCTTAGCCTACTTACTGGGGCTGGAAGTCCGCTAGGTAAGCCGCACCACTTCAGGACAGAGTGGCGAGGCCTCCACCCCTAACCCATCACCAGCAGCACCAGGTCACCCATGGTGGGAGCTGAACCCTGGCATCGAGGAACTCCCATTTGGGCCAAGATTGGACCTGTGGGGAGAGATGTTAATGATTAAGGAGGCCTGCCTCTGTCTCCGGGAACCTGTCTACTGCCCGGAGACACACTGATGGCTGCAGCAGTCTTCCTGCAGCCCTGAGGCGAGCGGATGCTGTTTTCCCTGGAATTGTGGGTGGGGTAGGCTGCTCAGCTCCAGACCAAACCTTATTTTTAAACACCCATAGCAAGTCCGAGTCAGGTTGGCTCCCAGTACGGACTCTCCTAGGCTAGAGGGTGGGCGGGCAGGGGGGTGGCTACTTCCGGACTCTGTCTGGTGACTGGACCGTTGGCAGTGGAAGGACTGGCTCAGCGCATCCAAGGAGTTATCCACGAATTCAACACACTGGTAGTCGATGCCCCCAACTACGGGACAGGCACTGTTCTCAGAGGGCCCTGAGTTCTCATGGCAACCATGTGGGATGGAGCCTACTCCTAGCCCAGCTCCCAAGTTCACAGATGGGGAACAAAGGCACAGAGATATTTAAGTTACTTGTCCAAGGCCACACCTTTAGCAGGTTGGCAACACTGGAATGCTCACCCTGACTGTCTGACTTCAAAGTCCATGCCCGTCAGCACCGCACTGTTGAAGGTTTGCTTCTCACAGGGCCATGAGAGATGGCTAAGCAAGGGCCTGTCCTCAATGGCCATGTCCAGACCTGTCTGAGTAAGATACTAAGTACATAATCACCACTGTCTGTCAATGGAGGCTTTCCTGTTGCTAGGAGCCCTTTCAGACTAAGACCAGGAAAAGAGGCTATGTTAGTCCAGGTAGACGAGAGAAACAAATTCCCAAGCATGTATATGTACATAAGAAGGGGATGATATACAAGAGGAATGGAACATTGAGAAAGCACCCCAACCCAGTCCAGTCCAAGTCCTTAAGTCTGATACAAGCCCATATGTCTAATACCAATCCATTAGTCCTCTTCAGACTCACGAAGTATATGCAATGACACCAGGACAATCACAGGCCAGGGGGTGCAGAGTCTTACGTATCCAGTGGCGATAGATGCGTCTCAGTACTGGCAGGGTATCCCCTTAGCCTCCCAAGCATCTCAGCACTGGCAAGAGTCTCTACATGGCTTCTCTGGCCCCAGAGGTCTGGTTCCATCAGGATAAGCCCATGTGGCTTCTCCTTCAGCTCCTCCAGGACTCAGGGTCTATCAGCATGCTGCCATCTTGTCTTGTCAGTAGAACATCTCCCAGGAACTGAGTTGATGCTCTCTCATCTCCACAGGGGAAATATCGCTTAATTTCCCAGAATTGTCAGAGAAAGCCATGCCCACACAGAGGTCTCACTGGCTATCTCCAGATTGACAGGCTAGCCTCCACCCCTACACTCTTCATCAAATTGGCATCAGAGTACACGACTGCCACAGAGTGTAGTGACTTAAAAATTCAGCCCATGAAAACCCTGTGGCACATGGCAGTGTGATCTATGATGGAGGCTAGGGATGGTACACGCCATTCTGTTACGTATGCGGTGACCTCGAGTCTGGGATCAACTCAGTGGCAGCTAGTGATAGCGGTGTGAGGCAGAAAGGCAATTCAATTTTCCAAAAGCAAAAGAAAGATCAAGTTCCCCAGAATTCGCACAGAAGACCATGTGGTAGTTAGCCCTATAACAGCAAGTGTGACATTTTCATAATACTTAATTAAACACATTTAATGAAAACATCTGGTGCCTAAATTATATTTATATATTTTAATACATTTTGGTTGTTATATATATATCGATAACTATGAAAGTAAAGAATAAGGGCTGAACCCTGGTGGCATAGTGGTTGTGCGCCGGACTGTGTCCCACTGGGTTGGAGGTTCAAATCCAGCAGCAAGGCTGGGCCTCCTACTCCCACCACCAGAGGGCCGTGATGCCTCCCCCAAAAAAATTCAAAAAAAAAAAAAAAAAGAAGAAACTAAAGAATAAAAACAAAAACTTTTTTTCCCTGAAATTAAAATTTCGGCGTTTTCAGGTTAAGGTGGTTCACGTCAAGTTGGCTAGGCTGTGATTCTCAATGCTTTGGCAGTCTTGATGCAGTCATTCCCCCAATGAGAGCTGATACCACAATGTAGGCACTTCCATGAGGAGACCGGCTATGAGTGGCCAACCGATGGAAAGGGAGTTTTCTCGGGGATGTGGCCTGCTTCCAACATACGTGGACCCTCAAGCAAAGAGAGATTGCTTGTTGTTATCTCTGGCTTCTCCCTCTGTTTGTCATCTGACCTCTGACTCCTGAGACTTTAGGCGGCAGCCTGTCATCCGACCAGCTGACCTTGAGCTTTTGAGTCTCTGTAGCTATGTGAATCGGGAGGACACTCAACTCTGACCTTGACCTGACCTCTGACCTCCAGGACCCGTGGTCCTGGAACAAGCCAATTTCCCAACTCTGATAGCCATTTCCTTGAGATCAATCTCTGGGTGTATACACACCCATAAACTTCACTCCTTTTGATTCTCTCGAGAACCCAGAGGAAGACGCGGGAGAGTACTTCACTATTTATTTATAACTTCTATTACTTATTTGTCTACTTGCCGATTGTCTGTCTCTCCACCCCCAAACCAAAAAAACCCTGAACTCACTGTCATGGAATGGGTTCCAACTAATAGCCATCCGATGAGACGGGACAGAACCGCCCCCGTGGGCTTCCGAGACTTTCACCCTTTAAAAAAAAAACACATTTTATTGGGTTTTGAACTGTGGACATCGAGGTTAGCAGCCCAGTGTGTAACCACCACACCACCAGTCTTTCCATCCTAGGATGCAAATTTCACAAGAGCCAGAGCTTTGTCAACTCGGTGACTCTGCCTTGTCCCTCAGTGTGCCACTGTCAGAGGCCCATCCTTGAGGTGTGATGCGGCTGGAGAGGAGGCTTTCGATGATTGTCATAGATATGAGAGCTCAGAGAGCGAGGGCAGATTTGAGAGGAGGAGCTGTAGCTTCTGAAGAAACAGCCACTGAGCCTGCCCCCACCCCCACCCCCCATCCCAGTTCTACTCTGATCCTACTGGGCGTTTTTACAAGCTCTTCGCTTCTCCCTAAGCACTCCACACTCCTGGACCGCATCCTCGAAACACCCTGCAGGACTTTCCCCCCATACAGGCAGATAACATGGTCTCCACCTTCCACACAGCACAGTCTGGAAAGACTCCAAGGAGATAGGAAGCACACGCGCAGGGAGGATGAAGGACACAGGGAGCACACTTCAGGAACACCCAACCGTCATCCGCTCCCGTTTCTTCCTTGCCTCCCCCCAAAAAGTAGGATGGCCAGATCTCACCTAGCATTCTCCTTTACCGGCAAAGTGGGGACATGCCCTGCAATCCTGGCTGGTCAGTTCCGAGGAGGCGTTCACTGGAGTCTTCTGGGAAAAGTTTTCCTTCCTGTGAAAAGAATAGGCGGCAGGGAGCACACTGCTTCACTCGGATGTTGTTGTGTCTACATGTGAGGCTGGCACGAGGGCAGCCATCCGGGTACCACGGGGTCAAGGTCGTCTGCTGAGGATGGCAGAGAGGGAAAATGAAGGGAGGGGCTGGCTCTCTGAGGACATCATTGAGAACCAACCGGGGAGCCTCCCCAAGCTAGAAAAGGTGAGCACGGGACTGGAGTTCTCAGAGCCTTTAGTCCCGCAGCACTTGGCGATGTTGTTCTGTGTGGCCGAGAGACTTCTGACGAACTAGGCACAAGCTAGCAGCTGCCAAATTCCTGTTGCATAAACAACAGCAGGCTAATTTGTGGTAGGAACAATTTCACTGGTCTGTCTCTCTCGCTTTTCATAAGCATATCAAAGAGCCCACTTCTAGGCCTGGCGTCGTCTGTCTCTCTGCCAGCCCCCAGCATCGTCGTCCTACAGAATCAAAGCCTCTGTTCAACGGGAAGATCCCGGACAGGACAGCCCCCGCCCTGAAAGCAAGGTGGGTGAGAAAACCATGTGACACGGCTACAGACTAGTCATGGAGCACAAGCGTGATGGACTCTTTGCAATCAGAAGACTGTGCAAGCATCATTTTTTAAAAACGAATTTCTGTGCCGAAGTAGGTGGGGGAGCTGCATAAGAGGTCATCGGCGTTATATTCGGCTACTCAAAGTAGTGATCCACCACCGCCCCCGCCCCCATCCTAGCTTACTTCCCCCTCACGGCCTTTTGACTTACCTGCTGCTGGTGCTACGATCTTCTGCTAAGGAAGCTGGGACACTATCCCTGTTTGGGTGGGAGCAAGATGAGGCTTTCCACTCCCGTAAAGAGTTAGAGCTCCCCTCCCCCCACCCTCCCCCTCCCCCCACCCACTCTATCCGTTCACCTACAACTCTGCGATCCGTTCCCCTCCAGGGGGGTTATACAGTCATCTTTGCTATCGGTTCCTCCTTCCTCCTGCCTTCCTGTAACCCCAGAGAACCGTTGCTCCCGTTACTATTGCTGACCGGTTTATCTTTCTCGGATTTCACGCATAGGACGATCTTCGTTGTAGAAATGGATACTCACAGCTCTAACAAGGTAACCCTGGGACCATGACAGTAAGGGGGTGGGGGGGATATTAAAGAACTCGAGGGTAGTTGTGTGTTTCATCAGTGCTATACAGCACCCTGGATCGATCTTCCCTCCCATCAGGATGCTTCTGTGAGGGGCTATGCAATTGTCATACAGGTGTGTTTGGGAGTCTCCACTTTTATTCTAAGAGTATGAGTTCTTGGGGGGCCGAGTGGGAGAGGGAGAGGATAAAGGGGAGCAGATATCAGAGTTCACGAAGAAAGAAAGAGTTTTGGAAATGATGGCGGCCGTCATTGCGCAACTATGCTGGATCTAATTGAAGCATGGATTGTTATAATATCTGTAAGGACTCCCAATAAAATGATTTTTTTAAAGAATTTTTTTTTTTCAGAACCCACAGGCGCAGTTCCACCCTGCTGACGAGGATTGCTGTGAGTCTGCACTGAGGCGATCAAGGGCCATGGGTTTGGGTCTGGGCTTGGGCGGTCGCGGCTTTGAGAAGTCAGGTGGCCTGTGCAAAGTCACAGCCTGAGGGTCAGAGACAGGGTGCAGCACCTAATCTTCATGGCCAAGGTGGAATGGGCCTGCGCCATGTGGATCTTCCAGCTGTCAGCGTTTCCTCTGGTGTCGTCACTGGGTGGGTGGGGGGGACTTGGACTGGCAACCTTTGGGTCCGCAGCGGTTTACTTAACCATTGCACTACCAGGGCAGACAGGCTGCAGGAAAGAGAAGCATTAGGTTAGACTTCG
Source organism: Nesogale talazaci (assembly GCA_004026705.1). Taxonomy (NCBI): domain Eukaryota; kingdom Metazoa; phylum Chordata; class Mammalia; order Afrosoricida; family Tenrecidae; genus Nesogale; species Nesogale talazaci. The sequence goes on from PVJH01001469.1 coordinate 31,450, forward strand.
GGCTGGGCCTTGGACACCTGGCTGGCTGGTGATGCCTCATGGGAGAGGAGGGACTTGGGGGACCAAGAAGAGTTCAGGGGTGTAGCCAGCACTTCTGTTCCCTTACCCCCCTTCTCCACTGCCTCCCTAGAGTGAGTAAAACAAGAACCTGGAAACTGGAGAAATGACTGCCTTGTGTGCAACTCTAAGAGCCTGGGTGAGACAGGGTTCTCTAGAGAAACAAAACCAAGACACCTATGAATATATCTATATCGATAGATATATACAGCATGAAGGAATATAATAGGGACTGTACATACTCGAGTATAAGCTGAGTTTTCAGCACACTTTTAATGAGGTTTTTGTGGTAAAATTAGGTGCCTCAGCTGATATTCAGGTCAGCTTATACCGGAGTATATGTGGTAATTAGTCCACACAACAGTATAGAGGCTTCAGTTCAGCTCATTTCTGTGGAACAGTTAATGTACTGGAAGTCCTTCAACTCACAAGGGCTGCTGGGTCCAAGGTCAGGGAAGCAGACAGCTGAGGCTTCCCTAGAGAAATGCAGGCAGTGCGACCACAGGCAGCAAACAGCAGGGCAGGTCACCAACAGTCAGCAAGACGACAGCATCCAATAGTCCCAGGCTCAAGTGATGTCTACACCAGTAGTGTTGCAAAGCAGGACTCAAAGAACTCAAGCTCTAGTGATATGACCCACAGGTTGGGTGTCCCAGAGGTAACGAAGCTCACAGAGAACTAGCTGAGGCAGCCAAACCCTGGTCCCATCATCAGAGAGGAAGAGAGACAGAGACAGAGTTTTCCAAGTCATCTGCGTCTTTGCTATCCAATCAAACGGTGACCTTACTAACCCCACATGTTCCCATTGGCCAGGTTGGCACAATAAGCCAACTTATCACAGAGCCAGGGGTATGAGGTGATTGTGGGGAGCATGAAAGGTCTTGGGTATTGCAAAAGCTAGGGGGTTCTTCTCACCTCAAGACCGGTGTACAAAGCACAGGAACCCTCTGTCTAATGGAAGAAGATAATGAACACTACAAAGGGGTACCCCCCAAAATGGAAAAAGAGCTCTTCTGGGCAGAACTTGGGTAGTACACATTTTTCCCACTAGGCAAGCATCAAGCAACTTGCTGTGAGTTAGTGCACCCTGTGGCATCACCTAGGAAGCTTCTCTCTGGTCACAGTGAATTTTTTCATAAAAGCAGTTTCTCTTGAACCTCGTTTTTCGTGATGGCTGATTTAAGAGAGCAGCATGTAGCTGTGATATTTTGTTTCCGTCTCAGGGAAAATTCCACAGTAACTGTTGTGATGTTGAACAGAGCTTACAAGGACAGTGCTATTTGTAAACACTCAAATGGATGAGTTATTTTTTTGATTGATGACAAACCCTGTTCTGGACGTCTGTCAACTTCCCAAATGGACAAAAATATCCACTCGTAGTGTATTTGGAGTTTGTTTCATCAGGTCAAACTGTTATTCAAGCTTTCTATTTAAAGGTTCTGAAAAGATAACATGACCGTGTGCAACCAAAAAGATCTGATTTGTGGCAGATGGGACTGTCTTGCCATCAAGACTATACACCTGCTCATGCAGCCATCTCAGTGAGCCTTTTTGAGGATACAACCAGCATACCTCTCATGCTCCATGCACCTTACTCACCTGACCTCACTTCATGCGACTACTTTTTGTTGCTGGGAATGGACAGCGATTTGAAGTCATAGAAGAGGTGAAGAGTAAAATGAGGGAGGTGCTGTCAGCCATCCAAACAGATGAGTTTGAAAAATGTTTCCAAGAATGGAACCACAGATTCAGCAAATGTATTAAGTGAAATGGAGAGTACTTTGAAGGTGATACAGTTGTCCTGTAAAAAAAATATTCAAATACATAGCTTTGGGGGGAAGATTCTGGTTTTTTTGGGGGGACCCCTCATATTTCCATGCAGATCATGTTTGGATGATGTGCCCACCAGGGCGGGCTTGGGGCTGGGTAGGGGGTGGTGGTGGATGGGCACTCTGTTTCACTTCATACTGGGCTAAGCCCTTCTGCATTTCCTGCTCAGAGACACATGATCAGACCTGGTGGACCATCGACCATCCAGATTAGAGAATCTCAGAAAGGGCTCAAATGGATTCAAGTCCCAAGGGGGTGGGGGGGGCAATGAGTTGGCACCGTATATGTACCTTATCACATAGATACTTTTTTTTTTTTAGTTTTTTAGGCATCACAGCCCTCTGGTAGTGGGAGTAGGAGGCCTAGCCTTTGCTCCTGTGGAGCTGGAATTGAACCTCCATCCCAGTGGGCCACAGCATAGATCCTTTTTTAATAGAAATTTTATTTTATTTTTTAATGAATCATTTTATTGGGGACTCTTACAGCTCTTATAATTCATACATCCACCGTGTCAGGAACATTTGTACATACATTGCCATGGTCATTTCTAAAACATTTTCTTTCTATTTGAGCCCTTTCTATTTGAGGTAGCAGCTCCTCTTTCCCCCCTCCCTCCCCCATGCTCTCATCCTGGTGACCCCTTGATGATTTATAAATTATTTTTATTTCCATATTTTACTCCTTCCACTCTCTCCCTTCACCCTCCAACGTTTTTGTGGCCCATCCCCCTGAGGGGAGGTTTTACGCTGATCCTTATGATTGGTCTCCCACCTGCTCCCTTCCCTCATGATATCACTGGCCTCATTATTGGTCTCGAGGGGCTTCTCTGCCCTGGATTCCATGTGTCGAGAGCACTTATCTGTACCAGTGTACATGCGCTGGTCTAGCCAGATTGGTAAAATAGGACTGGGGTCATGATATTTGGGGGGGGGCATTAAAGATTAAAGAAGTGGCGGAATGTTGTGTGCTTCATCGGTGCTACATTGCATCCTGACTGGCTCATCCTTCCTTATGACCCCTCTGTGAGAGGATGGCCAATTTTCTACAGATGGGCTTTGGGTCTCCAATCCAACCCCCTTACTCGGCATCAAAACGGTTTTTTGTTTGGGGTCTTCTGATGCCTCCTACCTGATCCCTTTGACAACTCCTGATCACACCAGTGGGTGAGCTTCTTCCTTGTGGGCTTTGTTGGCTTGTTTAACGTCAAGCTTTTAAGACGTCAGACTCGTAGTTCCCAATTCCCTTTGGGAGGCTCTAAAGGAATCCCAGTGGCACCTTGGGTTAAGCAGTGGGCGTGGAACCACAAGGTTAGAGGTTCAAATCCACCAGCTGATTCTCAGGAGAAAGATGGCAGCTTTCTGCTCCTGTAAAGATTTATCATTTCAGAAGCCTGCCTTGCCTTTAGTCTGCCTCCATGCGTCAGAATCCACTTGAGGGCAGTTGAGTTGGGTTGGGTTGGGCTTGGGGACCATATGTTGGTTTTAGAACAGCAGCTGGTAAAAATGTTGGCCCTTTTCATCAGGTTTTGACTTTACAGCAGATGCAGCAATCTGCGAGGGCCCCGAGAGAACATTGCAAGGGATGATCTGGTCAACTGGATGAATGTTTGGAGGGGAGATGGCTCTGCCCCTGTAGGCAGGCTCTTGTCACCAGGAGCGAGGGTTGAAGAGGAGTGTCGGTCAGCAGCTGGTGGACGGCCCAGCTGGCAGGAAGCAGGCCAGAGCAGTTGCCAAGGGCAGCCTCGCACAAGTGCTGACTCTGCAGATCTTGTCAGTTTTTCATCCTGAGCCAGCCCAGACACTCTGGCTTCAAAAGGACTCAGTCAGTCTGGAGAGGTGACCTGTGCTCCTGGCCCTCCCCAAGCACTGTGCAGGCGGCCTTGCTCCCCGGCCCTGGAAAACAGCCCATGCTAGGCTCGGTGCTCTGCAATCACCTCTTGGGCACACAGAGACCATGGCTCTGGGACAGCACAGAGACCAGGTCCAAAAAAAACATCCCCATGCCCCCAAACAAAAGATAAGTCACTGCTCTCAAGTCAATTCTGACTCATGGTGACCCTGAAGGACAGGCCAGAACTGCCTCTCTGGGCTTCTGAGACTGTAACTGTTTATGGAACTAGACAGTCCCATCGTTCTCTCCAGGAGTGCCTGGTGGTTTTGAACGGCAGATCACCACAACCCAGTGCATAACCACCGTGCCACGGGGGCTCCCAGAGAGACCAGGTAAGAGGCAAAAATAAGGGGCAAGAAACAAGGAGATCGGCGCACTTGCTGTGCCCAGTCCGGAGCCTGACATATTGTTGGCGTCAAGGGTCTTTAAGTCCGTTTGACTCCTCGCCACCTCCTGTCCAATGCCTGTCCTCGCTGTTGCCACGTGTTGAAGCCCATGGTCATAGCCGCTGTGTCCACCCACTGTGTCGGGGGTCTTTCTCTTGTCTACCACCCTTCTACTTTCCCAAGCAGGATGTCCCTCTCCAGGGAATGGTCTCCCTGACCACATGCTCACAGCCTGTGGGATGAAGCTTCTCTATCTGCTCTGCGAAGGAGCAGCGTGGCTGTGCTTCCTCCACTCTGTTGGCTCTTCTGGCAGTGCCTGGTGTCCACTCCGTGTCCTTGACCAACACCCGCATGCAAATGCATCTCCATTCATCACCTGCTTTCACATGCATGTAAGGTGTGATAGGTAGGTGTATTGTGCCAACCTGGTCAATAGGAACATGTGATATTAATAAGGTCACAGTTTGATTGGAGGGCAAAGAGATAAATGACTTGACAAGCCCCGCCTCTCTCTTTCTTTTCCCAGCCCCCCCCCCCCACCTCTCTCTTACTCTCTGGTGATAGGATTAGCATTCTGCTGCCTTAGCTAGTTCTCTGTCTCATCTTGTGAGCTACGCTACCTGTGGGACTGCCAACCTATGGATTGTGTCACTAGAGCTTGAGGTTCCTTCAAGACCTGCTTTGCTACACTGCTGGTATATACATAGCTTGAGTTTGGGACTATTGGATCCTGTCATCTTGCTGACTGTTGGTGACCTGCCCTGCTGTTTGCTGCCTGTGGTCGGGCTGCCTGCACTTTCCTAGGGAAGTCTCAGCTGTCTGCTTCCTTGACCTTGCTCACAAGCAGCCCTTGTGAGTTGCAAGTCTTCCAGTATATTAACTGTTCCACAGCAATGAGTTGAACTGAACCCTCTGTACTGTTGTGTGGCCTAATTCACTGCTATATTCCTTCATGCTGTATTTATCCATATACATATATATGTAATCATAAGTGTCCCAGCTTTGTTTCTCTAGAGAACCTCGTGTAACACATGGGGTAACTGCAGAAGAACAACAAAATGCTGAAGATAACGACAGCAACAAGAAAGTGGTTACCACGGTACCTTTGACAGGGAGCACCAGAAATTCAAGGCAGATTCAGAAGAGGCTGTGGAATGGGGAGACTCATAGCTGATGAGTCAGACAGATCTTAAATGAAAGCAGAGGATATAAGAGAGACATTTGCCTGTGATTGTGATATGTTGAAGGCACTCTAATTCTATGTTGGATGCATGGACCAACCCCTAACACATGTCAAGTGCTGTGTTCTAGGTTCTGGGGGTCATCACTGAACACACTGGGACACACATTTCTGCCCCACAGGAATTCCATGCTAGAGCACAGACCATAAGCACCCAAAATCCATGCACTGTATGTAACAATGTAGAAGCAGATCTGAAAGAAACAGAGCGGGCACAGGACTTGGAAGTGCTGGGGGCACAGAGGCCTCGCTCAGCATGTCATAAACTCTTGGGGGCCATAGAGTCATGGACTGGTTTTCATAAGTAGATTGCCAGACCTTTCTTCTTGGACTGGAAAACCACTCAGCATCACAGCAAACATGGAAGCCCCCACTGACAGAAAGGACATGCCATTTGGCCTGGGGAACTGGGGTAGTTACATGGCTTCATAGCGACTTGATAAATATGACTGAAGGGATGGAGTATGGTCTGTCCATCACATCATAGTCTGATGGTTGCTTCCTTGTGGGAGCGACCTTTTCATGAGTATTCTGGGAATTTCCGCTCTTTCTCCGATTCACCGTCCTGCTGACGAGGCAGCTGCAGCTACGCTGATGGCAGCCAAGCTCTGGGGATGATGCATCCACTGCCATTGGACCCAAGGCTTTCTACCTACCAGCCTGTGATTTTCCTGCATTCGGCATCATTGCAGCTGCGTGAGTCTGAAGAGGAATTCATGGGCTGCTATCAGATGTATGGACTTATAGACTACTGCGAACTTGGTTTGGACTGGGCTGGGATGCTTTATTGATGTATAATTACTTCTTGATGTAAAGTTCTCCCTGACAAACTTAAACGAGTGTCTCTGGACTGGTTTCTCTCGTCAACCTGGTCTAACGCAGGAACCAAACCCGGCTCTCCCTCGTGGGAGGTGAGAATTCTATCGCAGGATCACCACCAGGGGGATTCAGAAAGACTGGGTGTGCGCGTGTGTGTAGACAGAGAGAGAGAGAGAGAGAGAGAGAGAGAGAGAGATTTATCTTTAGGATTGGCTAATAATTACATGGCGACTGGCAAGGTTGCCGGGCTGGAGACTTGGTGGGAGTCGCTGAGGTCGAGGCTGGCTTTGCTCCTCTCTGGGAGACCTTAGCTCCCCATCCCTGGATGAGACACCTGCGCTCCATCGAGGATTATTGCCCTGGTCGAGAGCCCATCTCCCCCGCACCTTCAGAGCAGCTCTGAGTTTGACCACTTCCCTGGCTCAGCCAAGTTCACACACAAAAAAACTAACCACTGCCCCTAGACCCGGAAGAGGAGCCCCTGGAGCCTGGCGGAGGAGGAGGAGGGCTGCTGCTGGCTGAGGAGACTGGGACGGGAGGGCGGGGAAGGCAGTCCACGCCTCAACTTCATTCTCTTGGCCTCTCATCTCCTGCCCAGGCTGCTGCTGGCCCATAGGGAATCCCAGCTGGAAGCCAGAAGACAAGGAGTCTGACCCCAGCTGCTTGCTTCCAGGCAGCAGGGAGCCGAGGATAAGAGGGTGGGGACGGGTGGAACCAGGAGCAGAGACTCAGCACGGGCGGGCAGTGTGTGTGGGCCTGGACCACGACGGTGATTCTGGTTGGGTGCCGCGGGAGGGGGCATGACAGAGAAATGACATGATCTATGGACTGTCACCCACTCATGAGTAGAGGCCACGTATCACCTGGAGCAGCAGGCCCTGGATGAGCAGAGGGAGCCAGTGGCATCAGTGGCAGCTGGGGGGAGTTGGGGGGGCGGGCAGGGTTGTGCATTCTGAGGGACAGGCCCTGCCAGGACCTCCCAGAGCTGCCTGCTCCTTTAAGACTCCACCCACCCTCAGCCTGATGGGCCTGGCCCTCCCCACCCCACCACACCCAGGGTCCCCCTGAGACACAGCTGCGTGGGGGTGTCTCAGAGTTATCTACTTCTCCCCGGTGGGTCACTACTGTCCTGGGCTGATCGTGCAGGACACAAGCACAAGCCTGATTTGACGCTTCTGCCCCGGCTACCTGATGCCAGGGGTCATGATCACCTCATTGCGGGACTCATCCGACAAATGCCACCCTGGGCTTCACCCACACTGGCCCTCCTCTGCTTTGCTGGGGGAGGTCACCGCACAGAGCTGGCCAGCCAGGCCCTGAGTTGGGGGGTCAGGGAGGAACCTTTCCAGAGAGGGATCCCTGAATGGTGCCAACTGATAAATGCATGACCACTCACCAAAGGTTGGTGGTTCAAATCTACTCAGAGGAGCCGAAGAAGCAAGGCCTGGCACCCCTGATTGGGCTGTAGCCCTGGAAACCTGTGAGGCAATTTTATTCTGCACATATGGAATGGCAGTGAGTCACGCTTGATCAGATGGCCACCACCACCACCAATTCCCTAAAATGCCCAGCAGACTGGGGGCAAGCTGTGTTACCAAGAAGGCCGCCGGGGCGGGCAGGCAGTTGGCATTCAATCAGCAAACTCTGGAGGGCTTTTCACATGAGTTGGTGTGGTGAATTGAGTGGTGGGCCCCACAAAAGCTATGTCCCAAACCCTGCCACTGGTCAAAGTGACCTCTTTGGGGGAAAGGGTCTTGACTGATGCGGCTAAGTTGAAGCTCTTGAGATGGCTTCACCCTGGATTAGCTGGTGTGGTCTTCGATCCAGTGACCAAAGAGGAGAAGGGGTAGACAGAAAGGGAGGCTGTGTGAAGACAGAGGTTGGTGTGATGGGGCCACAATCCCAGGAGACCGAGGAGAGGTGAGGATGAGGTCTGCTGTAGCACTGGGCCTCGGCTCTGGACTCCTTTACACGAGTACTCTAGCAGGATACACAGCTGCTGCATGGACCCACAGGCTTAAGTTGCTTGTTACAGAAGCTCTATGGGATGAATAGTCTGGTGACCTGGGGTGAAGGACAAGCCATCCTTGATGGTGGCTTAGAAGCCCCAAACCACTAATGCCTCTGGAGGGTCGTGGAGCCCCTGGCTGGATACCTGGGGTCTCCATTCCAAGACACATCAGGGCCTTAGATCTGCCAGGACCCAGAGGGATTAAACAATCAGAAATATGAGGATTTAAGGAGATATCACTGATTTGATGAGATGGGATGTGCAACCATATAGACTATACTCTTCTTTGAATGTATTATCTTCCACAAACAAAAGGGGAAAGAATATATAGAAATGAATAAAAAGTTAAAATCTTTAAGAGGAGAGAGAGAGCGAGGGCACAGCCTGTGGCAGTTACAGAATGTCATGTCAGGGCTGAGCCCTGGTGGTGTAGCGGTTGAGTGAGGGACGGCGGCCCACAGGGCTGGCAGTTCAAATCCAGCAGCAGTTCTCCAGGAGCCAGGCTGGGTCTCCCACTGCCGCCAGAGGGCAGTGATGCCACAAAACACAAGAAACAGAATGCTATGTCAACTTGAAGCTATAGAAGTGTAGGGATGGAGTCTAGCCTGTCAATCAGGTCACAGCCTGATGCCACCTCTTTGTGGGTGTGGCCTTCTCATAAGGAGTATCCTGGGAACCTCTCTCACCTTCATGTGGACTCACCACTCAGAGACCTGCAAGAGCCCCTGAGATGCGACCACTGCCACCAGATCCACGCAACCCTGCACCCGCCGGCCTGTGATCTTATCGCCGCATCATCGCCTGTGGTTGTGTGAGTCTGAAGAGGGTTTTATGGATGAGTATCAGACTATGGGCTTGGTCTGGACTGGGCCGGAATATTTGCTTGACAGAGAATGACTTCTTGAGAGAAAGCTCTTTCTTGCACATATATGAGTGCTGCTGGGCTTGTTTCTCAAGTCAACCTGGCCTAACGTACTGCCTTAAACCCCCTCCCAATTCCTTACCCCTCAGGTCTTGATGGGTCTGATTGGCTAGCTGAGGAGGAAAAGTATAGCCAAAACGCACTTGGATTCTTCTGTGACACACGAGTCAGTTTCAGACCAGCAAAAACAACAAAACGAAATAGCTCCCCGTTATTCAATTGACCCCAACTTTTTTTTTTAATTCCAATTCTTAACAACAACATGAACAGAACATAATTGTCCCTGTGGGTTTCCCACTCTATATAAATCTTTATGGGAGTGGAAAGCCTCTTCTCGCTCTATGAAATGGCTGATGGTTTCAAACTGCTGACTTTACAGTCAGCATATAACTCTCTGCACCACCAGGGCCTATCCGAAATCAGATCAACGGGTCCAGAACTCAGAAGAGGCTCTGAGTCACGTCAGGGTGAGAGGCCATTGAGAGGCCTGGCTCTGGTTGGTTGGTGCCCTGATATGAAGCTCTCCAACAGGAGGAGTTTCACCTGGAGACCAGCTGGTCCAGAGCAACACTCTCCTGACAAAGCCAGCTCCCCTGCCTCCTGGGGCTCCCACCCACAGCCTTGTCGCAGCAGGCTCCTCACTCTCCGCTCAGCCTTCTTCCCAGAGACAGCAGGACCAGACGCCATCTGGCTCCTGAGACTTTTCAGCGAGACCATTCAGGCAAGGCTGAACTTGCTCAACCCACAATCCCCCCTGCCAGCTGGCTGCACAGCCTGGCCGGCATCCCACACACCCTGCCTTCCTCCTCATGCCGGCTGCCTTGATGGAAGCATGGAGGCTTCTTCTGACTTAAGCGAAAGGCAGGCTCGGCGAGTGCATCTCAGAGAGGGGAGAGGTGCTCAGCAGAAGACTGACCCGAGCTGGACAGGAAGGGCCCTGTCCAGTAGGGAGTTCACTGTGTCCTACCCAACATGGGTATTGGAAATCTAGAGTTGGGTTGAAGAGATGGTCTTCCATAATGGGCTGGACTGGAGTGGGTTCAGTTTCCATATGCAACCCAGTGTGATAGGTTCCATTGTCAGTTGAGGTCACACCAGAGTAGAAGAGCCTCCCTTCCAACAAACAGAATCTGGCAGAGGTAATGAGGGGTCACATTTGAGACTAGGTGCTAGAAAGATGGTGCTTTCTTCTCAGGCACATTAGGAGAAGCTAGCTGTACTGTGGGGTGTCATTGGAGTGGAGAGACCCCCATAGGCCAGCCACTTGCTCACACCAGCTTCACCCACCAGGGACAGACCCAGGCAACTGCTTGGTTGCAACCTCAGGAGAAATATTGACCCAAAGCTCTCAGCATTTCCACAGAAAGGATGAGATGATAGATACTGTTTTAAACCACTCTATTTGGGGCACTGTGTTAGACATTAATAGATAATGACTGCAAGGGGGTACCTCCCCCCAAAACGGAATTGCACTGGGTGGAGTAGAGCTTTGGTAGTACGCATTTGCGTTCAACTCGATTGGCTGGAAGGTAAACCCAAAGAGGAGGGTTTAATGCAACGTGCCTTTAGACATCATGGCTTTCCAGCGACGTCACACGATGGCTCTTTGAAAACTGATCTCGTTTGCTTTTGATCCCATGTCTTCCTGCATGGGCACCGAGGGCATGGCTCACCTCCAATGTGCATCTCCACGGGCAGAAGAACTGGTTTGCAAAGGGAAGTGACGGTTGTTTGAAGTCGGGGGTCATCTGATGTCTTACGTGTAAGTTCCGCTAAAGCCGGGCTGGCTTGTTTTGTCTCACTCAATGTGTGGAAGCCAGTGGAAGCGCAGGCAGGTCTAGTGTGCCACAGGGGAAACGGCAGCTCCCACGGGACAGAGGCGCTGTGGTACCCTTCCTGGAAACGTGCAGCCCTGGAGATGAGATGTTCGTGCCTCTGCTCTCAAGACAAAGACATCTTCCTGACCACAGCCTTGGGATGTGCAATGACCCTTTTACTGGATGCAGCTCTGCAGTGTAGAGGTCCTGACTTAGAATGAGATGTGTGCTCTTAGAACTTCTGGGTCATCCGAACCAGCTCCAGGAGGCTACCGAATGAAACAAAACCCATTCTTCAGAAAGATACGGGTGGCAGGAAACTGGAATCGGATACAGTTAGAAAATGGAGTAAAGCACCTGACTATATATATAGATTTTTAAAAAACCATCATTCTGCTCAAGTTTTAAAAGAGAATCACTATATACCAAGGGCTGAAGAAGAAAGAAAATGTTTTGAGAAGGATGATGGCAACCAATGTACAAATGTGCTTTGCGTACAATAGATGTATGTACGGACTGTGATAAGAGTTGTATGGGCCCCAATAAAATGATTTTTTTAAAAGAGAGAATCGCATAAAATATATACATATGTATGTATATATTTGTGTGTAGCTATATATATTTAAAGGACTCAACCATGGACAGAAATGTCATTTTTTGCCTTTGAAAGCAAATGTTATTTTTATTATGTGGTTGCTGTTAGGAGTGGCTGGCTCAGCTCCAGCTCCCAGAAGTCTTAGATGTAAAGGATGCTGCTTCGCGCTGCCACCCTCTCCCCCCCCCCCCCCAACCCCAAGCACCACAGCCCTCACCACGGCCGCTGTGCCAGCGCCCAGGCTGCAGCCACAGTGTCCATCCACTTCCTTGGGGTCTTCGTCGTTTTCGCTGCCCGCTGCCCCTCCGTTTTACCAGGCATGATGTCCTTTTCCAAGGACAGGTCTCTCCTGGCAACACGTCCAAAGTATGAGAGCGGAAGTCTTGCCACGCTGACTTCTAAGGAGCATTCTGGAAGGAAGGGGATGGGGAGTGTCTGCTTGGTGATGACAGTGCTTCCTTTTGGGAACTAGAGGTGGGGGGTGCCCAATGTGGCAAATACACTAAACGCCATTGGAGTGCACACTTGACCATGGCTAACAGTTCATGTTTTACCTGTTTAACAACAACAACAACAAAATCAAGGGGCTGCCCCAGATGTTCCTTTAGGGACAGGGAAAGGATGCCCCCTGCTGGGCAGGTTGGAAGGGCAGTGCCAGATAAACGAAAGCTTTCACGGGACCATAGAACCAGCTAGGGCTGGCTGCACAGACCCACACGGTCTATAACACATTCGAGTTGTGGGCAACGGTGACCATCCTTTTCCAGTTTGGTTCTGTATATCTTCTTGTTAGCAATAGGCAGTGTTGGTCCTACCCAGAAGGCGCCTTCGAGGCAAGGATGGTGAGGATTCCTTTCACCGACGTTGGGCACGTTGTCAGGAGAGACCAGTCCCTGAGACCCACATCCTGCTTGGTCAAGCGGAGGAGCAGCGGAAAGGAGGAAGGCCCTTCATGGAACGGGTGGGCACAGCGGGGGCATCCAGGGGCTCAGGCGCAGCAAGCACCGTGCAGGGGCCCGGACGGGGCAGTGTTTCGCTCTGTCCTGCGTGGGGTCGCTTGCTGTGGATCAGAACCGACTCAGTGGCACCCAGTGACAAACCACGCAGTCTGCAGAGGCACCTGTGTTTAGAAATCCACAGCAGGACTAGCAAGGAAACACAAGCAATCTGTGCTTCTCCGGCCATCCAACCCTGCCATGGATACTCCGTACAAGGTGGCAGCATGGAATTAGCAGCTTCTCGTCTCAGATGTCGCGTTTCCAACCCCCAAGGAGAAGGAAAGACAGGATGGATCAAGATCCTGGTCACAAAAAGCAGTGATTGTGAAAACAAATCCCCAATTGATCTCAGAACCGACCGGCCGTGCCGTCGGTATGGCACCTGTTCTAACTTGGGGACCCCCTGGGACTTGAGGGGTGGTTCACGGATAGCCTCGTTGTTCTTTAAATGAGGGTGGATTTCCTCTCATTGGCAGCTTCTCCTCGTGCACGGGCCTCAACGCGCTGGCCCTCTGACAACAATGCTGTGTCCACACAGCAGTCAGCCCCTGAGTGGCACAATCAGGCGCTCGACTATTGGCCAAGCGGTTGGACATTCTAACCCAGCCAGAGGCTCCTTGGGAAAAGGGACTGGCCATCGACTTCCCAAAGTCACAGCCCCGAAACCCCTGGGGCCACACTTTTGCTCCGAACACACAGAACCTACTCAATCAGAATCTTATTTGTCTGACGAAAGCTCAGTCTCATTAGCCTGAGGGTTCTAGAACAGGGTGGAGTTCTGCAGGGGTCTTCTGCTTAACCCTGAGCCAGTGTGGACCCAGAACCTGCCATTACTCCTTGTTAGTCCCAAGTCCATACTCTCTGGTTTCCCCAAGCCCCTCTGACCATAAAGTCCCAAATCTTGAGAGGCAAAAGATGCTGGGGAGCACAGATGCCAAGAAACCTGCTACATAAGGGCCTTGGCCCAGAAATAAAGGACGGGCGGCATCCTGGGTCCCTGAGTTGCCTGCTGTGTGCTTAAGAGCTAGTGGGCTCTAACAGACAGACAGACAGACAGACTAAGTTGACTGCCATGTAGAGACCCCACAGGACAGGGCAGAGCTGCCTCTGTGGGTTTCTGAGGCTGTCACTCTTTATGGGAGCAGAAAGCCTCATCTGTCTCCCTTGAAGGGGCTGGTGGTTTCGAACTTCTGACCTTGATGTTAGCAGTCCAACATGTAACCCACTACGCCCCAGGGTTCCTTCTCTCCAGCTCACTGCCATCCGGTCAGTTCTGACTCAGAGTGGCGCCCTAAGACAGGGCAGAACTGCCCCTGTGGGTTTCTGAGTCGGCAACTCTTCAGATGAGTAGCCAGCCTCCTCTTTCTCTGGAGGAGTGGCTGGTGGCTTAGAACTGCTGACCGTGAGGGCTCCCACAGGCAAATGGGCAAACTGAAAAGCCAGCAGAACCAAGTCTTAAACTTCTAAATGCTTGATTCATGGAACTTACATTTGGAAATCATAAACCAGCTGAGTGAGGAGGAGCCAAACTCCAGCTCCAGCTCCAGTGAGTGGATCTCTCCAGGGCATCCTCTCTCTCGCATGCAGTCTCCTCTCCTATAAAGCGGTGGCTTTTATTCTCAGGGGTGGCTGGTAGGCTGAAAGGAGGTAGATGCATCTTGACACACGTGGACAAGGTCTAAGTGTGAGACAACATGACCAGGATTTACTCTGATTGATGGGCATCAGAATTTTCCAGAAATACATTGACAAGGAGACCTTGAATCCCTACCTCGGAGGTGGGCCAGCAGAGATACACGACCAGGCCTGTCTCATGCAGGGTGGCAGATCTGTCTGGGCTGGGACAGCCCCCTCGCTCCAAATCTGTCGTTTGCTGTGAAGAGAAAATAAGCTGGTCCTCAAAGGTCAAATGTTACACATGAACTGCTCATTATAATTATTCTTGTTTTTCAGGATGAACAAATCTGGACCTGTGGGTAATATGATGATCAATGGAGAAAAGGGTGAACTTGTCAAGGATGTTGGCTTGCGTGGGTCCAGAGTCTACAATCACGCAGAAGCAGTCGTCAAGAGTTCAAACGACACATTGCATTGTCTACATCTGCTGCACAAGACCTCTTTGGAGTAGTAAACAGCAAGGATGTTGCTTTGAGAATTAAAGGGCACCTGACTCAAGGCATGGTGTTTTCCATGGCTTCGATTGCATGTGGACGTTGGACCTTCAATAAAGATCGAAGAGGAAACAATACCTTTGAATTGAAGTGCTGGTGAAGAACACTGAGAGTATCGTGGTCTCTTCAAAGGATCAATGAGCCTGTGTTGGAAGAAGTACAGCCAGAATGCTCCTCAGAAGCAAGGATGGCAAGACATTGTCTCATGCCCTTTGGACATGTTGTCAGGAGAGTCTAGTCTTAGAAGAACGACATAGAAGGAGTGGGAGGCCCTGGGGGAGATGGATGGACGTGGTGGCTGCGGCAGTGGGCTGAGGCACTGGAGCCAGGGTGAGGACGGTGCAGACTGTGCGTGCCTCATGCAGTGGTGCGTAGATAGGCTGGCTGTGGGTCTGCACAGACTCAATGGTACTAACAGCAACAACAGACTATGACGCCTCAAAGAACAAGAGGACACAGTGACTGAAGCAATGGACTCAAACGCAGGAACCATTGTGAGGACAGCCCAAGACCAGGCACTGCTGTACATACTTTGTTGCTGTACATCAGAATCCATTTGTGGCACTTAACAACGAAAAGGACAATAATAGCATCATGCCCTAAACACAGCGCAATGATAATAAGCTTTTGTAAGGTGGGGATGAATTAGCACAAAGAATAATTTCCATCAGCTTCTTGGGAATGGAGGTACTCCTGGGTGATGCCAAAGTTTAATGCCCTCATACCTCCTTACAGAGGGGTCATGGGGAGGACAGAAGTCAATCAGTGTAGCAACGATGAAATATGCAACTTTCCACTAGTTCTTCAAAGCTTCCTTGATCATGATCCCAATTCTACCTTACAAATCCGGCTAGACCAGAGGTTGTATACTGGTACAGATAGGAACAGGAAACATGGGGACTCCAAGACAGATGATCCCTTCAGGACCGAGTGTGAGAGTGGGATGGCGGGAGGGTGGAGGGAGGGTGGAGTAGAAAGGGGGAAGCGATCACAAGGATCTACATATACTCTCCTCCCTGGGGTACTGACAATAGGGAAGGGGGTGAAGGGAGGCATCGGACAGTGTATGATATGACAAAATAATAATAACGGATAAATTACCAAGGGTTCATGAGGGAGGGGGGAGCAGGGAGGAGGGGGAAATGAGGAGCCAATATCAAGGGCTTAAGTAGGACTCAAATGTTTTGAGAATGATGATGGCAACAAATGCACAAACGTGCTTTGCAGACAATGGATGGATGATGGATTGTGATAAGAGTTGTATGAGCCCCCAATAAAAAGGATTTTTTTTTTTAAAAAGGGAATCTTAAAAAAAATGTTTCAGGCACTTGGCTGCTAACTGAAAGGCTAGAGGTTAGCAGAGGTGCCTTAGAAGAAAGACCTGGTGATCCACCACTGGCAACTCAGCCATCCCACCCTGTGGAGGGCACGTCTAGCCAGTCCCACAGGCATCCTGCTGAGTCGGCGCCGACCTGATGCACCACAGAAGGAGAGCACTGCTGCGTCCTGCACCGTCCCTGCAGCTGCTATTCTGTTCGAGCTCCTTGTTCGAGCCTTTGTGTCCATCTTGTCGGGGTCTTCTCCTCCCTGCCCCTCCACTTTACCAAACACGATGACCTTTGCCAGGCACGAGTCTCTCCAGATGACACATCCAAAGGAGGTGAGACAAAGTTTCGCCATCCTTGCCTCCAGGAGCGTTCTGGCTGTCCTTCGTCCAATACAGATTTGTTTGTCCCTTTGGCAGCCTATGGTACCTTCAATATTCTTCACCAGCGCTGTAATTCAAATGCATCGATCCTTTTTGTTCTGCCCTCTTCAAGGTCCAACTTTCACGTGCTTATGGGGACATTGAAACTACCACGGCTTGGGTCAGGCGCACCTTAGGCCTCAACATAACACCCTTACTTTTCAACCCTTGACAGAGGTCTTGTGCAGCAGCTTGACTCAAGGTAAGGCGTCTTTTACCTCTTGACTGTTGCTTCCATGATCATTAATTGTGCATTCGAGCAAGACAAACTCCTTCATAACGTCAGTCTTGTCTCCATTTCTCGTGATGTCCCCTGTGGATCCGTTTGTGAGGATTTGAGTTGTCACCCATGCTGAGGTTACCGTCGTTGATCAGCAGCAGCAAGTGCTTCAAGTCCTTCTCACTTTCTTCCAGCAAGGGTCGATCATCAGCAGATCAGATGTTAATAACCCATGCTCCAATCCCGATGCCACCTGCTTCCCTTCTTCTTCCTCTAATCCAGCTTCTGCTCAACCTATCAAGTGAATAAAGATGGTGAGGAGGTACACCCCTACAGCACACCTTTCCTGATTTCAAACCAGGCACTATTCCCTTGTTCTGTTCAAACAATCACCTCTTCATCTAGGCACAGGTTTGGCAGAAGTGCGGTGAGCACTCTGCAGTTCCCACTCTGTGCAAAGCTATCCACTGTCTGCTGTGGTCCACACAGTTGAATGCCTTTGTGTGTTCAACAAAGCACAAGTGAACATCTTTCTGGTATTCTCGGCTTTGGGCCACGATCCAGCTGACATCAACGGGGTTCCACATTCATGTCCTCTTCTGAGTTTGGCCTGCACTTCTGGCAGCTGCTCCCTGTCAGTGTGTTCCTGGAACCTTTGCTGGGTGATGTTCAGCACCACTTTACTAGCTTATGATATCCGTGACATTGTTCTATAATTTGAGTGACTTCTCTTTGGAATGGGCACAGATATGAATCTCTAGTCCAGACAGTTGGGCAAGTAGCTGCCTTCCAAATTTCCCGGCATAGATGAGAGAGTGCATCCAGGGCTGCATCAGCTTGCTGAAACATTTCTATTGGAGCCTTGTGTTTGCTGGACAAATGCTTTCTGAGCAGATTAAAGTTCTTCCTTCAGGACCATTGGGTCTAATCATATCCAACTTCTTGAAGTGGTTAAATGTCGACTAGTTCTTTTTGGTATAGTGACTGTTTGTTCTTTCCAGGTCTTTTGAGGCTTCCCTCATCTTTCAATATTTTGCCCGTAGAATCTTCCCGTGGACAGTAACTAGCTATTTGGAATGGAGGATGTTTGGTCTGGGTGCCTCATTCCACACCACCCAAGATGATACTCAGTTCAACTCAACAGAAATGTACTGAGCTTCCATTTTGTCCCAAGCACTGGAAGCCCAAATAGTCTCCCCTGTGGGTGTCCTCTGCCTTAGCTCTGAGAGCTGATCTCAGCCTTTGTTTTAGAGTTTGAAGAGGGTGAATAACCCCAAACCTGCAGATGTACACAGCCCTCCTGCTAGATTCTGGCTAGGGACCACCCAGGAATGAACATCAGCAGAGCTGGGCATCCTAGTTTGAATCCGTACCTTCTAGCAGCTACAAAGCCCTTGGGTCCCTCAAGGGTAACCCAAATCAGAAGCCTGGTATTTAAACAGACAACCATCTGTCTTGTTGGAATGGCAGGCATTTAAATTAGAATGTCCTGTGGCCAGGAATGCAGAAGATGACATTTTGTGTGTGCTTTCATAAGATAGTGTGTTTTAAGATGCTACACTTATCTGGTTGAGCAGAATTGTGTGTGTGTGTGTGTGTGTGTGTGTGTTTAAACCACCACTGAAGCCCAAATCAATTTTCAGCCTGAGTACTCTCTATGATTTTGTTTCAAATACTGAACAGATGGGGCTCTGAGTTGAGCCCTCGTGAATCCAAGCATCAGCATGCTTGCCGAATCAGAAACACAATGAGCGAGCAGGACTCAGCCTGATATACAAGAACATTGTTGGTTTTTTTTTTTTAAATACTCCCTGACCCCACTCCCCCAGCTCTCAGCTCACCTCCCCAGCCCCACTCCCAGGTTCACAAAACACCTGTCCGAGGCTCCTGAAAATATAAGACTCTCTAGGGACGAACTGTCTGTCCTGGGACAGAGGCACGAGACACCAACGACATGCCACAGATCCTAAGCAGGGGTCATTTCTCAACCTGGTTCTGGGGAGTAGGCAGGCAGGAGGCAAAGTCGACTTTGCCCCCAAGGTGAAGGACAGAGACCTTGTCCTCTTCTGGTTCTGAGCAGTATAGAACTCAGAGCTGGGTGACACCATAGGCTTGGTCTGGTCACCCCTTCTTTCGTAGATGAGGCCAAGGGGACATGAGAAGGACTCCTCTTTGCAAAGATACTTAGCTGGCGGGAGGCTGTCGCGCGCCCCTCGCCGAGACGGATCAGGTCAGGAACACACAACACACGACGCGATAAATGGTCAGGACTCTTCTGATGGCGTTTACAGCAAAGTTTAATGAAGCCGCCTCACTATCAGGAGGTCAGCGAAAGAAGAACAACCCCGAGGAGGAGAAACCCAAAGCTTTTATAGCCTATTTTAGGCGTGGCTCTATGCGATTGGTGCAGAGGCTCTATTGCATCACCAGATATACTCGAGCATGCGCAGTGCTACTTGTTTACCACCTACAGGCTAAGCGTCAGGGTGCGGCCAGGCGCCATCTTGTAATGGCGGGCGCGGTTTTGTAAAGGTTTGGCTTCCACAGGAGGCAAAGCCAGGGTCACAGGGAAGAGCTTCTAACATTGTCTCCATTGGAGTCCTTGAGACAAACAACACCAGTGACTCTAGATACACCAGGGTCTCATGGAAAATGGAATTAGAAGATATCAGAAGTCTTCCACGAGCTCTTTGAAGCCGCTCTCCTGTTGCCTCCCATACATTTTTTTCAAGAAGCACATACTGCAGGGACTGACCAACCTCCAATCAGCAGGTCAGGCGTCAACCTGGAGGTTCCTGCCTGCAGGCTTGGGGGTCACGACCTGTAGGTCAGGTGACTGAGAGAGTGGGTGGAGTGGGACGTGGAGGGGTCGCAAAGTATCTACTTACAGTCTGGAAGCAAAACGCACCCTAAAGTTTTCAACCTTCCTAATGTCACGACCCTGTAATGTCATGCCTCATGTGGTGGTGACCCCCAACCATGAAATTGCTTTCATTACTACTTCATCATTGCCATTTTGCTACTGTTATAAATCAGAAGACCCCTGTGAAAGGGTTGTGAGACCCCCAAAAGGGTTGTGACCCACAAGTTGAGAACTGCCAAGGAATTCCCTTTTCAACGGATTGCTGGATGACAGTGAGTTAGACTACAATATGGAAGGTCATTACGCTACATTGCCACATAGATACATTACCATGTAGAACAGCAATTAGTCTAGTTCTTTGACCGAAGCACTGGGAAGCATGGCATAGCCAAGTTGACCTGTTAAATGAAACATCCCACCGCACACCAGGGCTTTAGATCTCAGAGCCTCCTTCCCAGAGGAAGATTCAGGTAGATCCAGAAGGTTGAGAGGCACTATTACATTGATTGCCTTTAGGGTACTATCTGGCTGACAGCGTCCTCTGCTTGTTGCATCTTGCCAACAGGTCAACACATCTTTGTTCAGTGCTGAGCTCCAGATGGAGAGGAGCCCAGTCACCCAGGGCTGGGGTGGCTGGACCCATTGGACATGGCCACGTAAAATTCCTTTGGACTCTTGTAGGCTTCAATGTGACATTCCAAGTAATCCCCTCCTGGCAGAACCCAGCTTTCTGATGTTGAGACTAAAGAGCTTAACAAAGCCGAACGAAGACCCTTCCAAAGCCTTCCCAGATATCAAATGACTCCCCCTCAAAGGAACGCAGATGATTTAGAAGTGCCCATATTAGATTTCCCTCGAGGGGCACTGGGTGTGACCACCAGTTGGAACGTGTGTGTTCTGCCATCCCTGGTTTGCGTGTAGCTGTTTATTTCCCCAGCTACTTTTCACATCACTGCCAGTGTCTCCCTCCCTGTCCACCAGATTAACAGCTTTCTTCGCTCAGATTCGTTTCCAGGTGGCTTGTCAGATCCAGTTTCAACTCCAATGGCCTTGGCCACAAGACAAGCAGGATCTGGGAAGTGAGGCACAATGCGGACAAAGAGGAAACAGGTGAAGGTATTTAGGTGGGGCAAATGCTTTGAACAGTTCAAATCCACCCCTCAGCACTGAGGAAGAAAAGTTTGGTGATCTGTTTAGGTAGAGCATTATCAATGGAAACCCCATGGGGTACAGTTGTGTTAATCTGGGTAGACTAGAGAAACAAATCCATAGACACTCATGTGTGTAAGAAAGAGGTTTATATACAAGAGCAACTAAACATTGGGAAAATATCCTGAACCAGTTCAGTCTAAGTCCTTAAGTCCAATATTAGTCCATATGTCTCATATCGATCCATGAGTGCTCTTCAGACTCACAAAGCACATGCAATGACACCAGGACAACCACAGGCCAGTGGGTGCAGAGTCTTGTGTATCCAGTGGTGTTGTAAGCACCTCAGCACTGGTAGGGGCCTTTCTGTGGCTTCTCAAGCGTCTCAGCACTGGCAGGAGTCTCCACGTGGCTTTTTCGGCTTCAGAGGTCTGGTTTCATTAGTGTAAGCCCATGTGGCTTCTTTTCTGGGCTATCTCCCAGGGAGTCAGCCTTATGTCTTGTCAGTAGAGTGTCTCCAAGGGACTGAGAGGTGAATCTCTCACCTTCAAGGGGGCCAGATTTCCCAGACTTCTCAGGAGAAGCCCATGCCCACACAGAGGTCTCAATGGCTATCTCCAGATTGACAGACTAGACTCCACCCCTACACTCTTAATCCTCAAATTGACACCAGATTAGGTGATGGCCACAGCAGTGCTACAGGAGCCTGGAGACCCATTGAGGGGGACCCGTTGCTGGGGTGATGGAGGAAACGTGGTCATTAGACTGACTCTCAAAGAGGAGCTTGAGAAGGAGGCTAGGATGGCAAGAGGGAAACTGAGGCAAGGACCCTAGGAGAGTCAAAGAAATGGCTCAGCATGATGGGGCTTGTGCAGCATGGTACAGCACTGTGGTGTCATCAGATTTAATTTTCTAAACCACTGACTCCATCCTTGGTTCTCTGGTGGCTTAGAGGGTTAGAAGATGGGCTGCCGATCACAAGGTCAGCAGGTTGAAACCATCAGCTGCTCCCTAGGAGAAAAATGAGGGCTTCTACTCCTATAAAAAATTCCAGGGCTGAGCCCCAGTGGCGTAGTGGTTGTGCGCTGGACTGCGGCCCACTGGGACAGAGGTTCAATTCCAGCAGTGGGGCTGGGCCTCCTACTCCCACCACCAGAGAGCAGTGATGTACCCCCCCAAAAAAAAGTTCCAACCTCAGAAACCCCCGAGGAAGTGCTGCCCTGTTTGATGGGGTCCCCAGGAGTAGGGATTGTCTCAGAGGCAGTGAGTTGGCTTTGGGGGTGTGATTTCATTCTCCAGCCTTCTTGACTCACACTCTTTTCTCCCGTTCCCAGTGTCCACCCCTCACCTTGCTGGAGACTCTCAGGGGACTGTCACCAGCCCAGGACTTCTCTTAATAAGCTCAAGAGTGAAATTCCAACTGGAGTTAGAAGCCAGTAGAAACTCATCATGTCTCGGTTTTTCAGACTGAAGCCTGCTATACGGCCCGACGTTTGACCTGTTGGCTTGAGCAGGAAGGAACCAAAGAGGTAGAAGGTCTAAGAAAGTGTTGATGCTGCAGTGTAAACTCTGGACTTAAGACTCTATGCCTCAGATTCTGAAGTGCTTCTGAATCTCATGAGCCTTCAGTTGGGTTTGGGTTGGGATCCTGGGGTCTGCACAGTGGGACCCCGATACTCAACCCCAATAGTACGTGGCATAATTGATCTCAATGCAAAATATCTACAAAATTTTGTGTCGGAGCTGGAATAAAACATTGGAATCCAACCTGACGCATGTGATTTCTGTAAACAAAAGCAGTTCGTGTTCTGCTCACTCAATGTTAGTTGGCATTCTTAGTCCGTGTTATTTAAACCTTTTGTGGCTGTGTGCCAAGCGGTCTACTATAATTTTCTTAGTTTTTGTGGCTTTTGTACTGTTTTTGGGTAATATATCTATATATATAGAGAGATATATGAATCATAAGAGTTTTGTGAAAATAATCATTACGATAAGGAACTGGTTAACCATGTTCTTGATATTGTTGATGATAATTTAGCAAACCCTTCTAGAAAACAGTTAAGAAAACATCAACAGCAGACCACATTGCACAGATTTTTTTTTTTTAAGACAAAGCCAGCCAGGTCCCAGTGAAAAAAATCAAAGAAGGGGAACAAAACCTCCTGAGAAGCAGCTACCAGTTGATTTCATGAAAGGGGTTGACCTTCCAAACAGTGACTCTCTCTCCATCCCTCCTCTCCACGTGTGTCCACAGATCCAGACCCTCATCCATCTCAAGGTATGGGCCATACTATAGCTGTTAAAAACTTGTTTAATGTTCTGCATTTAAAGTATATTATTTAACTCTGGACTTATTTACTTTGAAATTTCTGTGTCAGGTTTCATATAGAAAGGCAAGGATCGGGTAAACACTTGGTGGTCGAGAACGCCTTGATCCATTTTCAGTTGTTTCTTATGGGAAAAATGGATTTGGAACTCACTGAACTGCATCAAATCTTGATGCTCCTTCTAGAGCTGGATTAGTGTTGAGGTTTGGGGGATCCATCGTCCTTTTGAAGAGCTCCCCGGTGATACCAACGCCCTTGGAGAGTCATCATTCCACCACATCCTAGTCAGAGCTGGGGACCTGGGCTGTGAATCCAGGCCCCTGATAGGCCACCGCCTCATGGAGGTATCCAGCTGACTGTGACCTGATTGATAGACTGGACTCCACCCATAACTTCTCACAGGTGCCAAATTGGCACCAACATCTAACCTTCACACACACACACACACACACACACACACACACACACACACCCTCCCAAATAGGTGTGGTAAATCCTCATACTGTTGAGGGTAGGGTGGTGGTAGATAGTGTCCCATTTGGGATAAAAGTTTTTTTGTTATGCAAATGAAGTCACCTGGACAGAGTTCTGAGATTGGACAGGGGCAGTTCAGGTAACGAAAGCATCAAGCCCCTGGGGAGACCATACATGCCATTTCAGAAGAGCCCAGAGCCCCGCCAAGGAGCAGCGGCTGAAACCAGGTAGGACCTGCCTGCAGAGTCGACGCAGACAGTGAGCGTCCCCAGAACCAGCACCCTGCACTCAGACGCCCGTGGCCTCCTCACTTCCCATCCATTAGAGTCACCACTGTTGTAAAGTGACCAGATTTTAAGCAGGACACCATTAATCGGGGGTGGGTAGAAGGGGATGTTCTTGATTAAAAATGTGGTCTATATGGAGCAACAAAAATGTTCACGGAATGCAAAAATAGTATTGCAATAAATTTATTTAATTTTCAAACGCCGAGAGTGGCGGGACAGATTGTTAAAAAGTGGGACGTCTGGTCACCTAATGACTTAGAGGAGTTTGGAGAAACCAGGAACGCATGCTGCTCTGGCCTCATCCGAGGAGCTTGTTAAAGCGCAGATTGGTGGGCCCCGCCTCAGACTTCCTGAAACAGGATGTCTGCCATGGGGCCCGAGAACAAACACTGAGAACTAACACCAACAGCTAACACCACGAACAAAGCTGGGATGGTGCCGACACTGCTTGCGTGGGACCCGACTCAGAGAGTCCCTGTGTCAGCTTATTTGGGTGTGAAAGACCCCGGTTGTTACCTTGACAGGAGGACGAAGGCACACTGAGACCTGGGTGCTGATCCAAGTGGGTTTTTATGCAGGACGGAAGAGGATTTTTATAAAGGACAGGCAACCTCGTGGCACTGCACACCCACATGAGGCAGCCTGAGGCCAGAGAGACCGTGAGACGGCCGAGAGTGCACAGGGCAGGAGCTGAAGGGCGAAGAGGGAGACGAGCCAGGCACTCTTTCCAGTCAGCCGGGAGATATGGTTGAAGGTTTTGGCTGACCCCACTGACTGAATCAAGCCACCTGGGCCAAGTTTGGGCTGCCCAGGTGTACAGCCCACCTGGCTCGGGCTTAAATTGGCCCATGCCCAGTTAGTCTTGATGGATGGCTAAGATCTCACCTGACTCTCCTCTAACCTTTTGTAGGGGGCCTTCAGGCATGGAGAAGGCCAGCCCCCTGCTCCTGTTGTTGTCTACCTAACAACTGCGGTGGGGTAACTAAAGTGGGGTTACCGCATGGATCCTGGCTTTGAACCTGCCTCTCGACCTGACTGCCAAGTACCTCCTGTATTCTGAGATCCAGTTTTCCCATCCGCAGCTGGAGGAGGGAACCCTCACACTGGTGAGGAGGGGGCAGGGGGGTATGTGGGGGGACGTGGTGCTGAGCCACAGAGAGCTCACGTTGGTCACCTATGTCACCTGTGTGCCTTCACATATGTCCTGGCCCGTGTCTTACCTCCCATCCATTCCTGCAACGACAATGAAAAAAGTTGTTCTCCGCCAATCGGTCCGTTCTGTACGTTTCTTGACATACTAGCGTTTCTTTCCATGACCCTGCTCGGGAATGGAGACCAAGCCCGGCACCAGCTGGGTCCCCGGTCATGCTTCTAAAGCGTTATGTGCACACAGCTCACTGGGCAGACTTGTTCGAGGGCTCCTTGGTATACAGCAGGTTTGGGGCTCGAGAAGGTCCCTTTCTAACAAGCTCCCAGGTGAGGCCGCCGCTGCTGGCCTGGGATCACACTTTGGGTGGCAGGAACTCCAGCACGTGCTGATTCCACACGGTGTTGTTGCTGCTCTTGGGAGATGTCATCAAGTTACTTCTGACTCGCAGCCACCCCATGGGACGCATAATGAAATGCCCAGGCCTGCGCCAGCCTCACAGCATGAGGGAGCCATCGCCGCAGCCGCAGTGTCCATCTGCCTCCTCGAGGGCCCTCGTCATTCCCACTGCCCTTCCTCTTGACCAAGCGTGATGCCCTTCCCGCGCCACTGACCTCTCCTGATCACATGTCTGACATCCTGAGATGAAGTCTCTCCACCTTTGCTTTTAAGGACCATTCTGGTTGTACTTGCCCCCAGGCGAGTTTGTTGTTGTTCTTCTTCTCTTCTTCTTCTTGGTAGTATGTGGTACATTGGTTGCAGTACCATCATATGACACCTCTGTGGTCATATCCTGTCCCATCATTGCCCCAGGTGACCCATTGGCAGAGTACACTTTGAAGGATACTGGTGGTGATCGACTTTACTCTCCTGCATCAAGTCCGCGGAGACATGGGTTGCATTCAGCACGGGGTCCACATTCCATTTGTTTGATGTTCGTGGCTCAGTTTTCAGTAACCTGCTTTCCCAAACACTCTCACGTCTCATGTTTGCTCTAAAAGTCACCATCGACTTTTGGCTTTGAAATCTGAACGACAGCCCAACCAAACAACGGGAGACTCTAACATCACGCCGCCAACCCTGCACCAAATCATGGGGGTTCTTGGAAACCGTCCTGGAAGACAAATCACCAGATGTTCCTTAGAAATAAGAAGAGTGAGACTAAGTCCCCCTTCCTTTGGGCTCAGCAGCGAGAAGGACCGGTTCTGGGGGAAAGGACTTGATGTTCAGCAGTGTTGGCACTGTTAGAGCTGACACCAAGTCCGCTCCAACTCACAGCGCCCGTAGGTGTCACAGAGGAACCGTGGCGGGTTCCCATGCCATCCCCACAATATGTTGGTGCCCACCCTTGCTGCCAGTGCATCAATCCAGCTCATTGAATGTGTCCTGACTTTCTCCTTGAGGCTGATGTCCTTCTCCAGTGATCAGTCCCTACTACTGACATGCCCCCAAATCAGTGAGACAAAGCCTAGCCATCCTCACTTGGAAGAAGTAGCCAGGTTGCACTTCTTCCAGCATAGATTTGTGTGTTCTTCCACCGCCCATAGGATATTCAGTATTCTTCACCAATACCGTTCTTCTTCACTCTGCCACCCACCACCCCCTCCATTGTTTTGTAGTTTCCTGTACATGAGGTGACTGGAAATCCCATGGCTTGGGCCAGGTACACCTCAGGCATCAGAGCAGCATCTTTGATTTTTTTAACCTTTAAAGGGATCTTTCCCAGCAGATGTGCTCCATGCACGATGCCGTTTGATTTCTTGACTGCAGTTTCTGTAGACCTTAGCTGTTGATCCAAGTGGAATGAACCTTGACAACTTCACACTTGACTCTTCATCCTGACGTCTTGAGGACTTTTGTTCTGTTTCCCTTGAACTGCAATTGTACGGCAGGCTGGACACTGCAGTTTTCATTCCCAAGTGCTCTGAGCCCTCTTCACCTCAGCGAGCAAGGTTTTGCCATCTGCGTGACACGAGCTGTGAACATATCTTCCTGTAATCTCCATGCTGTGTCCTCGTCCTGTCCAGCGTCTCGGATGATTTGCTCAGCAGACAGAATGAATAATGATGATGACAGGGTACAACCCTGATGCCCACCTTTCCTGGTTTTCACACAGACTGCATTCCCTTGTTCTCTTGATCCATGTACAAGTTCTACCTGAGCACATTGAAGTATTCTGGAATTCCCATTCTTCACGAGGTTATCCACGGTATGTTATAAAACACACAACTGAATGCTTTTGTGTAGCCGATGAAGCCCAAGTAAACATCTTTCTGGTGTTTTCTTTTTGTAGCCAAGATCCATGTGCTATTCCTCATTTCTCTTCATCTTCTGAGTCTGGCTTGAGTCCCTGCCAGTCCCTGTTGGTGTACAACTGCAGCTGTTGCTGTACAATCCCGCCAAATGTTGCTTGCAGGTGATAGTCATGTTCTTGTTCAACAGTTTTGCTGCTAACCTCGAGGGGTATGAAAGTGGGGGAGGCCTCCCATGAGAGGGCCTTGGACTTCACGGTGACCGTGAAGCTGGCAAAGGGTGATTGCCTGAGGGGGTCTTCACGAGTGGGGGCTGACCAGGTGGGAATTTGAAAGAATAAGAGAAAACACAGATGTGATTCCATTTCTCACTTCCAACAGACTCACTGCCATGTGAGTCTCACTTCCTTTCAACCCTTGTGAACGAGGTGGTTCTCCCCTAGAATGGGAAATGCCTGCTCTTTTCTGTGAGCTTCAATGACTCTAGGTCCAAGATCACTTTGGAAAGTGGTAAGTTTATCACTGCAAATGATTCTTTTAAAAAAGCATTTTATTGGGGGCTCATCCAACTCTTATCATGATCAACACATGCATCAGTTGTATGCAGTCCACACCTGCACATTTGTGGCCATCGTCACTCTGGAAACGTCCTCCCTCCACTTTGGTCCCTGGTATCAGCTCCCCGCAAATGATTCTTTTTATAAGTAGAAAAGCTGACAGTGAAACATGAAGTTTGAACCTTTGGCAGTTTGCCATAGAACCAGTGGGATGAGGGCAGAGAGCAGCGAAGGGGGGTGGGGGATAGTTGGGTGTCTGATCCGAGCATCCTCCCACCACAATGCTGAAAACACCTCTAAGTGTTGACCACTTTCAAAGAGAGCCAGATGCACCAAAACATCTCTCGCTGGACAGTTGGCTCCATTGCCTAAATGCCCAACAGTGAGAGGAGGGACAACTAAGACCGTGGTGCATTCACACAGTGGATTGCCAGGTATCATTAAAACATAATGAATAAACACAATGAACACCGCCTGACCTGATGAGATTTGGAATACATTCTGCTGAGAGAAGGGAAAATACTGCACGAGACCACTATTGAGAGAAAAGAAAAAAAGAAACAAATGTACAAAAATGCTTGACATGATGGATGTGTGTGTGGATTGTGATAAGACTTGTAAGAGCCTCCAATAAAATGATTTAATCATAAAAAAGGAATCTTCACTGCACCCTTATACTTTAAAAAGAAAAAAGATCAAGAAAAAGTTTTCATACCTAAAGAAACAGTCTCGATGGATACCGGGGAAAGGAAAGAAAAGGAAAACAGGGGAAACAAAGGGTAGAAGGTAAAAAACAAACAAACAAATCCCACTGCCCTTAAGTCAGAATTGACTCACAGTGACCTTACAGAATAGGGTAGAATTGTCAGTGGATTTCTGAGGCTGTAGTTTTTTACAAAAATAGGAAACCCTATCTTTCTCTCATGAAGTGGCTGGTGGTTTCCAACTTCTGACCTTGTAGTTCGTAGCCAGACTCGTAACCACTATGCCCTCAGGGCTCTAGGCTTGAGGGTAGATAGGAATTAGCTTGGGTGAAAGAGAAAACACTATTTTGGTGAAGGGAGGGGAATAGGGCCAGACCTGGGGTGGTGTGATAAGTTGTTTTCTGAGTTATTGAATGCAAAACTGATGGTCCACACCACATCTAATTCACAGTACAAAGCTCTAAAAAGGGTTAACTAAATAGTTACATCTTCACTAGTCCCAGCCTTCACTGAGTCAGGAGGATGTGTTAGTCTGGATAGAGAAACAAATCCATAGAAACTCATGTGTGTAAAAGAGAGAGATTAATATAAAGGGTAATTGTACATTCAGAAAGGATCCCAGCCCAGTCCAGACCAAGCTCATCAGTCTAAAATTAGCCCATATGTTGGCTAGAAATCTATAAAGTCCTCTTCAGACTCATGAAACACAGGCAATGATTCCAAGTACAGGACGATCACAGGAAGTCTTTGGGTCCACTGGTGTTGTACGCATCTCAGCGCTGGTAGGCGTCTCCACATGGCTCTTCCAGTTCCCAGGGCTGCACCAGGCTAGGTCCATGTATCTTCTTGTCAGGGATGTCTTGGAGGAAGTCAGCCTTGTCAGTGGGGTGTCTCTAAGGGAGTGAGCAGAGAGAGAGAGAAGTGCCTCCTGCCTCAAAGGAAGAAATACAGAATTTCCCAGAATTCTCAGAAGAAAGCCATGCGCACACAGAGGCCTCGTGGGCTATGATCCATGGACAGACTAGACTCCACTGCTTCACTCTTAATCCGCAAATTGACACCAAATTATGTAACTCCCACAGAGGGCTTCAGAGGCAAAGTGAGTTGTGGGAAAGTGAGAGCTCTTCTTATAGCACTGTTGTAGGCGTCGAAGATCTCAGGCCAATGCCCAGGCCCGCAGAGCCAAGGTCTGACAATGAACATGTTCATCTCGTAATGGACAGAGCCATAGAGTTCCCAACACAGTCCTGCTTCTGTCGTCTTACTTTCAACACTCTACCCCATGAGATGGGTTTTCAGATAAGGAAACCGAGGCTTAGAGAGGTCAAAAAGAATCTAAACCCACTGCCTTCCATTCAATTTTTCCTCATACTGACTCTTCAGGACAGAGTAAAATGGCTCCATTGTGTTTCTGAGGTTGTCCATCTTTCCAGAGGAGGAAGCTGCAGCTGTAATGGCTGGTGTAGGGTGAAGACAGAACTTCTCCACAATTATTATGCTCCAGAGATTGAGTAGACTATTTACCAGCATTTGTTATGGAAGTTGGCTCATCTCCCTGAAATTCCCAGTTACTTAGGGCCTTTGTGTTTTCTAGTTTCGCGCTAACTCCCTGCTGTAGGGATGATGGCTCGCTTCCCTGGAGACCTGTGGACCAGACTCAAGAACCATTCATTGTTTATGGCCCCTAGCCTGACGGAGATGTTTGTCTGCCACCACAGGTTAAGGTCCGGTCTTTTCACTCCTCTCCTCCCACAATCACGTAGACATCCCTAAGACCACTCCCCTTATCACCATATAGCCCTGAAGACAGCCCTCTCCTGTGACACATGCCCTTGCCTGTAGTCAGGGGCCTGGCTTGGCTCCAGAGGGTATATAGGGATGGGATATAGGGTAGGACAGAGCCTGTCTTATAGGAACCTGCCTCTCTCAAGCTTGCTTCCTACCAGCCTGCCTCTATCCAGGCTGTCGCTCTCCTGTCTCCCTCTCCATGTGGACCATCTAGCGGGGTGTAAGTGAGCATGTACCATGAAAGGATATATATGTAACTTCTCATGCTCTTTTCTCTCTCTCTCTCATGATCTCTATATCGGTGTTATAATAAATAACAATTATCGCTACACAACTGCCTGTTGAACCCTTACTGTGAGTAGATCAGAGGATTGATCACCCCTTGAGTCTGGTGGCTATGAACCACCAACCCCTTCCTTAGCCCACTGTGCCACCAGGCTTCCTCACAGAGGTTTACTAAACCGAAGCAAAGCTCACTGCCATGAAGTCAATTCTGACTCGCAGTGACCTTACAGGACAGAGTTAGAACTGCCCCTTTGGGTTCCAGGGACTTTACATGTTTATGGGAGCAAACAACTTCGTCTCTCTACCAAGGAGCAGCTGGTAGGTTCAAACTTCTGGCCTTATGGTTTCATGATGGAATCCTTCTGTTTTCACAGTGGAATTTCTCTTGGTGTCTTAAACCTGCCTATCATATCACTGTATACACACCGTTTTGCTATTGTTTGCAGACCACTGCTAGAATGTCTTGTATAATTCCCTTCTTTCTGATAATATGGAAGACAGGATGCCTTTCCATGAGGCTGGGGGGAAAACGTGTCTCTTACATTTTAAATGATTTTAGACAACTGCTTGAGATGTATTATTGATTTCTGTCATTTATTTGTGTGTTTAATTATTCATGGTGTCAGTACTTTTAATAAGCAGAATTTATACTTTTATGTTAAAATGTTTTCTTCATGAAACAGCAGTTGATTAGTATGTCATTGGAATATATATCTAGCATGGAAATTTGATGAAACATAGTACATGGGTTGCATAATGCCCTCTTCGGGCTTTGTAGAAAGAGGTCAGTATTTCTGTGAATAGCCAGTCTGCCACCAGAGTGCCACCAGGGCTGCTTGTGGAGAGGGTCCAGCTCCAGAACCCACCCACTGCCTGCGAGACAGTGCCAATCACAGCAACCCTGGAGAGGGCAGGAACGGCCCGGTGGTCCTCCGAGACTGTCACTCTTTACAGGAGTAGAAAGCCCAGTCTTTCTCCCTCGGAGAGGCTGGTGGTTTGAACTGCTGACGCTGCAGGTTGCAGCCCAATTCCTAAGCACTACACCACCAGGGCTCCTTCACCAACCTGGAGGCTAGAGGAGTAGACAGGCTCAAATTAGTAAGTTACAGGGACCACTGGTTTCAAAACTAAAAAAATGAATAAATCACTGCATCAAGTCAATTCGGACTCACAGTCACCCTAGAGAATAGAGTAGAACTCCTGTCGATTTCTGAAGCTCCAACTGTTTATAGGAATAAAAAAATCTCATGTTTTCCCCAAGGGAGGCGTAGGCTGTTAGGTTTGAACCGCCAACCTTGTGGTTAGCAGCCCAGAGTGTCATCCGCGACTCCACTAGAGCTCCTTGCTGCTCTCAAAGCAGATGCACAGTTAAGGGTTTAAATCAGGAAAGATGTGTGTCAGGGCTGTGTCCGCTCACCATATTTACTCAATCTGTATGTTGAGCAAATCATCAGAGAAGCTGGTTCATATGAAGAAGAATGGGGCCTTAGGATTGGAGGAAGGGTTGCTAATAACCTGAAGCACACAGATGACACAACCTTGCAGCATGCTGACAGTGAGGATGACTTGAAGCACTTGTTGATGAGGATGAAGGGTTGCAGCCTTCGGTATGGATCACCAGTCAATGTAAGGAAGCCCCAAATCCTCACACCGGGACCCTAGATAACATGACAAATGGAGAGAAGGTTGGCGGTGTCAAGGATTTCATCTTGCTGGGATCCACAATCAACGCTCATGGAAGCAACGGCCAGGAGATCAAAAGACGCATTGCCTTAGGTAAATCTGCCACATGAGGTCTTTTTAGAGTATTGATAAGCAAGGACGTTGCTTTGAGGACTAAGGGGCTCTTGGCCCACGCCGTGGCCTTCTCCATGGTCTCCTGTGCGTGCGAAAGTTGGATGTTGAATAAGGAAAGTTGGATGTTGAAGAACAAGTGATGCATTTGAGTCGTGGTGCTGGAGAAGATGATTGAAAGTTCATGGACTACTAAAAGCACAAATTGATGTGTCTGGGAAGCGGTATAGCCAGAGTGCTCCTTAGAGGCAAGGATAGGGGGACTTCGTCTTACATACTCTGGACATGTTATTTTGAGAGACCAGCCCCTGGAGAAGGGTATCATGTTTGGTAACATGGAGGCACCCCGAAAAAGATGCAGCCTTGAACGGGATGGATGGACAACACTGTGCTTGCAAAGATGGGCTTCAGCATAGAAACCACTGTGAAGCTGGCACAGGACCATGCAGTGTTTGAAATACCAGCCCCTGAGACCCTCCCTGACTCACACAGATGTAAGCTAGGCATATTCTCTCCCTAAGGCTGGGAGGAAGATGGGTACTGGTGCCTTCACCCTGCTGGGATTGTGGGTAGCTCATGGGACTGAATGATGGGATTGGGGGCATCTCAGAAATGCCCAGAAAAGCTTTTGAGAGATACAGCTATGGGGTAGCTGTGCTGTGTTGTCCTTGGTCCCTGGGGACCAAGGGGACATGCACTGGGGCTTCTGGTTCTTGGAAAAAACAAGCCTGAGTTTATGCTGGACTGTCTTAGATGCCTATCCATAAGCCAGGCAGGGGGCTCCATAGCTGACATCTCACCAATAAATTATATGGCTTTGGCCAGACACTTCCCCAAAGAAAAGGCTGCCTAGCAGGAAAAAGTGTCAAAGGGTCCTTGCAGGCATCATTTTTTGTCCCGTGTTATGCTTCCCTTTCCTGTCCTGGACTCTTCTAAGCCGAGAGAGGCTGGGGTGCAGTGCAGCGTGAAAAGAACAAGGCACTGGAGTTGGTTGCACCTGGGCATCAATCACAGCTCATCACTTAGCAGCTGTGTGGCTTTTGGTCCCTTACTTTGCATCTCTGAGCTTCAGTTTCCTCAACTGCAGAAGGAGGTTAACCCTAAGGACCTCCAAGTTGGTTGTGAAGGTTTTTCTTTTTTTTAAGTTACTGTTTCATCTAGTCATGGTGTCATGGTAACCCTAGATGTACATGTTTAAAACTATGCTTCACGGGCTGGTTTATTGGAAGAAGATCATCAGGCCTTTCTTCTGAGGCACTTTGGCTGAGCTTGAACTTCCAGTCGGGGAGTGGTCATGTACAGTAGCCATTTGTGAGATGAAGTTTGCCATTGAGTCAATACCCACTCACGATGACCCTACAAGACATAGTAGAACGGCCTCTTTGGGTTTCCTAGGCTGTACATCTTACAGAAGCAACCTGTAAGTTCTTTCTTCTGGGCTGGGTGGTGTGTTCAAACCATCTACCTTTCAGTTAGAAAGTGAGCACTCAATCTGCTGTGTCACCATTCTCTTTTGATTAACATATGAGGATCGGAGTAGCATGATCCCACTGTGAGTCAGAAATGACTCGGTGGCAGTGAGTTTGGTTTAGTTCTTGGTTTCTTCGTCCTAAAGCACCTCAAGAACACATGTAACCCATCGAGCACTAATGACCAAAGATCAGAGGAGTTCTGGGATGACTTCAATTTTCATTTCATATATCTCATATTTGAAAGATGCAAAATGTCATTGAAAAGACAGAAAGGAAAAAGACCAACATAAATGTCTGGAAACTTGCTCCTGCATGTTAAGTAGCTGAAGCAAATGGAAGAACTGTCAACATGAAAGAGCTAAACAGAAAATTCCAAAGGCCAGCTCAAGAAGAGGAAATAAAGTATGATCGTGAAAGCTGCAAAGACCTGGAGTTAGAAAACTAAAACAGCGAATGTTGTAGCAGCCTTCAAAAGAAGATGGAAGGACTACAGAGAGTCGCTGTCCCATAAAAAATGGTTAACCTGCAACCATTTCAAGAAGCAGCACAGGATCACGGACCAACAATACTGGAGAAAAGAACCTAAGTTGCACTGAAGGCCTTGGTGAGAAACAAGTTTCCAGGAACCGATAGAATGCAAATTGAGATGTTTCAACAAGCAGATGTAGCACTGGGTGCACTCACCAGTTTATGCCTAGAAATTTGGAAGACAGCCAGCTATCTAGTCAATCAACTGTTTGTATGCACTTCAAAGAGAAGTGATTTAAGAGAATCAAGACGTGATCCAGTAATTTCAGTAGTACTACCCACATGTGAAAGTGCACTGAAGACCATTCAAAAGTGGTGGCAGTGCTACATGATAGGGAACTGCCACAAATTCAAGGCCGATTCAGAAAAGGATGTGGAATGAGGGCTCTGATATCAGCTGATATCAGATGGAACTTGGCTAATAATAATAATACCAGATAAACTGTGGATAGTTTCTGGACATGTTGACAGGAAAGACCAGAGCTTGGAGAAGGACACCGTGTTTGATAAAGGAGTTCACCAGGGTTTTCCTGACTTACTAGTGCTTTGCCGACTGTGCAGAGGTATTCGGCTGGGTTATAACAGATCGTGGGTGACATGGTAAAGAAAGGGCATTCCAGGACACCTCACTGTGCCCACGTAGAACCTGTACATTGACCAATGTGTGTGCACAGAACAAGGGAACACAGCATGGTTTAAACTCAGAAAAAGTGTGTGTCCAGATTGTATCCTGTAGTAGTTTTGTAATCATTTGTCAAGTTGAGGATTCAGAATGAAGGGGTGGAGTCTAGCCTGTCAATAAAATCATAGACCTCTGTGTGGGCTTGTCCTTCTGAGAACTCTGGGAAATCTGGTGGTGTTTCCTCCTCAGAGGTAGGAGTCTCTCTCTCTCTCTCTCTCTCTCTCTCTCTCGCCCCCTCACTCTCTCCCTTAACTTCACTTCCTGCAAGACATCCCTGGGGAGAAGCTATATCAGTAAAGTGGCCAGATTTAAGTGGGACACCATTGACTGGGATGGTCTATATGGAGCAACAAAAATTTTCATAGAATGCAAAAATAGTATTATAATATATTTATTTTGATTTTAAAATGCTGTGGGACATGGTCAAATTGTTAAAAAGCGGGGCGTCTGGTCACCTTATCATAAAGTAACCAGATGTCCCGCTTTTGGCGGGACAGTTCTGATTTGAAACAATTTTTTTCCCACGTCCCATGGCATTTGAAAAAAGTACCAATTTTTGGAAAGAATGCACGACAAGCTAGGGAACAGTGGGACAATGGGAAGGGAATATACCCACTCTTCCTGCCCGCCCCTCTCGTCAATGGTGTCCTGTCTAAAGTGACCAGATTTTAAACGGAGCACCACTGACTGGGGGAGATGGGAGGGTGTGCTTGATTAAAAATTTGGTGTATATGGAGCAACAAAAATGTTCATAGAATGCAAAAATAGTATGTAATATATTCATTTTAATTTTACAATGCCGTGGGACATTGTTAAATTGTTAAAAAGCAGGACGTCTGGTCACTTTGCCCATGGACCTAGCCTGATACAGCCCTGGGAACAGAATGTCCACAAAAGCACTGGGCAGTGCCTCCAGGAGAAATGCTTAGAGAAGGACTCTACTGTAAGAATCCCATCTCTGTTTTGTTTTGTTTTTAACCTTTCCCTCTGTCTTCCATCCAACCGTCTGAGTTGTGATGGCTGGTGCTCTAACAGCCATCATGGACTGCGAAGAGCGCTTGTGGATGGAAGCTTAACTTTTTACAGTGGGGAGAAAGACTGATGTCCGGGCCCTAGTGATATTGTAGACTGACCTCCCTCTGGCCCCATGCAAACAGGCTTGTGAGGATATCCTCCCATTCATGCCCCACGCAGACAGACCAGGACCCGCAGAGTCCTATCAGAACTGGACCCCTCGTGACAGCTGCAAAGTGCTCAGTACACAGAATGCATGAAGCCCGGGGAACGATGTTTTATTTATATATAAAACAGTTGTTTGTTGAGGAGGCCCGTAATCCACCTACTATACCAATTCCATAGTTCAATCATAACAAGAAGAGTTGTACAATCACCATAATCAACTTTAGAACATTTTCTTCCTTCTTGTACTTATGATGATTAGCCTCCCTAACCTCCCCTGCCAGACCCCCAGGGAACCATTAATCCAGTTACTGTCTCTGTAGATTTACCTAGCCTGGATTTCACATCCAGGAAAACGTACAAAAACAAACAAACAAGTGGCAAAAAAAAAAAACAAACCCCAACAACTGTGGGAAAGAGAAAAGCTATTCCTCCCCTAATATACGCCAAATGTAAGGTGCTGCTTTAACACATCGCCAATCACTGCACAGTTGAAGGTCAACTGCTAAAGGTTATCTGCCTGAAGGTTATCAACCATCTAGCGCAATCAGATCCTATCTTCCAGGGGTCCTCAAGTTTTTTAAACAGGGAGCCAGCTCACTGTCCTTCAGACTGAACAATAGTTTTAAAAAAAGCAAAACTGTTAACAAATTCACTGCGGGCCTGAGATGAGTTGGCTGCTAAGCAGGACAGGAGCAGTGGTAAAAGCGCCCAGTGGGCCAGATAAATGTCCTCCCTCGGGCCACATGTGGCCCCCAGGCAGGTTGCAGTTTGAGGACTCCTGCTATGGTTTGTCCCACCCTAGTAGAACCCACTCCTTCTGATAAGGATAATGGATGGTTCCCCTGAAGTAGGCCTCAAAGACATCCAAGGTCAAGCCAACTCAGGGCCAGCCAAGCTTTGGCTGTCAGCTTGACTCTAAGTCTATCCATTTTGTTACATTTGTGCCTTCCTGTCACCTGTATGCCTCTAGTGTCTCCCCTTCCTGTTGTGTGTATGCCTATTGCGCATTCCCTTCCTGTCATGCATGTGGTTACCTGTAATTAGGGGAGCATGCACACCCTGAGTGTATGTAAGCCTTGGTTGGAAATATATTCTCTCTCTCTGCACGGATCTGGCTGCTGAGTTTGTGGCTGTCCTGGAGGTGAGCTCGTGTACGCTTTATCTGGTCTGTTGTCTCCTTAATTTTACCCCTCAATTGCACAACAGCCCCTTGGACCCATTTGATTGTGAGGGCTGGTACCCCACCCATGACAATAGCAGGGTGAGACAAAGAAAAACCCCAAATCATAAAAAGTGTAGAAAATATTAAACATGAGAACAAATTATACATGGGTCGAGAGGGAGGTCAAATGATAAGGTGCTAAATTTTAACCTAACTACATCGATGATCATCCCTGTTGCGTGATAGCAAGGCTAGTCAAAGCCGTGTTTGGGGATCAGAAGGGATTTCATCTGAGGCTTAATCAACATGCTTTTCCTGCACTTTTTTTTCTTGGCTGTTGTTAAATGGAAACAACTCCTGAATTGTAGCTATTGTTTTAAAGATGATCTGGCGTAATTCCCAGCATGCGGGGCTCAGTAGAAAAATGGTCCATGCCCCTTCCTTCCTTTACATTCACAAGTGGCCAACTATCCCTCCCTGAAAGGGCTGGCCTGTTACCTGGGGGCACGAACCCATGTGGGGTAATTCTACATGCTCAACTCCAGATGGATTTATCTCTTTGGCGTCAGCTCCTACTGCTGACTTAGGGTCAAGACTCAGGCTCAGTGAGGCAGCTGTCATCAGTCAACTCCCTATCCTTCCTGAGCCATGGAGTTCGCCCAAGCAGTGTCTCAGTGGTGTCTCTGCCCAGCAAAGAGGAATGACACCCCAGAATCCAGTTGGATCCATCTCTGATCATCTGCTCCAACAATCCACCGAGGGTCTCTCAAGGTCCAGCTGTTCTGAGTGGCCAACAGGTTTTCTGGGTTGCCCACCCTGGCCCTCAGGCTTCAGGAAGACCACCTTCTTCCCTAGGGCTGACCTGAATCCAGGTGAGGTCCTATACCATTCTTAGGTTCCTAGGGTGTCTAGAATGACTTTCACAGCTTTCATCAATTGATTGACTTTTAAAGCAGGACATCCCATGCCAGCCAATGTAGAAACTCAGCTTGCTAAATGAACTTGAGCGAAGGAGAGGGAGAATTAAAAACCGTTTCCAAACAAATGGAACAAACCCAGCCAAGGCAAGAGATGGCTGCCTTCCACGTTTCCGCTGAGCACCGGGAAGCCAGGAAATGCTTCTCCTCCTGGGTCTGGTGCCATCCTCCCTGTTGTCTCCTCCCCCTCTGCACGGGGCCTGCTTTATTTCCCACGGAAGCCTGCCGAGGAGAGGGGCAGAGAGGGAGTCGGACGCAGTGTGGTGAGGAGGTGAGAACCTGCTTCTGGAGAATCTCTGCTGCATTTCTCTCCTGGAGGCTTGGGTGGGAGCTAAGGGCTAGGAGAGTCTGGTCTGCAGAAGTCATGGAAAAACAAAAGCACAAGCAAACAAAGAAAAGAAAAACCAAACTCGCTGCCATGAAGTCAAAGACGCTCCAGGTCGGTATTTCTAAGGAACGTGCTCCTGGGTGTTGTTGTTTTACAATCACTTTTTGGGGGGATCTTACAGTTCTTGTAACATGCAGGACACCCATTGTGTCAAACATTTTTACATATGCTGCCATCATAATGTTCTAAATAAATACTTTCTATTTGAACCCATAGTATCAGCTATTTCCCCTCTCTCTTCCCACCTCATGGGAAGCTAATAAATTCAAGTCCAAGAATTAGAAGTTATTAATTTTATATCTTACACCAACCACTGTCTCCTTTGCCCCCATGGTTTCTGCTGGCTCGAGATCTCTCATGAGATGTGTGGAAGTTACATAACCTGCTGTCAATTTGAAGATTCAGAGTGAAGGGGTGGAGGCTAGTTTGTATAGTCAATGAGGCCTCTGTGTGAGCATGGCCTTCTCCTGAGGATTCTGGGAATGCCTCTATTCCTCCCTGCAGGTGGGAGACACACTATTTCTCTGCTCACTCCCTGGAAGACATTGCAGCTGACAAGACACATGGAACTATGCTGGCCCTCTGGAGCTGGAGAAGTCATGTAGAGACCCGGCCACCACTGAGATGCTTACAATGTCACTGGATCCACAAGACTTCCCACCCACTAGCCTGTGATCCTCCTGCATTCAACATCATTGCATGTATTTTGGAGTTTATAGATGGTATCGGACATATGGGTTAATATAGGACTTCTGGACTTGATATGGACTGGGCTGGGGTGTTTTCTCAATATTCAACTCCTGCATATAAAGCTCTCTCTTATGCATATATGAATGTCTTTGAATTTGTTTCTCTGTCTCCCTGGACTAACACAAGGTGGAAAACAAGCAGTTGCCTGGGTCGGAAGGCTTGATGGAGGTTATTCACCTGGTTTTTGGAGGTGGCTGGTCCATGTGGGCCTCTCCATCCAAATTCCTGGCCACACTATAGCTGCCTTCTCCTGCAAGAGAGGACCTAAGAAGGAAGCACAGTAAGCAAATCTCAGAAGTGATAGCCCATTATTTCTTCCCTATGCTAGTTGTCAGAAGGGAGTCCCCACATCCAGCCCACACTCAAGGAGAAGGAACTCACTGGGGACTTCTCAACAGGGCTTTAAACATGATAAAGTCAAGACCAGTGTAGTGACCTCTTTAAAAGTCGAACGACCCTTTCACATGGGTTACTCAATATATAACGGTAGCTAAGGGCTAGGAGAGTGAACAATGCCAATGAGCTCAATATATAGCAGTCCAAACTCTTGACTGGCAGAGTCAGAAATAGCGGTGTCCCCCTCAAAGATGGCAGCTGTGTTAGTCTGGGTAGACTAGAAAAACAAATCCATCAACGCACATATGTATGTAAGAGAGAGTTGTATACAAAGGGTAATTGTATATTGAGAAAACATCCCAACCCAGTCCAGTCCGAGTCCATAACTTCAATATTAGTCCATGTGTCTGACAGTAATCTATAACATCCTCTTCAGACTCATGAAACACCAGCTATGACACTGAATGTAGAAGATCACAGGCCAGTGGGTAGAAAGTCTTTGAATCAGTGGCATTGTAAACATCTCAGCATTTGCAGGGATCTCTCCATGGCTTCTCAGCACCCAGGGCTGTGTCAGGGTGGGTCCATATGGCTTCTCTTCAGCGATGTCTTACGGGAAGTGAGCCTTGTCAGTCGAGTGTCTCCAAAGGAGTCAATGAGTGTCTCCTACTTCCAAGAAGCAAGGACCACATTTCCCAGAATTCTCAGGAGAAGGCCATGCCCACACAGAGATCCCATTGACTATCTCCAGATTAACAGGCTAGACTCCACCCCTACACTCTTAATCTTCAAATTGACACCAGATTAGGTAATGGTCAAAGCAGGCAACCATGCCATGCTGGATATGTGTTTTTCTCCACAGTTTTAGCAATAATCCAATCTCATACCAGGCCCCTGAAAGGTTCACTAAACTTCTTTTGAGCCTTTTATCAAAGTCTTGCTTTTAAAGGCTGTCTACCACAGCTTCTACTGCTCTTATTTCCTTGAGAAAGCATTCAAAATACCTCAAGTACTTCTTCGGCATAATCATCACCTTGAGGTCCCTATAACAGTCTGTCCTTTAAGTTTAGAAATGTCTTAGCCACAAACTCTCCTGCTAAGGGCATTTTCAGGAATTTAACTCTTGAGATAGAAAAGAGAATTCTATCCTGCCACTATAGGATCTTCCCCTTCAATGACGTGGTGGCTATATAATCTGACATTGATGCTATTAAGAGTGAAGGGGTGGAGTTTAGCCTGTTAATGAGGTCGAAGCTTGTTGACCTCATTTGGAGGAACAAGAGAGAGAAATATTTCACTGGAGGCCAGATACACTCACTCCCTGTGAGACATGCCTTCTCCATGTGACAAGACACATGGAGTTAGCTCTGGAGCTGGAGGAGCTAATGGAGACCCCTGCCAGTGTTGAGATGCTTCCACCGTCACTGGATCCACAAGACTTTCCACCCATGCGACCTGTGATTTTCTTGCATTTGGCATCATTGCATATTCATGACTCTGAAGAAGAATTTATAGATTGGTATCTGATATGTTGGCTAGTAACAGACTTATCGACTTGATCTGGACTGGGCTAGGATGTTTTCTCAATATACAATTGATCTTTTATAGGGCTGAGTCCCGGTGTGTAGTGGTTGAGTGCAGGACTGCGGCCCACGGGCTTGGTGGTTCAAGTCCAGCAGTGGCTCTCCAGGAGCAAGGCTGGGTAGCTCCCACGACCACTAGAGGGCAGTGATGCACACCTCAAAAAAAACGGAATAATTGATCTTTTATATAAAGCTCTTTCTTATACACATATGATTGTCTATGAATTTGTTTCTCTAGTCAACCCAGACTAACCCAAGTGATTTGGGGATAATCATGTCCCAAACCGGATTTTCCAGAAATTTGAGAGTTTTCCCCTTAAAGTATCAAAGTTCTTTCCGTGCTGCACAGGAAACTGTGCAATTCTGGAAGGTAATTCCCAGGACCATTGAAAACAACAGGAAAGGAGCATGTCTGTGACCAAATTTATTCAGGACTACAATTCCATGGTGTCATCTTTTCTTGTGAACATCCTCATAAGAGAAGTGAACTAAATATAAGTTTACTGAAATTCTCCCTGTCCTATGATTAACAACATTTTTGCTGGTTGGAGCAATTGCTGATAAAGCTTCAATGTGATTCTCCCCCCTCACCCCCCAGCCCCTTGATTTTGAAAGGCTTCATTAAACCCTAGCCAGGAGCAATGCTTGAGCTAACGACTTCCTTTGGTAAGGGATTCTAAATAGGGATTTCCTGTAGAAGCAGCGTCTGTCCCTCCATCTTCCTCCCTTTGTACTTTGATCACAGCTTTAGAAGTCAGTCTTCTTGCTTTTCCCCACTTCACCCTATGCTTGGAGGGCGTGCGGCATAGTGATTATAAGAGAGGTTCTGGCTTCAAGTGTCACTGACCGTCATTTGTGTAATGCATGGCCTTCAGCAGGTCCTCTCTCTGGCTTCACTTTCCTCATCTGTAAAACGGGACATCTTGTAGTCATTCTCTTGTGAGGATTGGTTCTTTAGAAATGTCTAGAACACGGATGTGTGGTGTCATGATCTCTCATGATGGAAGTAGAAGATACTAGCAGACTGAGCCTGATGGAGGGGAGACGCTGGTCCAAGTCTGCCTTATTCACCAGCCCGCTGTCGTC
Source organism: Nesogale talazaci (assembly GCA_004026705.1). Taxonomy (NCBI): domain Eukaryota; kingdom Metazoa; phylum Chordata; class Mammalia; order Afrosoricida; family Tenrecidae; genus Nesogale; species Nesogale talazaci. Next base: position 73,926 of record PVJH01001469.1, read on the forward strand.
TAAACTCCGGTCCCAGCTCATGGACAAAGCATGGGACCGGCAGGGCTGCTCACGAGGCCGAGCTCCTTCCACACCCAGGGGATGCTTATTAAGTCTTCCTAGAACAAGGAAGTCGGAGAGTGAAGTGATCTCTCTCCTATGATATACACTCCTCACGAGAAACCTCCCAGTTCCTTCTGCCCCCCGGCCCGAGATACCGGGGTGTCTTTACAGATCCCCAAGGTACACATCAGGGGCCGTGAAGCCGTGAACAGAATGGCCCAGAGACTGATCCAGGGGGAGTGTGATGAGCCTTGGTGGTTCTTGACCCTTTGGCTTCTCCTTGCTGCCAGGTGCTACGGCCAGTGTGCCTGTGTCCAGCAGATACCTGCCTGCCTCCTTGAATCCCTGCCTTTGGCTGGGAACCCGAAGAACCGTGCCTAGAATATGCTACAAAAGGCAAGGCTCTGAGGGCTGTGTTGTGTGCAGAGAGAGACTGGGAACCATTTCAGACCGTGTTCTGTGTGGCAAGCAGCAGTAGACGAGGCATGGGGTTGGCCTCTAGGTCACTTATTTTCCAAAATTGTCGCACTCTCAAATTGAAGTCCCCCCCCAAGTTGTGTGAGTTTTAGTACAGATGTAAAAAACAAACAGAAAACAAGCGTCCCATTGAATCACAGCAACCCCATGCCCCATGTGGTAGTTGCTATTGTTCCGTGGCGTCTTGTCGGCCCTGACCCAGAGTGACCCTCTGTACGCATCAGAACAAAATGTTGCCTGGTTCGGCTTCATCCTCACAGTCGTTATATTTGTGTTATATATGTTCGGCTTCAGGCTCCTAATTGTTGCAGTCACTGTGTCCACCCGTCTTGTCCACGGCTCCCTCGTTTTCACCGTCCCTCTCCTTTACCAAGCAGCGGGCCCTTTTCCAGTGACTGATGTCTCCTGATTACAAGCCTCAAGTGTGGGAGAGGAAGTCTTGCCCTACTAGGCTCTAAGGAGTGTTCTAGCTTTTGGCAGCCCAGGCTATCTTCAATATTCTTTGCCAGCATCACAAATCAAACGCATTGCTTCTTCTTCACTCTTCCTGATTCAATGTCCAGCTTTCACACGTATAGGTGGTGATTGAAAGTATCATGGCATGGGCGGGAACACCTTAGTCTTCCACAGGTTTCCATTGATTGGTGACAGTAGATCACCAGACCTTCCTTCCAAGGTGCTGTGGAAGCATCTGGACCTCCAACATCTGGGTCTGCAGACAAGGGTATCGACCCTGGGGACCACCCAGAGATCCCAGATCTACGAGATCACCTTCAGGGTGTGGAAAAGATGCAGCTCTCCAAAACACTCTCTGTAGTCTCACTCACCGCTCCCCCCCTCCCCGCCCCCCACAAGCCAGAACAATTGTCCCTCAGTTCTCAATCACAGCAGTTTGGATGTTCCAAGAATGCCACGAGAATGAATTCACTCAGTCTACACTTTTTTTGAAACTGGCTTCTCTCACCCAGAATTTTTGGGATTTACACAAATTGGAGTAGATATCACTAACTGGTCCCTTTTTTTAAAAAAACTGTTAAGTAGTATTACATTGTGTTATCTAACCAGTTGCCCACTGAAGGTCATCCAGTTTCCAGCTCTGGGAAATCACAAATCAAACTGCTATAGCTGTGAGTATGCAGGTTTTGGGGTGAACACTAAGTCTTTATTTTTCTAAGGTCAATGTGGTTTTTCTAAGATGCTGGAGAAAATTATTGAAAGCACCGTGGAGTGCACAAAGAGCAAACAAAGCTGTCTCGGAAGAAGTATGATCAGAGTGCCCCTTAGAAGCACGAGTGGAGAGATGTGTGTCTCATGTACTTTGGACGTGCTCTCAGGAGCGGAGAAGGACCCCTGCTTGGCCACTCGTGGGAAGGCAGTGGACACAGTGTGGCCCACTGAGGCGCGAACGTGCCCATCAAGAGGCCGGAGCGGAACAGGCAGTGCATAGGGTTACTCTGGGTCAGACCCACCTTGATGGCGCTTCGCAGCAACGTAAACATTTAGGAGTGGGGCAGCTGGGTCACGTGGGACCTAGTTAACTTTGCAAGGAGCCATTAATCCATTTTCCATTTCCCCACCCCCACCAGCAATGTTTGAGAGTTGGGCTTCTTCCACGCCTCTGTCAGCCCTTGCAATTGTCGGTCCTTTAAAAATTTTAGCCACACAAACAGGTGCCCAGGAGTCATTCCCTGGGGTCTTAACGTTCCTTTTCCCCATGGCTAGTGAGAGTGTGCATCTTATCATGTGCTCATTAAGAATGGAGGTGCGGGTGGCAGTTGAGTGACATCCAGTCAGGTCCAGCCCGAAGCAAGCTTATACACAACAGAAGGCAACACTGCCCAGCCCTACCCTCACAGGGTTAAGTGTGACGAAGGGTCCACTCATAAGTTAGGTCTTCCGTTTTTGTATTATTACGTTTGGAGAGTTGCTTATGTATTCAAGAGACACGTCCTCGGTCAGATCCACGGATCCTGAACCAGGTCATTGCAGCACATGAAGTCCCCGAGGCTCCGTGGGAGATAATGCTGCCGTCTTACCTGCTTCACACATTGCTCAAATCATGACACAAGAAGAGACTAATGAAGTGAAAATGGCATGGATTGCCCAGACATAGTCCAGATACATTTTTTAAATTCACTTGGCTCTGTTTTCAATAGAAGAGGTTCTTTTGTGAGTGACTGAAGGCTGAAGAGTGCACCTTTGTCTGCATATGACTCCCTGGTAAAGAAGACACTCAGCAGGGAAAGAGCTTCGTGGTGCAATGAAATTGTCATGAAATTCTGGAGAAGTCCCCCCCAGGCGCTCAGCCACACCTGGGGCACGGTGTCCTCTCACAGAGCTCATAGACTTGACTAGGAGGCGACGAAGCTGGTTTATGGCTGTCAGTGACAGAAGCTCTTCCTCACCTGCTCTGCCCAGACTCGCTTCTGCAGCTACAGACGGACAGAGCCCAGCACTGCTGTCTCAGGGGGTTCACGCGTCACAACTGAGAACTAAAGAGAGGTGTTTTAAAGGAGGGGTGGCCTGCCTCTTTCCCAATGGACAGGAAGACCTTTGCTCCATCCTCTTGTGTCCACTGCTTGGCTGGGTCCTCTGGGAGTGACCTCAAAGCTCACTGGGTGACTGAGAGGAGATAGAAGTGGACCCCTCAGTAGACAATAGTCTACTGCCTGTCCCTCAGTTTGTTGTGCTGTGATGGCGTGTGGGTTGTTGCGATATTGACAGCTGGGACACAGGAATGTTGAACCCCAGCAGGGTGCCTCCGAGTGAACAGGTTTCAGCAGAGCTCCCAATCTAAGACACCTTCCCCAAATTGTTGTTGTTGTTGGCGGCTGTGGAGTCGATCCTGCACCATCTTGAAGGTTGTTTCTGGGGTTCAGCTCTGCTGCAGTCATGCGTCCGTTCACCTCGCTGAGCGTCCCCCTCGTGTGCACTGACCCTCTACCAAGACCAGAGGGTGGCAGCAGACATTGGTCCTCTGGTTTGCCTTGGACATGCTATCAGGAGGGAGCCACTGCTGGAGCAGCTCATGATGTTTGGTGAAAGAGGGGGAGGTTCCTGAGATGAATGCACTCACTGGCCACAGAGACGGACTTGAACATGCCCACGGTTGCGGAAACGAGGCGGCACCATGCAGGATTTGGTTCTGTGGTCTATGGAGTCACCTTGAGTCAGAGTCCGCTCAGGGGCCGATCACAGCAACAATGGACATAGCGGTGACTTTGCCACATTGTTTAAGGAATTAACTTGAGCGCTGGGAGCGATCCTTATGCATTTGCAATGGATTGACTCTGTAATGGACATGTGTCCTAATTCATCCTCTGAGACACGAGAAGTGGTCTGCTAGAGATTTCTGGGTAAGCCTTCTTCCCTTTGTAGAGGGATTAGATGCCTCCTTGATCCTTCCTCTCTTTTTTTTGGCTGGGATGCTAGTAGCCATGACTACAGGGACCTGGTACTAGAATAAAGAGATTGCTAACAATGAAAGAAGAGAGATCTGGCAGGATCTAGATCATTGGTTCTTTCCTCCAAATACAAAATGAACCAGCCCCAAAGTCCACCCAATTTGGATGCACTCACAGGCAACTGAAGACCTTTCTTCTTGCTTGGTTACTTTCAGGTGGACTCTATTATTAGCTTGTCTAAACATAGAAACTTTATGAGCGATCTTCCTTATCAAATTAGGGGTCCCTCCTTGATGAACTTATTTGAATTCAGAGGACCCAATAGAGAAAACATAGCATTGGATGGTATCTTAGATTGAATTCTCTAGAGAGCAAAACCAGTGAAGCTTATGTATGTAGTTACAGAGAAATGCATACATCAAAGAATTACATACACAGTGGTAGCAGCAGTAAAGTTCTAAATCTATGGGTCAGGTGTTCGGCTTATGGCTTCTTTTGACTGGAACAGTCACAGGGGCTGGTGAATCTAAGATCGGCAGGTCAGAGGTCAGTTTTCTGTCTGTAGAGGTGAGTGAATTCAAGGTTAGGAGGTGGCGAATAATTCTCAGGCTCAGAGGGCAATACAGCAGGCTGCTGGCTCAAGTCAAAGACCCAGAAACCGGATGACAAGCCAAAGGCAGGGTGGAGACCCAGCAAAAAGCAAGCAAACTTACTCACAAAGTCCACGTATATTGGAAGCAGGTCAAATCACAGAGGAAACACCCTTTCAATTGATTGCTCATGACACAGCTCATCTTGGAAATGATCACATTGATAGATGTAATGATAACATCTTAACTGTCAAACTGCTAAGAATCCAGGAGCAGTGGTGTTGATACAAAACCTTTAACGATGGCAAAAGAAGAAGAAAGATAGCTGGGCACCATCAGTTTCCTTTACCACATTTGCTTATTCACCAATTTTGTGTTCAGCTATTGTGTCAGGAGGGTGAGCTCCAGAGAATGCCAGGTTGTTAAATCAAAGTGTTCTTGCATCGAGGGAGAGCTTGAACAAGGCTCAAAGTCCATCCAGTTCCTCAATGTATTTCCATATAAATATATGTACATCAATACCCCTATTTTATGAATTAATATATTTATATATGCTGATGGTGCCTGGGTATAAAAAGATATAATATCTGGGGTCTTAAAGGTTTGATGTTACACAAGCGACAATCTAGCAGAGAAGCAGCAAGCCCACATGGAAGAAGCACACTGGCCTGTGCAATCATGAGGTGTTGATGGGATCAGGTAGCAGGTATCAGAAGACCCAAACAACAACAAAAAGCATACTGCTGAGAATGAGGGGAGACCCCAAATCCATCTGTAGACAATGGGGCACCCCCTCACAGAAGGGTCACAAAGAGGGGAGGAGTCAACCAGGGCACAGCATAACACTGATGAAACACACACTATTCCTCTGGTTCTCTGAGGCTTCCTCATCCCCCACTATAATGACTCCAGTCCCACCTTTCAGTTCTGGCTAGACCAGAGCATGTACTGGTATACTGGTTCAGATAAGACCTCATGACACACTGAATCCAGGTCAGATAAACCCCTTACGAAGAGAAATGGGAGAAGCACTACCAGGAGGGGAGAGTGAAGGTGGAGGGAGAAGCGCAGAAAGGGGAAACTGATTGCAAAAATCGTGAATACCCCCCACCTCAGGGGGATGAACAACAGAAACATGGGTGAAGAGAGACAGTGGTTGGTGTAAGACATGAAAATAATAATAATTTATAATTTATCGAGGGATCATGAAGGTGGGAGTGAGGGGAGGGAGGGGAAAAGGAGGAGATGATGGTAAGGAAGAGCTCAAATGGAAAGTAAATATTTAGAAAATGATGATGGTTTCAAATATGCTTGACACAATTGATGTATGGCTTGCTATCAGAGCCCCCAATGAAATGATCTTTAAATAAATAAACAAACAAGCAAATGAAAAGTTGATGATGAAAAAAGAAAGAAAGAAGAGGCCATCATCTTTTTTTCCCTAATGTTTTGATCTCTTGTTGGTTTTGTGCTGGCCAGATTCCTCTGTGTGTGTGTGTGTGTGTGTGTGTGTGTGTGTGTGTGTGTATTAACACAGATGCATTCAGAAATCCCCTGTTGTCTGTCAGTGCCCTTGAGTTGACTTTTGACTCAGTACTACTCCTGGTGACACGGTAGGACTTCACAGTCGGGTTCCTTGGCTCTGCACCCTTACTGGAATAGATCACCAAGTCTTCCTCCCAGGGATGGCTGAGTGAGTTCACACTGCCAACCCTTCAAGTGCCCACTGTGTGTGCCACCCATGAACTTGGAGTCAGGGGGAGGGGCAGCACTTTGATAGGTGGGTGTCTTTGTCCAGAGTCATCAGTCAGCCGGACACCTAGGACCCCTGCCTACAGCAGAGGGGAACCCTATCTGCTCCTGATCCAGCCTTGCAATGGCTTCCACCTGCGTGTGCCCATTGTTGCCGCCCCTGTGCCAGCAACCCTCTTGTTGAAGGTCTCCTCTCTTAAGCTGACCCTCTGCTTGACCACCCATCTTCGGGGACCCTCCTGAGGACCGGTTTACAGTACCAGGCTCGCCATCCTCACTCCTGAGGGCCCGCCCTGGCTTCCGGGAGCAAAGATCCTGAAATCCAGAACACCGACAAAGGTGGGCGGTGTCATGCTATTTCAGGGTGTACCGCCACTGGACCAACACGGAGCCGGTCCGCCTTCAGGAAGGTTCGTTAGCATGTTGTTGCCATGCCAACGCGGTGATTTCTTTGGGGACTGTTGCCTTCACTTATAGGGGCTTATACCACAGTGGAAGCGAGCTAGCTGTGGTGGCGGAGTGCGGGGTTAGCCTATTCCAGGCAGCAGACCGTCTTCCAGGACTTGAGCAGCAGCCATTGGCAGGACAACGTGGTGCGCCTGATGCAGCCGTTCGCACAGGCTCAGTGTGCCAGCCCTGCCACTGCCCAGACGTCCTCAAATGGTCCTTCTGAGGAATCCCGAGGAATGACGCTTCCGGAGGGCCTCCTGCAGACTCGGGCATCCAGGGCCTGGCATGGGACGTGTCTTGGCAGCAATGAGCCGGTGCCCCGTATCGTGAGCAGAGAATTCACGGAATGAATCCGGGGGATTCCTCAGGATGTGCTGCGCCATACAGGGCCCGGAGAGATTCTCTATGTGCAGCCACCTCCGGGAGGCAGACCAGGCGCCAGGGTGGCTTCCAGACTAGGACAGGCTTGGAGCACAGACCCTAAGGATCGCAGCCGTCTGGGCCGGGTGTTCCGGGAGCCACCGTGGGTGGGGGATCAGCAGGACAGCCTCCTTCAGCCCGCACCCTTCTTCCCCTGAGAGGCGGGGATCTCTCTTTCTTCATCCGCCATGACCTGAGGGGCTGCTCCGTGTCAGGCGCCATGCCTAGTGGGTTGAAGGTCAACGCCATGCATAGTTAGCTTGCCCTGTGGAGCTCAGGAGGCTGACGTCTCTGTCTCCCTTCAGTCCACCTCGCCATCCCCAGCTTGGCTACGCCGCAGTTTCCCCCGGACCCATTCCCTCTGTGGAGCGGATTGAAGCGACCCCCTTCCTGCTGGTGTCTGATAAGATGGGTAATTGTTTCTAGCCGGGTGAGCAGGAGAGAATACTTATCAGGAGCCCCGAGTCAATGATGTAACCCCAGAATAAACCGACCCAGAAGCCAGGATAGGAAGGATGGGTGATTCCTGGTGGCCAAGCAGGACCTCCAGGTGAGAAGGGACCCAAGGCTGAATGGCACGGGTGGGCATGTGCTCAGTTTGCCCACTCAATCCCTCCTCAACAGGAGATGCAATGTGCACAGTCTTGCTTTCATGATGAGGAGCCCTGGAGCCACAAGGGCTAAGGGTTCGGCTGCTAGCTGAAAGGTCAGTGGTTTGAACTCACCAGTCCCTCCATGGGAGGCAGGTGTGGCAGTCTGTTCCCATAAAGATTCCCAGCCTTGGAAGCCCTTTGGGGCAGCCCTCCTCTCTCTGTCCCACAAGGTTTCTAGGAACCAGAAGGGACAACAATGGGGTTGTGGTTTGTGTGTAGCGTGATAAAGTTCTCATTGAGAATGCGTACGCCCAGGATGTCACCTGGCATTTAATCAGCAGGCTGCCTTTGTCCGGCTGGTTTGTAACATCTCCTCAGTTATTCTTTGCTTGGAGTGGCCTTGGTGGGTTTGTGGCTTATGGATCAGTGACTTCGTAGAGATGTCCCTCAATGCTCCCTCCCCTCCCCCCCAATCTTTTTCATGGCTTGACTAAGGGGATGGTTTTTAGGGATGAATATTTCAGAAGTGAAAAGCGCTTCTCCAGACATTAAGTCAAGGAAGACACCACATTTTAGGAAGTTAAAATTCAGAGAGAGAGAGAGAGAGAGAGAGAGAGACTTAAAATTCCCAAGTTGATTGCAAGTAAAACCTGACTGCATAGAAGTAGCTCTACCTGGAAACCCATCTCCTGTATCTGAATCACCTGAGCTCCAGCGTCCAGGTTCCAAGTCCCACATCCCACCGTCATGGCCTCCACTTGTGCCCCAAAGAGTTTTCTGTCTTCAGGGTCTGGCCACTTATCTGCTCATCCGCAGAACAATAGGTTTGCCGTTGAATCCACCCAGATGGGCCTCAGAAGACAGATCCAGAGACCAGAACCACTGAGTAGGATAAGAAAAAAAAAAAGCCAGTGCAGCATTTACCCCAGGAAGGTCTTTGATCAAGGGCAGAATGGTGCATTGCAGCCCTGGTGTGGATGTTTGAGATCCAGCTTCAGTGAGAGGGTGGTAACTGAGATGTTCTGTTTTGTTTGATTTTTATGTTTGAAAGGCACTTGCTTGTTACCAAAGATTTAAAATCCATTTCAGGTTTACTTTGCCTCCATTTTTTTGGGGGGGGCATCACTGCTCTCCGGTGGTGGGAGTAGGAGGCCCAGCCCCACTGCTGGAATTGAACCGGCCGCAGTCCCGCACATAACCACTACGCCACCGGGCTCAGCCCCACCTCCATTTTTTTTATCAAGACATTCAAACCACCATCTGGAAAGTCTAGAGCAGCGGTTCTCAATCTGTGGGTTGTGACCCCTTTGGGGGATCGAACGACCCTCTCACAGGGGCCACCTGATTCCTAACAGTACCAAAATGACAGTGATGAAGCAGAAATGGAGTCATTTTACATTTGGGGGGGGGTTTACCCATGAGGAACTGCATGAAAGGGTCGCAGCCTGAGGAAGGTTGAGAACCATTGATCTAGAGGAATAAAAAAAAAAGTACGCTGTATATAGTTACCAGGTTTTAAAAAATACTTTTACTAAGATATGGCTTACATATCATATCATTCAATCATTCAGTCCTATGAAGAAGAACTGTTGACTTCCCATTACCCTGCAACCTCTCCTTCCAGACTCCTGGGGAATTATTCCTCCAGTTACTATCTTTAGCCAGTAGCCAATGTGTCTCTAAATATGTGCTGCTGTGTGAGGTATTTGAACTGTCCACAAGAATCCAGTGCACCCCACCTCCTCTGCAGAGGGGGACGAACAACAGGAATGCAGGTGAAGGGAGGCAACAGTCCAATTAGGATATGAAAATGATAATCATTTATAACTTATCAAGGGGTCACATAGGCGGGGGGAGGAAGAAAAAAAAGAAGAGCTGATGCCAAGGCCTCAAGTAGAAAGGGGATGTTTAGAAAACGACCTGGTGACATTTATACAAATGTGCTCGATACAAATGGACATAGGGGATGTTATCAGAGCTGTAAGAACCCTAATAAAGATAATGGGATAAAATAATTTTAAAAATCTAATGTGCCGTTTGTAATTGTATGGGAAATCACTTGAAAACCTTTACTTCATCAAATTAGTCATTGAGAAAATTTGGTTTTCTAAGCTGTCAATCGGATACAAGTTAACTGATTCACCATTCAAGAAAGTCCACACCATTAGGGGCCTACTTCCCCCTCCTGCCCCCACAGAAAGTCCCAGTATAGACTGATGATAAATGATTTAACACCCCAGGGACCCTAACCCACCTGCCCACGGTCCTCTTTAATGCCCTGTGTTCCCAGCCACTGACGCACAGGCTCTCCTGGGGCATTTTCAAATCGAGTTCCCATCTTGCGCTTCATTTTCTCTTCCCGAGGACCTGTGATACTGTCCTCATTTGACAAACGAAGAAGCGAGACGGGTGATTGCTTGGGACGCACTGGGCTGCTGGGAGGAGAAGTCCTAAAGTGTCGTCAGCAGCAAGGATTAACCCTCTCTCTCCATGGTCTCTCCAGTGGTGGCAGGGTGGGTAAACTCAAGGACTCCACAACTGTGCTTGGTGTGGTTCCTCGTGGCCACAAAGTGGCTGCAGCAGCTCCAGGCAGTCCCAGGCATTCACAGACAGAAAGAAAAGTTTCTCCTGTGTTATTACAAAGGATCCCATCTCACTGGCCACAACTAAGTGCTCTTCTTGCATCTTGACCAATCAGAGGCAGAGGGGTGAAGTCATCATGAGGGACTGGGACCAATCATCTTCTGGATCTGAAAGTGAGCTTCCAACCAAATCAGCAAGGAAGAAGGCCACAGGTGGCAGGCTGAGGGAAAGGCCAGCGCCTCCCACATATAGAGACAAAGACGCAGACACCTGGCCAAACTAGGACTGGAATTGTGGGTCCTGCCTTAGAGCAGGACCAGACCTTGCTGAGTCTTTGGAACTTCAAAACCAAACTCACTGTCGTCATGTTAATTCTGACTCAGCGATCCCATAGGACAGGGGAGAACCTATGTGGGTCTTGGAGTCTGTAACTCTTTACTGAAGTAGACTGCCTCATCTCTCTCCCATGGAGCCCCTGAAGATTTCAAACTGCTTACCTTGCAGTTAGCAGCCCACTGTATAACCACAATGCCATCAGGGCTCCCACAGCTTTGAGTGGTCTGCTGCTTGGATGGGGCTTCCAGGCCCATCTCTCTCGGACTGGCAGGTCAAGGTAGGTTTGATGACTCAGAAATAAGAGTTGACTCATTTCTTCCCAAAGTCCATGATGACCCCCAAAGACAGATGAAGGGGTTTGCAGTCACTCAAACTCGACGCTCACTGCCATGGAGTTAAATCTGACTCACGTCAACCATAGAGGACAGGGAAGAAGCCCTTTGGGTTTCTGAGACTTGACTTCTTTACTGGCAAAGACAGTGTCATCGCTCTATGGAGCAGACCAAGAACCCTGATGCTCTAGCTCGGGGGGGCTCAATACGTTGGTCGAGACCTACTAGCCAATTCCAAATGTTGTGTGGGTAGACCGCGAAAAATAGACATAGTCTATTGTCAATCCTGCCACTTAATGGATATACAGTGCAGCCAATCAGATGCATTCTTACTGTCAAATGTATTTGCAAGCAACTGCCTCCGTGCAGAAAAACTGACAAGCTAAATTATCGCCAATTTTTAGACCTTTGTTTTTTCTTCAATATAAGAAGGGGTATTAAAATGAGTGGGTGATACGAAACAAGTAAGAAGGTAAAAACATATCACTTTCCTACAGAATGGGAGATTTTGACACGACAAGCTGACATTCAGCTGAAGTCCAGAGCGTATGAACAGTTCTGGAACTTACTCGCAGAGGGAAAGTACTCAAACGTGAGAAAATGTGCTACCTCCTTGACGGCATTATTCAGCTCTATTTATTGATGTGAGTCAGCCTTTTCCCACATCAAGATCATAAAGTCCATGTACTGTTCCACCATGACCGATGATCATTTGGAAGTGTGCTTGAGGCTGGCTGTCAGCAGCTACTCATTCCATTCAGTGCAAGTCATCAAAGAAACCCAGATAATGACAAAAAGTGTACGTAGTTAATTGTGTTGTGTTGTGCAATATGGACTCATGTGGTTACGCAAGGTACATAAACATATATTGCACATATAAAGAAGTCTCAATGCATTTATGAATAAATGTCATAAATAAATTAAAATATGTTTTACATTTTTGTAGTTGGTAGATCATGTTAACTTGGCCATTTTATAAGTAGCTTGCATGCTAGAAAATTGTGAGCACCTCTGTTCTGGGCATAATATGACCCAGATGACCCTTGAAAACCTTATGGCAGGTGAAATCAGCCAGACCCAGCAGGATGCATATGCTGTATGATCTACCATAGACTATCCAGGGTGGGGAGTGCATGTGGTTATCAGGGGACTAAGGGGAAGGGGAAGAAGCCCTGATGGCATAATGGGCTACGTCGTGAGCTACTAGCTGCAAAGGGAGTGGTTCAAAGCCACTACTGTCCTGTGGAGAAGATGAGGCTTTCTGTTTCTGTCAAGATGCAGTCTTGGAAACTCACCAGGCCGTTCTCCCTTCACCCACATTTCTGTTGGTTGTCCCCCTCTGTGGAGGGCTGGGGCGCATTGGATTCTTGTGAACAGTCCAACTACCTCACACAGCAGCACATATTTAGAAACACAGTGGCTACTGACTAGAGACAATAACTGGATGAATAATTTCCCAGGGACCTGGAAGGGGAGGTTGGGGAGAGATGGTTGGGGGGGGGGGGTGGAGAAGAGTCAACAACCTCTTGAGTACAGGAAATAAATATATTATTATTTATTTAAAATAAATTACAAGTAATAGATAACTATCATTATTTATAACCACTATGACTGCCACCAAGGTTCCTTTAACAGTGAGAGGTACCAAAAAACCTCAAGTGAAACCCAAAGCACCAATTTAAATATGGTCCGTGCTAACTCGAGTATCATGTAAGTCAGGGGTTGCCTGTAATTAATGTCAGTGAATTGATCCCTGAAAAATGGCGAAGGTGGCAAATAATAATCCCAACCCTTTGTGTGTTTTCTTACAACCGCCTCTCCCCTTTTGGTTACATTTTAGACTTAGGGTACTTCTCCTTGCCTTTGTAAGTGACTCCATCTCCAGCAGACAGTGATTGGGTTCTGGGTATGCTATAGTTCAGAAGGGCAGTCATAAGCACATCTCCTCTGTGTTTACTATGGGCAGGGGCACTGATCCTCAAAGGGCGCAGAGCTTCGGGATGAAGGACGTGCTTGGGAAACAATCCCACAGGGATCGGAGTGCCATCAGCGCCGCTGGATGGTGCCTTTGAACTTAGTTAAAACCGCAAGTGCTCTGAGCTGCGTGCTTTGTCATCACGTAGAAAGAAAGAAAACTAAACGCCCAGTGTCAGCTCGAACCAATAGACTGCCTGGGCTTTGTTCTGACTTGTCTGCCCCGTCTGAGCAGGCATGACTGCCATAGGGACTCTGACCACTGTCCCTTTCCGGTGACATACACAATTCCAAAAGGGCACCCCAGTGTCACTGGGGGTTTAGCTCCTGGGAGTGAGTTTTCTTCCTTCCCAATCTCGTCCACACAGGCTGGCCCCTCACCCGCTCTCTCTGGGCTGTGTGAGACCCGCGGTTAGAGTATCTGGATTCAGGGCTGTGATAGTGTTCTCTAGAGAAACAAAACCAGGACACCAATAATTCTCTTTATATATTTATATAGATAGATGACATATAACATAAGAAATAGACAGTTAACTAATCTATAAAGCAGTACAAATGACTTGATGCAACTCACTTTTATGAGACAGCTAGAAGACTGGCAGTCCTTCAGGTCTTGAGGGCTGCAGAGTAGTCCTCTGTAGAGTAATTCAAGCTATCCAGCCTCAGGCAGCAAACAGCAAAGCAGGTCACCAACAGTCAGCCTGATGATAGGGCCCAACAGTCCCCAGCTCAAGAGATATATATTCCGGGAGCATGACGATGCAGGGCTTGAAGAAACCTCAACTCACAGTGAGACAGTCCACGGATTAGGTGCCCCACGGGTAGTGTAGCTAGGAGATCGAGGCACAGGACAAACATGGCAGTCGGCTAGTCTGAAGATCCAAGAGCAAGAAGAGCAAGGGTGGGGCCATTTCTATCTCTGCCCATCAATTGATTGTTGTCAGAACAGACCTACCTCTCTTCTTTAGTCATGTTGGCGCAACTCTACCTATCCACAAGGGCCCTGTGTGATCTCCGATATCACCTGAGTTCACTTTCAAGGGGCTCTGGTGGCACGGTGGGTATGCAGTTCACCAAAGGGTCTCCCTCTCTGCCATCGAGTTGATTCTGACTCACAGTGACCCTATACGACAGGATGGAACTACCCCTGTGAGTTTCCAAAACTGTAAACTCCTTGTGGAAGCACAGCGCCTCGATTTTCTCCCTCAAAGTTGGTTTCGAACTGCTGACCTTGCGATTAGCAACCAAAATGTGTAGCCCACTATTCCATCAGAACCCCTAACTGAAAGGTAGACCATGGATCTCATCCAGCAACTCTGCTCCCGTAAAGATGGCTCCGATTGCCACTGGATGTCTTGGAGCCGGCTGACTCTCAGCAAGCCGGGAGGCCCTGCCCTGCGCCACCCTCCCCATCATTTCTATCCTTGAGCCCATGGGTGCAGCCTCAGTGCCAATCCATCTCCTTGAGGGCCTTCCTCTGGCCCACCGACCTGCTGCTTTACCAAGTAGGATGTCTTCTCCAGAAACATCTCCTACCTGATCACACGCCCCAAGTCTGCAAGATAAAAATCCCATCATTCTTGCATTGGAGATTTTTTTCCTGGCTGGACTTCTTTAAAGACATATTTGGGGGCTGAGCCCCAGATGGCATAGTGGTTGTGTGTGGGACTGCGGCCCACTGGGTTGGAGGTTCAAATCCAGTAGTGCTCTCCAAGAGCAAGGCTGGGCCTCCTACTCCCACCACCAGGGGGCAGTGATGCCACCCCCAAAAAGGCATATTTGTTTGTTCTTTGGGGAGCATAGGGTATCCTTGATCTTCTTCTCCAGTTCTGAAATTCAGAGGCATCCCTTCTGGGTCCTTCCTGTTCCTAGGAAGAATATAGTCTTGGGGACCCTGCAGGGCTCTTTGACGCTGTCCTTCAGGACTGCTGTTGAAATGAACTCAAGTCCAATGGGTTCAGGAGTCCAGGTACTAGAGGGGTCCACAAAGCCATAGGACAGCTGCTAGGTGGCACCAAGTTCATTGTCCACTCACAGTTTCCCCACGTGACTGAGTCGAGTCAAGGGTTTTGTGACTGTGATCTGTAGGGCAGCAGATCACCGAACTTTTCTCCTGTACAATTCCTTTCTTGTGTTTTTTTTTAATTCAAAGATTAATTTACTAGGGGCTTTTACAGCTCTGCTAACAATCCATACATCAATCGTATCAAGCATATTTGTACATAGGCCGCCATCATTATTTTCTAAACTTTTACGATTTGAGTCCTTGGTATCAGCTTCTCTTTTTTACCCCTCCTCCCCTTCTCTCCCCCCTCCCCGTGATCCCTTGATAAATGCTAGATTATTATTACTATTTTCATATCTTATACTGACTGCTATCTCCCTTCCCCCACAGTCTCTGTTGTTCACCTCGCTGGGAGGACTGTGTGTGGTTATGTGTCCATCACAGCAATCAGTTTTCCCTTCCTCCCCTCCTTTGCAGACTTTCCCCCTATCCTCCTGGTGTTTCTACTCCCATTCCTGTTCCTGGATTCCTGGTGTCATGAGCTCTTATCTCTTACCTGTACCTGTGCACGTGCTTCTGTCTACCCCGCAGTGAAAGGCAGGACTGGGGTCATGATAATGGGGGGCGAGGAAGCCTCAAGGATCCAGAGGAATGGGGTGCACCCTGGTTGACTCCTCCCTTCCTTTTGACCCCCCCTGGGAGGGGACGCCCCCTTCTCTACAGAGCTTCTGAGCCAGGGAGCAACCAACCACTCAGCTGCTAAGCTCCAGGATCCCATTATCACATGACCTACTTGTTAGTGCTCTCTCGTGCACCAACAATCGGTGAGTTTTGTTTGTGAGTCACAGAGGGCTTTGCAAGCGTCAGGGCACAGGTGCAGTCACCCCCATCGGCGTGGAGACTGCGTTGTTATGAGCTTGGTTTCCGGGAGCCTTCCACCTAAGGACTACAATGAAAGGTCTGGCCATCTGTCTTTACAAATCAGCCCACGAAAATGTGGTGGATCAAAACTGTTGGACCCGCAGGGGAACAAGGAGCCAGGAAGTTCTCAGTCCCCTTGTGAGAGGACCCACCAGGAATTGGGGGCTGACAACAGCAGATGCTTGATCTGTTTCTTAACGTGCTCATTGCTTCACTGGCTGAGAGCTAGGGGAAGCGGAGCTCTGCCTTATTCATCCGTCAGTCTCAGGAACACCAGTGACCATCAAAGAAGAAATCTGGTCATCAGTATTCTGATCATTGGGCAAGCACATATTGCAACAAGCCTGCCTCAGACACTGCTCTCATCTGTGGGCTCACAGAATTCTCACCCCGTCCCCGAAAGGCACGCAGTGCTTGTCGGAAATGACCAGGGACAGGTGCCCCGTGAACATCTATTGAGGAGTCTGTGGCAGCCCTGCTCCAACGGCTTCAATGAGTAAGAGAATCGCCTCAAGTTGGCAAAAACCTGGCTCTGATGCAGCCGCTGTGGGGGAGGCCCGGGAGACTGCATTTATCGCACATTCCCAGTCGAGGCTGGTGGTCCACAGACCACCTGCTGAAGAGCAATGATCTAGATCCCTAATTGGGCGTCCTGGTGGCTAAGTGAGTTACGCAGTGAGCTGTCATTGTAAGGTCAGCGGTTCAAAACCACCAACCACTGTGCGGGAGAAAGAGGAGGCTTTCTACTCCCATAAAGCATTCCAGGCGTGGAAACTCACAGCAGGCAGTTCTGCTCTGCCCTATAAGGGTCACGATACTTCAGCATGGACTCGATGGCCGGGGGAGTCTCAGATCACTTCTCAGGCTGCTAAATAAAATAAGCCATCCAGGCTGAGCCCCTGTGGTGTAGTGGTTGAGTGCGGGACTGCGGCCCACAGGGTTGGCGGTTCAAATCCATTAGCAGCTCTCCAGGAGCAAGGCTGGGCCTCCCACTCCCACCAGGGGCACTGATGCCCACCACCCGCAAAAAGCAATGTAGTCCCTGGCAGGGTGGGGGTCAGGGAGGGAGATTCCTGGACAGGGAGAAAGCCCTGAGGTGTTTAAAGCTCTTCCCTGGGAGGGGTGAGGGTTTCCAGGGTAGGTACAACACGTCTTATTTCATCTCACGGATAGTACGCAGACCACACAGTGTCACATCATCCACCCCACTCCCTCTGTGCGCTTCCTGCTTCCTCCTTCATTCTGAACTCCACTGAACTTAGTCTACTCCTGCTCGTGCCTCCCGTCGCTTCCTTCCTTGAACACTCCTGACCTCCCAACATGTGAGGTGAGAAGTCCAGCCCACGTTTAACCACAAACTGTAACCGTGGGCCTCTGTGCTCAATGAGAGAACCCGACAGGAGCCCACATCTAAGCAGTGTGATCAGGCCAGGGCAGGCCAGCGAGGGGGCAGTGCTGCGGGCGGTCCTTTGATGGGGTAGGTTCTGAGAAGAAAGCTTGTGGTCAGCACAGGCAATGAAATGCTTTCTCGCCCGCCCTCACTCCCTAGATCATTACAAGTCTGGCCTCAGGGTACTGTCAGGCCAGGAAAAGCGTTTAACACGGTCATAGAAACCGTTTATGTGTCCAAGAGCTTTTTATAGCTCTTGATTTCTTTTAAGACCCACAATCGCCCTTAGAACCTGGGTGATTAGCTCTAGCTCCCCATTTTACAGGGGGTCACAGGAGGTGCAGAAGATCAAACAAGTGGCCCGCGGGGACCTTGGTGGAGATGGGAGCGCGCGAGGGGCCTGCGCCTCCGGCTGGGCACCTGCACAGCAAGGAGACACCCTGGCGCGGTCCCATTTTACTCATGGTCCTCAAGGGTCCACTCTGTGGTCGTCTCCTTTGGGGTCCCAGAGTAGAGACAGAAGTTCAGCGGGAACTTCCCTCTTCCATCTTTCTTTCGTTTAAGGGCTTCCGGCACACTGACTTGGAGGCTAAGACTCCCAGCGTATGGCTATCATCTCCTTTCTGTCCTCACCCCCTCCTTAAAAGTCCTCGATGTCTTTTTTGCTGGCCAGGTCCCACTCTCCGCCGGGCACCCACATCCGAGTAAATAGCGAATGTTCTTCCCACGCATTGCGCATGCGGCGCAAGTCCTTTGCCGTGACCGCTAGCGGAAAGGCTGGCCGTTCAAACCCACCCGGCCACTCTTCCTTCAAAAGAAGAGGCTCCGTGTTCTTCTTCTGTAAGAATTACAGGCAAGAAAACCCCACGGGGCAGCTCTTCTCTGGAGCCCCTGGGGCCACCTTTGATAAGGACTAAGCTGGTGACAGCTTGTTCGGTAGCTAGCATAGGGACTGAGGTGTCCATTGAGCATGCTCGGAGCTACCCGCCAGGAGGGGGTGGTACACTGCGCATGCTCAGAGGTCCAGGCTTCCAGCCAGAAGGGCTGCACCTGGATTGCCCCACCTAGGCCAGGTGAACTCAATTCAGCCAATGGGGTCAGCCAGGGTGGTCAACCACGCCTCCCCGCAGAAGAATTGAAGAAGCCAAAGGTTTTGCTCTGACTGGCTCTTTTCCCGGAAACTGCTGCGATACAATGTAGCATAGCTGAGCTGCGTCCTGGACCTTCCCCGCAGGAAGACGGGGGGTGTAAGCCCTGGGTAAACCTGAGACGTCTCCTGACTTTCATAAAACTCAGTTCGGTTCACAAACCAAGGTGGCGGCATGAATTCTTTCTCGCGTGGAGCCAAGGACTGAGGTATCTATGTCTCCTCGAGAGAACTAACAAGCCCACAACCATATCCTTGGGGAAGTATCTGCAGAGAAGTCAAGATGTACCGCCCCTCGAGTTCCATCCGTGCCTCCGTGGGTCCCTTTCAAACAAAGCGTGTTTCACTGTGTCTCCGCCATCAGTAATACACTCGTCTCAGCCTTATTTAGGTGCCTTCAGAGGAAAGGTCCGATCAAAAGAGTTGCTTCCCGTGGGGTTAAATCCCAGGCAAAGAAGTAAGCTCAGAAAGTTGTGCAATTGTTTGTGTTTTTTTTTCTCTCTTCCCCCCCCTCCCCCAATTTTCTTTTTTTCCAATATAGATTTTATTGGGGGCTCTTACAGCTCTTATAACATTCAACACATCATTTGTACTAAGCACATTTGTGCACGTGTTGTATTCATGTGTACACATGAATATGGCAACACGCGTACAAGTTATGCAACTGTTTTCTGGGTTTCCCCAAAGGTTCATCCTGATAGAGGTTCTTGAAGGACACGGGATCATCATGAAGGTTTATCATGAAGATGTTCTAAGGAAATGAAAAACTTCATTGGTGAGAAAAAGGCCAAGAGCATTGTGCCAGCGAATGGTTCGCCCCTCATGACTAGGTACTGGTTGCTGCCTCAAGGGTAGCACCAGCTGCCCTACCATATCCCCTACTCCCTGCACCACTGAGTTTGTCACTTCAGATGCCTTTTTGTTCCTAAAACTCAAGAAACATTTCTAAGGATGTGATTTGAGTCCCTTGAGGACACCCAAACTGACATTTTGACACGTGTCATTGGATTTAGGGCCTGCCTGTGCAATCCAGGATGATCTTAATATCCTTAATTTAATTACATTCCACAAAGATCCTTTGTTTTAGGAATTTGGACATGGTTACCTTTGGGGGAGGTACCATGTGGGGGAGGCACCCACTACACCAATCTTTTATTTTTTTTTTTCTTTAATGGATCCTGTTTTCTGCTGTATCCCAAAACTTACCACCAGTCTTGTATTTTCTGAAAGTTTCATAGACTTGCATTTTACATTTATGCACATGAGTTAGTTTTTGAAAGGTGTAAAGTATATATCTAAGTTCATTGTTTCATAAGGACACCCAATTGTTCCAGCATAAATGCCTGCAAAGGTAACCCTCTCTCTATTGAATTTTTTTTTGTACCATTGTCAAAAGTTAGTCAGATATTCTTGGTCTGTTGCAGGAATCTCTGATGCCCATTGATCTATGTGTTTAATCTTACTTTCTAAAACTTTTTGTTCTGGATTGGCTGAAGGATTTCAGAGCATATCATCAGTTTTATGTTCAATTATTCACATATTTTGTTTTACCTCATTCATTACAATTCTCTCAATGTGCCATCACCCATACCCATTCCTCCTTCTTTTCAATCCCTCCGGAACTGTGACCTTAGGTAAATGCTGCTGCTGCCTTGTTCTCAAATGGTCAATCATTCTAAGGCAAGGGGGTGGGGGAGCACATCTCAGTGGAGTTGTTGTTCTCTTTAGAGACCTGTCTATTATTTGATATCGGAATTATAGTGCTGGAGAAGAATATTGAAATTACTGTGGACTTCCAAAAGGACAGGCACATCTGTCTCAGAAGAAGCATGGCAGAAGCAAAAATGAGGAGGCTTTGCATCCCATGCTTTGGACATGTTGTTAGGAGAGACCACGCCCTGGAGCTGGACATCACGCTTGGTAAAGGACAGGCACAGTGACAAAAGAGGAAGACATGGTGGCTCCAGTGATGGCCACAAACGTGAGAGCAAGGTGAGGATGACATGGGACCTGGCACTGTTTCTTTCTGTTGTACACAGGGTCACGATGAGTCAGAGCTGACTCCATGCACAACAACAACAACAACAACATGATTTGGCTGAAAATTGAATGAAAGGGGTGAGTCTAGTTCTAGACTGGAAGGGTGGCCAAGAACCATTGTTTCAGGAGTCTCACCAGCCTCTACCTGACCAGGAAGCCTGGTCTCCTTAGTGATTTCTAATGTGATCCCTATCAGAACAATTGGCAGTCATAGTGGTTGGTAGCTAGGCACCATCTAATTCTTCTGGTCTCAGAGTCTTGAACACTGATGTTTTCATGGTCCTTCAGCCCACTGGACTCATTGTTTCTTTGTGCCCTTTTTGATTTTCATTACTCTTCTTTCCTCTAGACAGGACAAGAGTATAGATAGCTGCTCATGATCTTTTTTTTTTTTTGGGGGGGGGGCATCACTGCTCTCCGGTGGTGGGAGTAGGAGGTCCAGGCCCACTGCTGGAATTGAACCTCCATCCCAGTGGTCCGCAGTCCTGCGCACAACCACTACACCACCGAAGCTCAGCCCCTGCTCATGATCTTTTAAGATCCTCGTCCTTCCTCACCAAAAATAAGATACAGAACATGGTCTTTGTAGACTATGCTGTGACAACTGATCTTGGTGTACCTTGATACTCGGGTCCTGAGCTCCCTGGCAAAGCACTCATTCTCAAGATGTTTGGCTTTATATTGTCTGCAGTATGCTTCAGCACATTCTGAGATATGGTTGCAAAAAGAGTAAACACCCATGTACAAAGATCCTCTGTCAAACCAATAGAGATATTTGTGTGCACAGTTACACTCTCCCTTATAGAACTGGCGAGCTTATGTTCATGCATCTTGTATCTACTCTTGGGATTGCATATATAACATTTTTTTTAACCTCCCAGCGTCTTTCCTTGCCTCCATATTCCTTTTTGCCAACCACCCTTCAGTGTTTATTGCTTTAACCTTGACCCACATTCTTGAACTCCACTTGACTTCCTCTTCACTTGAAAGTTACCCCCTCGTTTTACTTACTGATTCTCTGTTACAAATCGGTATCGCTGTTCCTTATTCTCAGTCTTGTAAGCGTGTTTCACTTTGGATTCTTCTATATCTGGACTGACTTGTGGTGGCATTGTCATGCTTGTTCATCTCAGGTTGTCGCCTGCTGTTGTAGCTTCTCTGTCAGAAGAATTCCATTTTGTATTTCTTGGAAGGTTGGGGTGGTTTTGACAAATTCCTTTCATTTCTGTTTATCTGAAACGGTCCTACTTTCAGTATCACATTTGAAGTATAATTTGCTTTGTATGTGACCCTGGGTTGACAATAATTTTCTTTCGGTTTTATACATGTCATTCCATTGCCTTCATGCCTGCATAGTTGGTGCTGAGAAATCAGGGTCTAATCTGACTGATTCTCCTTTTCAAACTTTTCACTTTGACCAAGTTGTTCTTAGAATTATTTTCTTGCCTTTGGCTTGGGAAGTTTGATGATGTATCTTATACGTCTTGGTGATTATTTCTTTGGGGGTCTATCTGATTTGAGGTTTGTTCAGCGTGTTGGGTGTGTATCTTCTCATCTTTCATAATGCTAGAGACATTTTCTTCCAACAATTCTATGCCGTTTTCCTTCTCGACCCGTTTTGAAATCAATGGGTCTGCAGTGTGAGGGTTTATGTGAATTTGACTAGGAGCTGTTTAATGCTCTGCTGTTCCCACCACCTTCATGTCCCTCTCCTGTCTCTGCTTATGTCTTCTCTTGGCTGTGGACTTTCCCTCGGGAATCCCCCTGAGAAAGCGCCTACCTTGCAGCTCTCTCAGCTACAAACCACCATTGCACTGGAAATCTCTTGACATGGTAACGTAGCTATGCATGCGTTTAGGGCATAATCTTCTCCGAACACACCTCCTCATCTATGCAATAAGAAGATCAACAGTCCCCTACAGGGCTGTGCAGAAGACTGAATGAAATCTTAAGTGAGACCACAACATACGGGGCTTGGCACAGAAAAGATTCTTCATGGAATTGGGGGCCGTTGTGCGAACAGCACAAGGAAATAGTTCATGGTTTAAGATCAGGAACGATGCGCACCAGGGTTGTATCCTCTCATCATACTCGTTCATTCTATATGCCAAGCAGATCACCTGAGGAGCTGGATTATATGAAGAAAGGAGTGAGGCGTCAGGCTTGGAGGAAGGCTTATTACCGGCCTGCAGTATGTAGATGACTCAATCTTGCTGGCTGAAAGTGAGGAGCATGACGGAGATCAAAGATTGTAGCCTTCAGCGTGATGACAATTCAGTGTAAGGAACCCCAAATCCTCACAACGGGACCAAAGCAGAGAACAGGTTGAAGTTGTCAAGGAGTTTGTCTTACAGGGATCCAGTCAATGCAGCCATCAAAAGAGCAAAGGGCATGTTGCATGAAGCCCACCTGCTGCACAGACTGCTTTGGAGCATCGAAGAGCAAGAATTGTCACTTTGAGGACGAGGGGGTGTCCCGCCCAAGCCGTGGTGTTCTCCACGGCCTCACGTGCCTGTGAACGCTGGACACTGAACAAGGAAGCCGGTAGAAGAGTTGATGCGTGGGAATTGGGTTCTGGAGAAGAATATAGAAAGTACTGCAGAGTGCTAAAAGGACACACCAATCTGCATTAGGAAAAGTAAGGCCCGAGGGCATCTTCGAGACAAGGATCTCACATACTTTGGACGTGTTGTCAGGAGAGACCAGTCCCTGGAGAAGGCCATCGTGCCTGGTAAGGGAGAGGATTCGTGACAAAGAGGATGGCCCTCGGCGAGACGGAGGGGTGGATCCCAGCAGCATCCTCACCCCAGGGGCTGCACCCGTGGGCTCGGCCATGGGAACAGTTGGGAGGAGGGGACAAGACCAGGGGCAGTGTGGCCTTCTGCTGCACACAGGGTCACTATGGACCAGAGCTGCCTTGATGGCATCTAATAGCCACGTTGACGAGAGATTGCCCCTGGCATCTCGTTGAGCTGAACGGTGACCTGGATATCGTTTTGCTTCCCTCAGCGACGTAGTTAGAAGGCGAGCTCCTCGCTCCTCCTCCCAGTGGCTCAGCTGTGTCAGTGTTATGATAGGTAAGTTTCTTAATAAAAAATAAATGAAGGGTGTCTGTCGGGTGCCCCGATTACTTTAAACAGCACCTAATGATATAGCCCAGGGCCTGCCAGACCCACCCCGACCCCCTCTCTGGAGAAAATGATAGCCTCCCTAATTGCCTACTGACCCAAGATCCCTTCTCCCAAGTAAATAATACACTCTTCAGAAGGATCCTAATTAGACATTTACCTCTGAGATCGCTGTGGCTGCACCTGGCTCCCCGGGGAAGTATTAAACACCATATCAGGGCAGACAGGACTGAAAAACAAACGGGCCTCAAGAAAATAAACCGTGTCAACGATTTTCCATGAGAAGGCGGAGGGGCGGGGGCTCCAAGGAGGAGGCTCCGTCCACCAATGAAGGTGGCTGCCCCAACGATACCAAGGTCAGGAGGAGAGCCAGCCTCCCATCACGCATCGTTGGGGCTCTGCATGGAATAACTTCTGGTCCAGCCTCAGATGGCTGGAAGCATCGTGGACAAGGAGGTTTCTTGTCAACCACCAGGAGGCACTTGAATGAGGGTGAAGAGTTTCTCTCGACACCCTTCTAGTTTAGTGGTTCTCAACCTGGGGGCTGAACGATTCATAACAGTGACAAAATGACAGTGATAAAGCAGCCAGGAAAATAATTCGATGGTTGGGCGCTCCCCACCACATGAGGAACTGTTTGAAAGGGTCGCGGCATTAGAAAGGTCGAGACCCACTGTCCTTGTTCTTCCCCCTGGGTCCCTAGAAGCCCCTGGAGAAGGAAGGGAGCGCCAGGCAGCCTGGCCTGGGAATGGGGAAAGCTCCCTGCTTCCTCCCCACTCTCCCCTTCCTTGTTTCTCTTTCTCCAGCTCTCCTGTCGTGTGTGTGTGTGTGTGTGTGTGTGTCTCATTCCCTCTCAACGTTCTCCCATCTGCCCTCTCTGTGCCCTCACCGTCTCTCGTTCTCTTGTATTCACCGGCCCCCTCTCCCACAGAAACTTGGGAAGGCCTGACATCACCATACTCACAACAAGTGTCCCCTGGCCGGGTTCCTCAGGCCCCTCAGCCACCATCCTTATCCAGTGTCTGCACTGGAGCCCCCAGAGTTTGAGAAAGTCAAGCTTCTCAAAAGAGATTGCCAGGACACTTCAAGCCTCTGTGGTCTGCACGTGCCATCACCCGTGTGTCAGATCCAAGCCACTCTTCTCGTCATTTAACCTCAGGATTTGAAGCTACAAGCCAGCAGTAGCCTTCAGTCTGTTGCCTGACCTGTGCTCCTGGCCACTCTTATTGATCACAGAAGCCAAATTCCTGAAATATCAACCTCTCTCTGTCTCTCTCTTTATATGTCTATGTAAATATGTGTGTATGTTAGTGGCTCTGTTTCTCTAATGTAGCCGCTGGTAGAAATCATACGTAGTTTCACGTCAAGTCATGCTAATGAAGACATTTTAAATTATTAGATAAGTGGGGGCTGAGCCCCGGTGGCATAATGGTTGAGTGCAGGACTGTGGCCCACTGGGCTGGCGGTTCAAATCCAGCAGCAGCTTTCCAGGAGCAAGACTGGGTCTCCCACTCCCACCAGAGGGCAGTGATGCCTAAAAAAAAAATAAGTGGATTTGCATTAAAACCCACTCCTAAATTAGAGTTATTAATTGCTGGCTTCTGTTCTGCATTGTCTGTATTCCTGTATAACAATTTGGGGTTCGCTTTGCTTTTCAGTATCTTGATCCTGGTAGGACAATAGGATTGGTTTTCTTTTTTTCTTTTTCTCATGCAAGATACTTATACTTTCTGCAGCGCTTTGACAGCTGAGTAAGAGTCTATGGAGTGGTTATATGCTCTTTGATTGATGCTGATTTTTTCCCCTCTGTGCTTTTCATTATATTCTTTTTCTTTTAAAATTATTTTATTACTCTTTATTGGCACCTAATCCACATATCATGTGGCTTCAGTAGCTCAATCGTTCAGTCATATCAGGAAGAATTGTACAACCATTACCACAGTCACTTTGAGAGCATCACTCTGCCCTCTCATGGTTCACTCGCCTTTGAAATGAGTTGTGTGATCACGCTCAGTGCTAGTGCTTTCTCCCCCACCTGCCTTCCTTGTTTTCTCCTGAAATCCCCACCCCCTCCCCCACCACTGCATCCCCTACGAACCCTCTATCAGTTACTGTCTATCGGCCTCCACTCCTCCGGTGCTTCACAAGCTGGGAAACCCAACAGGAACAATGTGGCTGGTTTTCCTTAGAAACCATATCTCATGTGAGGTGTTTCAAATCTTTTCCTTTCCCCTCAGATGAGATTCATTGGTGTCATCAAACGGCCAAAGACCCCAGGACACATAAGAGACATGGATGGAGCCTAAACCTTCCGTTTTATCAAGGAGGGAAGGGTGGGGGCATGTGGGGGGGGGTGGCGCTTAGAGAGGCCCACAGAGCTGCTTTGTGAGAGGGGAGGTCTTATGCCATCTGGACCCTGCTTGGTCCACTAGGTCCCTTTCCCCTGTTGTCCCCCTTTGAGGACTTTTTCGGCTGGTGTGATGGGCATTTCCAAAGCATCTTCTGATGGTCATAGGTCCCCCTTGACTTTAAGTCAACCAGCTTTGTCCCTCTCTGAGAGATGGGAGACAGGCAAGGGCATCTCGGCTGCTGTACTTGTTGGCCTCAAACACCTCACAACTGCTGCTCTCTGGGGAACCTCCCTCTGCAAAGAAACTGCTTCACCTGAGAAGTTGTCTACCCTCTCTTCACCCCCACCCCCCTCCCCCGTAGACCAATGCTCATGGCTGATACAAGAAACCCACCCGCCTTTGTCACGACTCTGTGTGTGTCCGTCCGCATGGGGTGGGGACTAACTCCTCTGGGATGCGATGGGTCCCCCAGAACTCTGCTGGTGGACACTCCCTCGGAAGTTCATCCCCAGCTGAGTCGTCCATTCTTTGCACCTCTTCTGCCGAGACCACCCCCCAGTCAATCACTTGAACAAGAATCCTTGCCTCCGACCCTGCTTCTAGGGACCCGGGATAGAGGCTTCCCTGAGGACTCCACCTGTGGAGGGCAGCAGGAGTACATGGAAGCCTTTCCACCTGAAAAGCACAGGCAGGGCTTCCAGACAGAGGAGGAGGCAGAGATGAGACCCAGGCCACACGTGTCCACCTTGCCGACCTGTATGGCTGGCATGCCAGTGCCTGTGGGCAGGCCAGAGCAGAACTGGAGCGTGTCCAAGTCCAGCAGGGGAGTCAGGGTTGGTCCCCACGCGCAGGGGGGCACCTCTGAGAGGGAAGCTAGAATGGGGCACGATGGCGTTCGCATTGGGGAAGTAAATTTCCTAGGAGTGGAGGGAGGAGAGAGCTTTTCCATCATCCCCACCCTACAGGGTGAGGGTCACCTCTCAGGTGCTGGTGGAAGTGGGGGAGAGGAGAGGCTCTGTTGCTGAGGGCTGCAGAGCATAGACAGACCGGGTGGGGGCTCACCCTGACTGGGTGGGTGAGTGACAAAGTTGGGGGACCAATGACATCCAGATATCCTCTGTGGGCACGGACGGCAGGGGGGTGACGTCATTCGGGAGAAGCACTGAGGTTGAGAGGGATGAGGTATGTCCAAGAGCTGTGGCATGGGGGTATCTTGATGAAGACATGTGTGTGCAGGGCTTGGGGGTGTGATGGGATAACTGGGGTGCAATGCATGATCCGGGGCTTCCTGGAGGCGCCCAGTGGCTGAAGGTGGTCCTCAGACTGACGCGTGCAGATGCGCTGCTTGAGTTTCTGGGTGAGAGGGCGAGGGCCTGCCAAGCCAGAGTCGCAGGAGAGCCAAGGCTCCCTAGGGTACACCGGGTGCTGGAGAGTATCATGAGCGACCCCCTTGGTGTCCAGTGAGCGAGACCAGAGGAAGGAGTGGAAGATGAAGAAGAGCAGAGGGTCATGGAACATGGAGGCAACCTCATACAGTCTGATCGGCGGGGGCGGGGGGGGGGGAGAAGAAAAACTATAACCAGGAACCCAAACTTGGCTGACCTGGGAGGGCCCCTCTCCAAGTGGAATTTGTCCCTGGACAAGGACCATGTGGGGGTGATCGCCATGGTTAGGGAGGAAGATAGCCTTCTGCCTGACACTGTCTCTCACGGCCCTTGTTGGCAGCAGTGACATGCAGGACAGCTGGTGTGGTAGTCATGTACTCTGGTGCCAACTTGGTTAAGAGTGTAGGAGTGGAGACTAGCCTGTCAATCTGGAGATAGCCAATGGAACCTCTGTGTGGACATGGCCTTTTCCTGAGAATTCTGGGAAATCTCGAGCTATTTCCCCCATGGAGATGAGAAACCATCAACTCTGTACCTGGGGGATGCTCTACTGACAGACAAGATGGCAGCATTCTGATAAGACCCTGAGTCTTTGGAGAGCTGGAATAGAAGCCACATGGGCTTACCCTGATGGAACAAGACTTCTGGGGCCGAGAAGCTATATGAAGACCCCTGTCAGTGCTGAGATGCTTGTACCGCCACTGGACCCACTCACCTGTGATTGTCCTGGGATCATTGCATGTGCTTTGTGAGACTGAAGAGGACTAATGGATTAGTATGGGACATATGGATTAATATCAGACTCACGGACTTTGATTGGACTGGGTTGAGATGCTTTCTCAGTGTTCCATTACTCTTGTATATCAACCTCGTGTTTATGAATTTGTTTCTCTAGTCCACCTGGGCTAACACAGCTGGCTTCAAAAGGAAGTAAAGTTCCCACAGTCAGAGAGACCCTCACTGGCTCCCCAGCCTCCTGCATCCCGGCTTGATCTACCTGTCAGTGTGGCAGACGAAGAACCGAAGAAGAGAGTTCATCCAGCCCGCACATGCAGCCTGTTCCCCACACACCTCCACACCTCAGCTGTGCGTCCGCGGGTCAATGTGCACATGCTCCGAAAGGTGATTGTTTCGATCCAGTTGGAGTCTCCATGGAAACTCCAGCCCACCCTTTAAGGAGATGGCCCAAACCGTCCTGCTCCCTGATGTTCATCCGACTTACCTCCCAGTGTTATGGGGCATGTCCTTGGCGCTTCTCTGGGATTCTCCCGGCAACGCCAGGTTCAAATCATAATAATTTATGTTATCCAGGGTTTGTGAGGGGAGGGGGTGGGGAGGGAGGGAGAAAATGAGGCGCTCATGCCAAGGGTTCAAGTAGAAAGCCAATGGTTTGAGAATGAGGATGGCAACAAATGTGCACATGTGCTTGACACAATGGATGGGTGGATCATGATAAGAGCTGTAGGAGCCTCCAGTAAAATGATTGTAAAAAAGAATAAGATCATTATTTCTGACATGGTTTTCATCCTGGGGTCCCCCCTCCCCACACACACAATTGCTTCATATCTGGGAACTTCTCACCGGGTTCTCTCCAGTAACTTCTCTGTCGGGTACTCCCATAAAAAAGAAGGGTGATTTGCCTCAGACTTGGGTGATGGAACAAAGTCATGATGCCTTTGAACAGACTAATTAATGGTTGCGCTTAATTACATGTTTCTTCGGGGAGGGGGAGGAGGGGTGGTTGGCAAAGGTTCCCACTTCGGTCTCCTGATGTGCTGTCTGTCCATCTGTCTGTCTCCTGGTCTTGTGCTAAGGCTTCTCCAGGGGCTGGGCAAGTTCCTGGGCTCCAGAGGTACTGTGCATGCCCCTTCTGGCTTCTGATCAGACCACAGACATAAAGACAGCGTCATCCTGAAGGATCTGCTCGCCTGGTATGCTTCCCCTTTGATCGAGAACGGCCTTCAGTGAGAAAGCACAAGGATCCACGTCCCAGGCGAGGCCCCTCCAAGACACCTTCCTACAGGACTGAGAGGGAAGGACTGGCCCAAGAGCTGAGGAATGGGTGAGGGAGCCAGTGAGCGAGAGGAGGGGTCTTTCAGAGCGGGTTAGGGACTGAGGGAAGACCACACACACACACACACACACACACACGCATGCACGCACGCACAGAGTGCTGGGTGGGCAGCCGGCTGGAGAGCCTCAGTGGGAAGGAGTCTAGTCATGGTCTGGGCACCATTGTTTTGTCTAGTTGGCCAGGAACCTGGCCTTGGGCTCATACACTGCTACCTGGTCGTGTTCCAGTCATCCCTCCGTGATCGCTAGCTGGTCTGACCTGTTTGGGATTACTAGACCTTGCTTTGTTCTACATTCAACTGTGTGTGTGTGTGTGTGTGTGTGTGTGTGTGTGTGTGTGTGTGTGTGTGAAAGAGAGAGAGAGAGAGAGAGAGAGAGAGAGCGCAAACAGGGCCAGGGCCTTTCATCAAGGTCCCCTCCCTTCAGTTTTGGCACTGTGACCAGGAGCAGGCAGAAATGGCCATTGCCGAGGACAGACAGACTCGTAGACCAGACCTGGCTCCATGCTGGCTGTCCCTTCCTAGGGAACTTCTGGAGTTACCAGCTTGGCGGCCTGCCCTTATTCCTGAAGCTCCTTGCAGCCCCTCCAGGAGTGCACCTTCCCCTGTCACTTCACAAACACTCGGCCTCGACTTCGTGCCTGGTAGGATCCCAAGCCACTCACCGATGTGAGTTCATCTCGCCGCCCGCCAGTCTCCATGGAGCTGATTCAGTGTCCGTGGGAGTCTGAGGAGAATCGTGTTCCGCGAGGCTTGCCATGGTGGAAATTTGGGGTACACACTTCCAACGCTTTTTCACTGAAGCCTCATAACCCCCCCCCCCGCCACCACCACCTGCCCTTGAGACAGGCAGCATAATTCTCTTCACTTTACAGATGAGGAAACCGAGGCATGGATTTGGCACTCTCTCATGCCCCTGTCCTGTCCCGGGCACCTCAGTGCAGACTACTCATTCATTCAACACCCCTTTCATGGGCATGAAGTGAACAAGGCAGACTCCTGCTCCCCAGAACTCTGACAGAGTTTTCAACTGACTGCGCCCTGGTGGGGGACACTGGAGAGGCTATAGACTGGGCAATGTGTATGGTGGCTTCTGAGGTTCTGGGATACAGGAGGGGTCCTCTGCTGTCTGTCTCCTCTCTATGGATGCAACCAAGCTTCCTTTTTGGCCATCCTTATTCATTGTCCAGCTTTCACTGGCATGTGGAGTGATTGAAAATACCCCGGCTTGGTTCTCCGAGTGACATCTTTGCCCCTTAAGACCTTCACGAGGTCTTGCACGGGATATTTGTCCAGTGCCCTGCGTCATTAGATTTCTCGATGGCTGTTTTCACCAGCCTCAGTCTGGAAGCCCCTCTGAACGCTGTTAGGATCAAACAACACGCAGGCTGGGAATGGAGCTGGGGCTCCACAGAAGGCCAGAGCTCTGTTCCTATCACTGTGTCAATGGTGCCCCTTCATTGGCACACACAGCCTTGGCAGTGTTTAAAAAGGTGACGGGAAGTCAGAAGCATCTGACTCAGCAGCCCCTGCCCTCATAACATGGAACTCTGGGGAATGCTGGTTTCAGGGGCGCAGAGACCTTGATCTTGTGACCTCAGGAAGGGACTGCTTCCAGAATCTTTGTAGCTGCTGGGCCCTGAGCCCTGGTCTCTCAGAGACCAAGCGTCCCCTCCAGCCTTTGTCTCCCCTGCCCCTCCTCTCAGACCAGGGTCTGGGCAGAGAACTCAGCTCATGAGTCATGGGGCTCCATTTCTTCCGTCATAGAAGCCGAGCGCTCTGGGTTCTCATTCTACCTGTGTCCAGGTGACCTCAGAGAGACTGGCTTCTGAGCGCCTGTTTCTTCACCTCTGAAACGGCAACCCTGGGCTTGACTGAACCTCTCACCCCCACCTCACCCCCCCTGCCCCCTTGAACTTGGGAGGAACCATTGCTTTCCCTGGCTTCTCCTCCAGGGGCAGGCCTGGGCGGAACGGTCGTTTTGCTGATGTGAGCACCATTGCGGGAGGGGTTTGCTCAATTAAGACTTAAAGGTGATCTGTTGCATCTCGCCACCCAGGCCCTCTCAGCACTCATTTTCTGTACCCCGTCATTAAGAGGGGGCTGGCACCTACTCCTCTTACCATCCAGGACTGCAGGGCCAAACTGCGGGCCCCAAGTGGGGGTCCCTGGTACCCACGACAGACCCTCTGTCTTCTGACCAAGGGTTAGGGCTACCTTTTCTGAACCGCACTTCACAGAACAGGACCGTGCTTGCTCTAACCAATAAGCTCTGAGTGGGCGCCATGGCGGGTGCGCGTCACTTCTGGGCCTGAGCGTTGAGCCGAGAGCAGCGACCGTGTTTGAGGAAGCAACTACTCTGTGGCGATGAAGCGCTTTGTGAGCTTGACAAGCAGGGCCTCGAGTTGACTGTGGACAGACGTACCAAACGAGCGAGAACAGCTGTCTGCGGTTGGCCGTGGACTTCATCCTGAGTCACGGCAGTCCTGTAAAACAGAGAAGAGTTGCCCCCAGATGTTCTCTAGGTTGTCGTCGTTATGACGCCGCTGACTCGAAGAAATGATGAAGTAGAAGAGTTGAGCAGAACATTTGAAAGGGCCGCTCGAGAAGACAAAGTACGATAACCAAAGCCAGTTATTACCTTGAAATACGCCCAGACCTGGAGCTGGGGGCGGGCGTGGGAGAGAGCATGCTCAGAAGTTCTCTGGCTGAAGGAATTGAAGAAGACACGCTAACACCTGGAGCTGGACTATGGAAGGATTCTGTGGGCAAAAGACCCCAGGACACGGGAAGCCTCGACAGAAGACGGGAGGAATGCCAAGAATCACGTTACCAGCAAGCACGGATTAACGTGCAGGAGGGAGCACATGATCAAGAACTGTTGGTACTGAGGGAACAACAAAGGAAAGAAACCCAATCGTCACCGAAGGCATTGGCCAAAACAGGAACAAAAGAAGGCTACAAGAATCAGCAGAAGAACAATTGAGATGTTTCAGCAAATGGGTATAAATTGAAAGTGCTCATTCATCCATGCCAAGAAGCTTAGAAGAGTCTTATCTGCTCAACTGGCTAGAAGAGACCCATATCTATGTCCATTCCACTGATTGTGGAAATTATTGAATAATATCATCAGTATTCACACACAAGTAAAAATTGCCTGAAGATACTTTGCAAATGACTGCAATAGTTCATTGAGTAGCAATTTTCAGAAATTCAGGCTGGATTCAGAAGAGGACCTGAAAGGAGAACTAATTTTCTTTTAAATCATTTTATTGGGGACTGTTATCACAATCCATCTATCCATCCATTGTGTCAAACACATTTGTACACTTGTTGTCTCATTCTCAAAACATTTGCTTTCTACTTGAACCCCTGGTATCAGCTCCTCATTTCCCCCTTCTTCCCCCCCCCCCAATAATTTACGAATCATTATTTTTCCAGGTCTCACACCGACCAAGGTCTTAGAGAGCTATTGTTGCTGATGTCAGATGGGCCTATGCTGAAAACAGAGAAATTCGGAAAGATGTTTACCTGTGCTTTATTCACTGTGCAAGGGCCTTTCAACTGTGTGGGTCATACGGAGAACATGGCAAAGAATGGGCATTTCAGGACATTTCATGGTGCTCGCGTGGAACCTGGACATAGACATTGACCAAGACGCAGGCCTTTAGACAAAACACAGGGATGGTGTGCTTCAGTATCAGGAACGGCACGTATCAGGCTTGAATTCTCTCTCCATACATATAGAATCTGTGTGCTGATCAAGTCATTTGAGAAGCTGGACCGCATGAAGAAGAAGGTGGCATCTGGATTGGAAAAATACTAAAAATCCCTGTGATGTGCAGACGACACACACAACCTTGCCTCCTGAAAGCCAAGGAGACTTGAGGCACTTACTGATGATGGCCAAAGACGACAGCCTTCAGTAGGGATCACAAAGAAAACATGCATTCTCCCGGCTGGATCAAGAAGCAATATCACAATAGACAGAAAAGATCGAAGCTGGCCAGGGTTTTTTCTTCCTGGATCCACCCTCCATGTTCTTGGAAGAAACAGTCAGTAAATCAAGTAACGTGGAACAAACCCGATCCAAAATGCCCATTTAAACGTGTTGAAAAGCAAAGGTGTCACCTTGACTAAGGTGCACCTGACCCAAGCTGTGATATTTGCAATTTTCTCATAAGCTGGAGAGCTGGACGATAAATAAGGAAGATAGAAGAGTTGAAGCATTCGAATGATGGCGGGAGCTGAAGATATCGCGTCTATTGCATACATCTAGAAGAATGAGCAAATCTGTCTTGGAACAAGGACAGCTGGAACATGACGCAGAGAAGAGGTTTCACCTCACATACCATCATGCTTGGTAAAGTGGAGGACCCTGAAAAAATAGGAAGACCCTCCAAGTGATGGATTGACCCAGTGACTGCAGCAATGGACTCGAGGGTAGGAATAGCAATGAGAATGATGTAGGGACTGGGTCACCGGAGATGCCGAGGAACGGGAAGCACACAGAACGAATCTGTGAGAAAACAGAGGGCTACCACTGTGTCCTTTCCTTTGATCTGTGCTAACATTTGAGAGTACATGACTGGTTGCCTGTACTCTGAATATTTTTAAATTGGATAAGTCCCTTTCTTAAAGCAACATTGTCTCAAAAACCTGGTCATCTGGTGCTGTAAACATACAATCTACAATGCAAAGAACAGGGACCAAACGAACTCCAGGATAGACGTTCTCCCTCGAGGAATGTTTGCATTTTCTTGAGAATGGACATGAACCTGTGTGCAGACCATGCTGACTCAAATGTGTATCCATGAAGTTGTGCTTTGTATCCAAGGTCTAGCCATGTTCCCGCTACAGGACCCGCTCAACAGCACCCAACAGCACCCTGGGAGCAGATCCTAAGTGTTCCTTCCAGCATCTGGTGGGCTTGAAAGGCCAGTCTTCTGGTTCACAGTTTAGGGCTTAATCAATGAACCAACAGGGCTCTCAAGAGAGAAACACTTTATCCGCAGTTACTGAGCTCAGAGGGTAATTTGCCTCTCCAGCAGAGTCCAAGATGTCCTGACCTTGGCACAAGAGCACATTCCAAGGAGAACAGTGTGGATTCTGGCTGCTTCCCTCTGAACACCTCTCACTGACCCATCGCTGGAGAGCACAATAGCCACAGGTACCTACACA
This sequence comes from Nesogale talazaci, assembly GCA_004026705.1. Taxonomy (NCBI): domain Eukaryota; kingdom Metazoa; phylum Chordata; class Mammalia; order Afrosoricida; family Tenrecidae; genus Nesogale; species Nesogale talazaci. The sequence goes on from PVJH01001469.1 coordinate 108,499, forward strand.
GAGGCTTGGGTCTTTCCTTCCCATCTGCCAGTGTGCAGTCCTTGAGAACAGAGACCCCTGGACAGCGTACAATGAATGTGCAGACCTGCAGGTTCCTGCTGCACAAGTTCAGGCTCGTTTCCAATCCATAGTGACCCCATGTGACAGAGTAGCCCTGCTCCTGCCCCTGGTCAGGTTTTCTAAGCTGTGATCTCTATGGGAGAAGATGACGAGGTCTTCCTCCCTCACACCTGCTGGGTGGGCTCGAACTGCCAACCTTTGGGTTGGCCATTGAGTGGTTCACCATTCTGCCACTAGATCCTGTCGATTCCACCTCATTCCTTGTTTCTGCCCTCCCCGCTATGCTACCCCCATGCCATAGCACAAGTGATTTCTCTAGAGTTTTCTGCCACTTTATTGAGGACCTTCAAATATGATCCTTTTCAGAGGAGCTGGCCGTGGTAGCTGGGCACCATTTACCTTTTCTAGTCTCAGGGCTTCTGTGAGTCCTTTGGACTCAGTGGTCCATTCTATATGTCTCCAGTCTCCATCAGTCTTCTCTCCTGTGGATGGGGAGAAACCAAGAGTTGCTCCTTAGATGGCTGCTCGTGGCCTTCTCAGACCCCATGTAACAATAAAGCACGGGCTGGTCCTGTACTAGCCCCACAATTGCTGTGTTTGAGCTCATGGTCGGCATCTCTGGTGTCGGTTCGACATAGGACCAGGCAGCATTTCATCCTGCTATAGATTCCTAAGGTTGCTATGCATCAGCCCTGACTCACTGGTCCCTAACAACAGCCATATGCTGCCCCCCCCCCCCCCATCTTGCCTGTTAAAACATGTAGTCTCTTTCCAAGATCAGGAAGTACACTCTACGTACAGCTGGAGCTAGCCGCTCTCCGTGTATCTATAACTATAAAGTCACATGTGCGATGCCTTGGGTGGGTTGGTCACTGACAAGCCTGCGAGCCCCTGGAGCCAGGAACCGAGTTTACTGGCTTTTGCAGGTGGGGCATACAAGGATGTACTAGTGGAATGAAGGAAAGATTGGCTTTCCTGCTTTCTCATGGAATAGATGAGCCCTGGCACACGGCATAATCCAACCCAGTCCCTGCCCGATGAGGTTTCCCGTTGTCCTCCGAGCTGCACTGTCAGTGGGGAAGGGCGTCCTGGCTGGGAAGGGCCTGGAGCTCAGCAGCTCCTCATTCCTCCCTCCTACAGGTAGCGATGAAACACTGCCTGCATGTCAGAACGCCTGGTGGTGTAGTGGTTACATGTTGGGCTGCTAACCACAAGGACGGCAGTTCAAAGCCACTAGCTACTCCTTGAGAAAATATAGGCTTCTACTCCTGCAAAGAGTTAGAGTCCACAGAAACCCCCAGAGGTATTTTTTTTTCATTACCCAATAGCAGCAGTTCTCAAGCTGTGGGTCTTGAACTTGAAAACAACCTTTTCACAGGGGTCGCCTGATTCATAGGAGTTGCAAAATAACAGTTATGAAGTAGCAGCGAAAGTAGTGGTCAGGTCACCATCACGTGAGGATCTGCATGAAAGAGTTGCCACATAAGGAAGGTTGAGAACCACTGCCCTAGAGGGTCACTCTGAGTCAGTCTTCCACTGATGGCAGTGAGTTTGGTTTGGGGAGTTTTGACTGCATGCCTGGTGCTGTTCTCTTTCAGGAGGGTGGTGGGGGTGATGGTGGAGGCCCAGAGTTTCAACAAAGCAGCTCAGTTCCTCAGAGAGCGAATATTCGAGGTAAAAGAAAGGGGCAGTCAAGGAATAAGCAAGACTTCTCTTCCATCTGATGGTGCCATGCACACAAAGAAGCCCGCAGGGGACATGGAGCTCAGAGGTGGAAGGGCTGATGCTGGGGGCACACAGGCAGGTCTCCACAGAAGGAGGGGGCCCTGGGGAGAGGTAGGCGGAGCCCAGGCCAAGCAGAGGGAGGTGGGCCAGGCCCAAAGTCTGAAGGAACTTAGGTTTTGACCTTGAGAGAGGGATTCTGCCAAGTGACCCAAACCATTTTCAGAGGGCTCCCTTGAGCTTCTGCTAAGGGTGCCGGGAGCCATGGGGGCAGGGATTTCAGAAACCAGGCAAAGTTGGGATGGTGAGAGCCATCCAGCGAGGAAAAGGATCCGATGGAGAGGGGTGTTTGTACCAGGTGCATGGGCCTGAGCAGCAACTTGCCAGGTCAGAAACGCCCGACAGAGAGGACCACATAATACGTCCCTCTGTTGGTCTGAATGCCCCGAGAGGGGACTCTACAGACAGAAAACACATTAGTGGTTTCCCAGTCCTGGGGCTGGGCTGGGGCGTGACTGCAAGCAGGCACAATGTACGGATGACAGTGGTGGGGTGATGGAAAGTCCTAAAATAGCCTGTGGGGATGGGCAGCATGTTTCAGGTTGACTGAAAATTGCCGAGACGATATCCAGGTAAACATGGGCACGCATCCCCCCCACACACACACTCAAGGGGGTCACCATCTTTCCGTGCCAGTCTTCCAAGAAGTTTTGGTGCTGCTGTTGTGAGGAGCCAGTGTGTTGGCTCCATCTTGAAGTGACCCTGTGCATCAGAGAAGGACACCCTGCCTGGTCCTGCACACTCCTCACCACGGTTGTCAGGTTTGAGCCCACAGCTGCAGTTGCAGTGTCCACCCATCGCCTTCAGGGTCTTCCTCTTTTTCACGGGGTCTCTCAGGTTTTTCACGCATGATGTCCTTCTCCAGGGACGAGTCTCTCCTGATGTCCAGAAACTTTGTAAAGCATGCGTGCAGGTGCAAAAGTGATCAGGTTCCAGTTTGTGGCTTCAGAAAGTGAGGTCTGCTGATGGGTGAACGAGGAGGTGTAAGAGAATGAGAAAAACGCTGCTTCATTTGAACAAGTGTGTCTAACACTTACTGCATGGCAGACCTGGGTTTAGGCCCTTCTAAAGATGAGTTCACTCTATCCTCTGAACAACTCTGAGCTGAAAGCTGTTGCCTCTGTTTTATAGATGAAGAAACCCAGGCACAGAAAAGGTTGAGCTATTTGCTTAAGGTCACAGTAGGGCTCCAGGGGACATTGAGTGAAGTTGACCTATATTCAGGCAAGGAAACCATGTGAGAGACCAGGCGATTTGCTGGGAGGAAAACTCAGGGGCTCAGTGGTAGACTTGCCAGCCTGGAGTCATGTGGAATGAACCACAGAATATCCAGTCAGAAGTTTAAGGGTGCGATCTCTGGCATAGAAACTCTGTTTTGGTGACCTGGGCTATGGGTCTGGTGAGGCCTGCAAGGAGTACGGGGAAGACGAAGAAGCGAAGTGGTACTAGACCTGAGTGCTGAGTGACTCCCTTTTTGAGGACAGATTTGGGAAAGACCAAGAGGAAGGTTCCCATTTTACCCATAAGGAAGCAAGGCCTCTGAACGTGTGACTGGCCTCTGGTTCTCATGCATGCAGAGACAGCCCGGCTCAGGAAGGAACTGGTGTGATGCTGATGTTATAACACCTGGCTGGCAGTTGAAATTCACCGGCTGCTCCTTGGCAGGAAGACGTGGCGATCTTGGAAACGCCTGTCTTTAAGGGTTGTAGTGAGGTGGAGTCTCCTGGTAGGCAGTAGATTTGATTTGGTTTGGTTGAGGCGAGGGGGACAGAACACAAGATGGGGAAAGGCAGAGAGTAGTGGGGTGGAAGGAAAACCAGGAGAGGTTGGTGGCCTGAAAGGCAAGTGAGAAGGTGTTCCAGATTAGGAACGATCAATCTGCTGTGGCAAAAGCTATCGGAAGGCTAAAGAGAATGGGGACCAAGAATTCACTACTGGATGTATTCATATGGAAGTAGTGACCAGTGGGACCAGGTATTACCCCTCCCTACCTCAGCCAACACGGGGATTATGATATAGTATGAAGTACCATGTTGACTGCTGTGGCAGTCATGTGCTTATGTTAATTTCATGATTGAGATGTAGGGGTGGAGTCTAGCCTGTTAATCTGGAGATAGCCATTGAGTAGCCAATGAGGCCTCTGTGTGGGTCTGGCTTTCTCCTAAGACTTCTGGAAAATCTTGTGATATTTCCCTCACGAAGATGAGAAGCTTTCTCCCCAGTTGTTGGGAGTCAGTCTCAGAGACAACGAACTATGGACAAGACAAGATGGCAGCGTCCGAGGAGCTGGACAAGCCGGAGGAGAAGCCACATGGCCTTACCCTGATGGAACCAGACCTCTGAAGCTGGAGAAGCCACCTGGAGACCCCTGCCAGCGTTGAGTTGCTTCTACCACCACTGGATGCTATTGATGGACTCTGAGCCCTGGAAGCAAGGAGTCATGAGGGGACCCCTGCCAGTGCCAGGACTCTGCACCCACTGGCCTGTGACTTCGTGTGTCCGAAGGAGACATTATAGACTGGTATTGGACATGTGAGCTAATATTGGACTTGTGACTTTGTACTGGACAGGGTTGGGATGCTTTCTTAATGCCCTATTCCTCTTATAGATAAACCGTACCCTTATGTCCATATGCATGTCTATGAATTTGTTTCTCTAGTCTACCCGGACTCACATAACTGCAAAAGTGAGGAGGAATTCAAGCAGCTTAACTGGCCAGCTCCCCCACCCTCTGTCCCCAGTAGAAAGTCCCCTAGTAGAATGATGTTTCTTATCAGGAGAAGTCGGCTCAGTAGGCTTCTTCCCTCCTTAATCCTCAGTGTTAGAAAAATCAGGGGTCCCTCACCCTCTTCCCAAATCAAAGCTGGCCTCCCACAGCCTCTGCTGTTCGTGGTGCTCCATTGTGCGACCCCTGCGTGACCTTGCATGGATAGGTTGTTCAGCCAGTGCCGACCCTGATGCACAGCAGAAGGAAACACTGCCCGGTCTGGGTCACCCTCGCCATGCCTCCTGTGCCTGCGCCCATTGGTGCAGCCGCTGTCTCCTGGGGGACCTCCCTCTTGGTCATTGTTCCTCCACTACCCAGCGTGATGTCCTTCTCCAGGGACTGGTCTGTCCCAACCACATCTCCAAAGTATGGCAGCCAAAGGGCTCCAGGTACAAATCCCTAATAAACAGTTGTCATCTTCATGTCGATGCCATGTGTCACCAGTTTGACCATCCCCTGCACCCTAGGAAAAGGACTCCCTCCTTCACCACTGGAACAGAGCAGGCAACTCAGACTGCCTGACGTTTGGTGCATCCAGGGAGAACAGGACTGTGTCTTGGTTCCACTGCTTCTATTCATGGCATGATCTTATCCAGGAGGCTGTGGAAGCCCCAGGGATCATGAAGATACACCAATTCTCAACCCTGTGTGAGGTCCGGGAGCGACCCCTTTTCTGAGGCCAGATGTAGGAAAGACCAAGAGCAAGGTTCCCCTTTGACCCGTAAGGAAACAAGGCTTCGAAAAGCACGAATGACCTCTGGCCAAGGAGCCTGAAGCTTGACCCAGCTTCTGAGCCACCTGTGTGCTTCAGCGGGCAGTGTCTGGGAGCAGGTGGATGAGGAGAAGCTGGGGCACGGGACTCACAGCGCTGGGCAGCCTTTGCAGGGGGTGTTCTTCGCCACCCAGTCAGCCGTGGTACATAGAAAACAAAATAGAATGCTGTTCATCAAAATAGAATGCTTTGCCATCTTCACGACTGGGACAGGGAGCCTGTGGTTAGATAACCACACCAGTCCGTCCCTCGGGCCCCCTGGACTTCCACCAACGCTCCACTCTACCAAATGTGCCGACACAGAAAGCAGGCGCCTGTCTCTTTGGGAGGAAGTCTCAGTGTGTCAGTGCTGTGGGGGGTACGGTGAGGTGGTCGATGCACCTACGTAGCAGGAATGAGGGGTCCGAGGCGGCACTGCCAGGGGGCTCATGACCGCTTGGACAAGCCCGATGACAGCGACAAGTCTCCAGATAGGAGTCAGCAGACTGTGGTGGGGCGAGAAAGCCTCAAGACGTGACGCTGTTTCCCTCTGGTCAAGCAGATGGCGCGGCACCACCCAGAAAGCCGGGCCTCATCCTGACCCCACAGGTCTCGCTCACCTTGGGGATGCAATTAGTGGTTGCTGCCCTGGCTCCCTCCGTCTGGGCCAGCTGCTGGGCTAGCCCGTGCTTTCCTTTGGCCTACAGGTAAAGTGCTTCCGGGCTCTGGGATGGGTGCAGAGCCGCAGGAGCAGGTCCTGCCATCCCGGGGCACTCTCCCCCGCAGAAGGGCGGGTAGGCTGGACCACCGGTTCCCAGACTTGGCAAGGACACACTTTTATACTCCAGCCCGGGGGCTGGCAAACTGCAACTTGCAGGTCATGTACCGGCCCTTGAGGTACCTCCATGTGGCTCGGATGCAAGATTGGAAGGTAGAAATAAAAGGATATTATTCGGATCATGGTGATTTCGTTGGTGCGTAAACATATATTTATGGCTCTCGGATAAGTTTTAAATTGTTGGGAGGGGCAGGCTGAGCAATGTGGTCTCAAAAGTGTGCCCGCCCCTGCTCTAGCCCTGTGGCACATGTAGTGGTGATGAGTCAGGCTCGCAACTGCAAGGTCAGGAGTTTCAAACCACCAGCCGCTCTGCGAGAGGAAGATGAGGCTTCCTGCTCCTGTCCGTCTCAGAAACCCACTGGGCAGCTCTTCCCTGTCCAGCAGGGTCACCAGGCGTCCGCATTGACTCAATGGCAGTGAGTTCACTGTGTCTCTGCTTGGCAGCCCACAGTCCAGGACAAAGTGTAGGTCTCTGCTTTTGCAGCAACTCCCTGGATGGTTCCGGGGCGCTATCACCCCGGTGGGGAAGTCATGAGCTAGGGAGTGTTGGAGATTCCATTCTGTGCCACCACTCCCCTCTTTACACCACTGCGGGCCCTACAGGAATCAGAGCCTGCCTCGTCTTCTCTCGAGTGGGAGGCTCCGGTCACTTAACATACAAGAAAGCTGTGTACAACAAGGACAGCAATGACCCTCAGAGGGCCAGTGCCGTCGCTAGGGAGCTTGTTGGGAATCTGTAGGTGCACACTTTAGACTGTCACACGAATCGAGGGCGCCTCACACTGTTTCGTGGACAGGAGCCGGGATGCTGAGGTCCTGCGGCACAAGGGACAGCCCCACGCCATAAAGACCTAGCCTGCGTCTTCCACTTTCTGCTGTGGACAAGCAGGTAGGCAAGGAAGAAGGGGAAAGAAAAGTACAACCCTATTACCATTTGAACCCCCCGCCTAACTCTATTTGTCATATGAACCTAAAGCTGGCCATTTACACGCCCCCTCCCCCTTTATCCTCAAGGTGGACAAGGGTATTTTCTGCAGAAAGACCAGGGGTGCAGATTGAAGGAGGAGGCTGCTTCCTTTGTCCTCCCATTGCACAGATCCTCTCTAAGATGTTAGTGTCTTTGAGGGCAGTACTGCTGGCAGTGGTTTGTGTCATAGATGCAGGGGACCAGCCCTGCGCTGCACCGGCAGTGGTGATGGACCGCCAGACCACTCTCCTCCTCCATGCGGGCGTCTGCCTCCTTAAGTATTCTGGAATTGCCGCGCTCACCTGTTATTATGAATGGCTTCCTTTATCTTCTTTCTGTCACCACTGCCCCCAACGAAAACACCTAACCCCGCGGGCATTGTGTGCATTCCGATGAACCTACAACCGAACCTCTGAGACGGTCAGTCTCCACAAGGACAGACGTCATGGTCATGAGGTGTTGCTGAGCCGGTTCTGAAGCACAGAGACCCGGTGTGCAGCAGAATCAAACACTGCCTGGTCCTGCACCATCTGCACCAGGGTTCCGCTCGGTCTTTACACCTACCTCCTTGATGGTTATTTTCTTTCCTGCTCCCCTTCTCCTCCTTGTCCTTTCCCCAAGACTGGTCTCTCCTGATAGCAAGGTCTAAAGCCCATGAGACGAAGTCTTAGGGCCCCACTTGCCAAAAGTATTCTGGCTGTACTCCCAAGACAGATTTGCAAAACCTTATAAACAGCAGCAGCATTGGGAACAGATAGCCTCGTTTTCCCCCCTCAAAGCAGCTGGTGGTTTCAAACCCCCAACCTTGTGGTCAGCTGTCCAACAATTACTTATCAATGACACCGGGCTCCTTTCTGTCCACTACTGTCAAGGCACTATATTCACATACATATGTGTTGCTCTTATTATTAAACATGGAGCCTCTAGATTTAAAATCCAGAGCCAGGCAGTTCCGTGATTGCTGAGTTTCTGTGGAGTTGGTTCCCACGGATGGAGCCCTTGCTCCACAGGCCCCCCTCAGTGGCACCTGGATGAAAGGTGAACCCAAGACCTTTCTTTGTGGTACCACAGATGGGTTCAAACAGCCAACCTTTGCATTAATAAAACAAAACCCAGAGACATGGCCAACCCATTGCTATAGACTCCATTCTGACTCAAGGTCACCTTTTATAGAGTTTCCAAGATGAAATCTTTACCAGAGAGCAGACAGCCTCCTCTTTCTCCCTCAGAGTGTCTGGTGAGTTCGAGCCACTAGCCTTGTGGGTAGCAGTCCAAAGTTTACCCGACAGTGCCACCAGGGTGCGTTGCAACCGATTTACAGCACCTAAAACGAGCAAAAACAACTCATCTCACTGCCATTGCATTGGTGCCGGCATGTAGAACAGGGCAGGGTAGAACTGCCCTGTGCATCTCTGAGACTCTGTTTACGGGAATAGAAAGGCCCAACTTTCCCCTTCAGAGTGGCTGGTGGTTTTGAACTGCTGACCTTGCAGATTCCAGCCTAGTATGTATCCACTGTGCCACCAGGACTCCTGCAGTGATGTAGGGTCCTTTAAACAGAGGGTGTGAGAGACTGTTCAGAGCACCGTCCAGGGCCCGATGTTCTCCTGGTGGGCACGGGCAGGTCTCCAGCCCCCTGCCACGGGGCACCTGCCACAGGTCAGGGAGATCTGTGATCTGCTGTCAGGAGAGGACCTGTCTCTGCCTCCAGCACCACCGAGGTCTGGCATCTGCCTGGCCCAATCGCTGTGACTTTACACAGTAGCACTGGTCACCCCTGGGGCTTTGGAACTTCTGTTACCTGACAGGCTCCAGGAGAGCCTGTGGGTGGCAGGGGTGTGGCTAGAAAAAACAGCTTCCCTGAGCTGGGCTGCCTGATGGTACACAGCTGGCAACAACCCCAGAGCCAGGTCGCCCGGAGGCTGGCCCAGGGCAGCACCCGGAGGACTGATGTCGTCACAGACAACGTCAGGGTGCTGGGTGGGGCGCTGGGCAGGAGTCTGCACCCTCCGTAGGCCAACCCGTCTCCCTTGTCACTTGTTTGTGTCCCGGCTGCTCTCCAAGCCTCCGTGTCAGTCCCTCGGCCGCCTGGGGGCCTGGGCTTCATTAGTGGCACAACATATAAATGAGGCCTGGCTCCCTGGGGCCAGCCACCTCCCCTGGGCGCTGGCTGCCGTGGAGCAGACAGATCCTGCCCCAAGCTCCTCTCCCTGGCCAGGTGACTGCGCTGGCAACATGGACGGTCCAGCCACAGACCTCTTTGCTGAGCTCTCCAAGGCTGGAGTTCTAGGTGCACTGTCTTGGGGGCTCAGGAGGAGTGGAGGGGTGTGGCTGTCTGGAGAGTGAAGGGTTGCTCTCCTTCGCTAAATATGAACCACCCAGAGGAAGCACACAAATTGCCTTTTTTTTTTTTTTAATGACCAAGGTTAAAGGAAGCCCAGCAGACTGAGGCAGAACCCCAATTAAGAAGAGATGGGGAAAGGGGCATCTAAGAGGCCTTTGGACTTACGTAAACCTTTACAGATTACCTGCTTCACACCAAGGGAGCCCCGGCGGCGTGGTGGCTTACGTGTTAGGCTGCTAACCACACGAGTTACGTGCCCCTGGCTGGGATTTCAAGGAGAAGTAAAATGTGGTCCCTGCCTTCCAGGGGTGGATGATGGAGAGGAGGGGTGAGGTGGTGGTGCAGGGGTATGAAAGGGAACAGCACTGAAGAGCGTGAGAAGTGTTATCATGGTGACCTGACAGCAGGCTGGGGAGAGAAACACTTAAAGGGAAAGAGGCCCGCAAGGAGTCGCAGATGCACTTGGAGGAGTGGGTGAAGAGTACGAAGAGGGTTCTTCTAACAGAATGACTCGCACATGTGGAAGGACTGAGAGAAAGGGGGGGGGGCGTTGTTTACCAGAGAGTCGGTGGTTCTCCTGACACCCCCGTGTGTGACGGAACCCAAGCACTGCCCAGCCCTGCCCCATCTTCACGGCCGTTCCTGCTGGCATCCACGATCCCCACCTTGATGTCCCTCCGTATCATCGGGCTTCTCCTTTTGTGGACTCTGAACTCTACGAAGCATGCTGCTCTTCTGCAAAGACTGGTCCCCGCCTCGACTGTCCCGGTCTGGAAGCAATGCCGACCTGTCCCCCATGGGTGACCTTGCTGGTATTGGAAATGCCACTGGCATCCCTTCCAGCATCCCGGCAACATGCAAACCAGCACCGTACAGCAAAACTGATTGGGGAGCAGCGATGAGAAAGAGTAAGATCCAGGCTATTAGGGGCCAGTGACAAGTTCCGTTGCACACGGCAGGGGCCATGAAAGACGTTTAGACCTCGGTCTCCCAAGCACAAAGGACACAGAAACCACCTGCTTGTTGTTGTCATTGCTGACTGCCTGGAAGTCTGCCTCCAGTGCATGGAGAGCACCTTCTCAGTGGACTGAAATGCTCCCTGGCCCTGCCTCATCTGTATGATCAGTGGGGGATCAGGGGTTTGCCATCCATAAGGCTTCTGTCAGATGATTTCAGGAGTAGATCGCCAGGACTTTCTGGCCAGTCTGTCTTAGTCCGGAAGCTCCGATAATGTCTGTCTATAGCAACCGACTCCACTGTCAGACAATGCATGTGAGGCACGTCACTCCTTGGCTTACTTCACTTAGCATAATTTATTCCAGTTCTTCCCTTGCAGTGATGTGTTTCACATGTTCATCACTGCTTTTCAGCGATGCCTAGTACTCCATTGTATGTATGTACCACAGCTTTTTAATCCATTCGTCAGTTGATGGAAATTAGGGTTGTTTCCAACTCGTTGTGATTGTGAACTGTGCTGCGATGAACACTGGAACACAGGTGTCTGACTGTGGTTTGTCTCTTGCCTCTTCTGGGTAGATGCCCAGTAGGGGGATTACTGGTGATATGGTAGCTCAAATTCCACCTGTTTTAGATATTACTAAATTGATTTCCATCGTGCCTGTACATACCTACAGGTCCATCAGTAGTGGTCCATCATTACCACCCCTCCAACACTTGTTACTTTCTGATTTTTTGAATTAGGCTATCTTTGAGGGTGTTAGGTGGTATCTCATTGTTGTTTTAATTTGCGTTTCTCTTGTGGCTACTGATCGGGAACATTTCTCACATGTTTATTGGCTATTCGGACTTCTGCCCTTGTGAAACTTCTGCTTCAGTGGGCAATTAGTGCTTTTCTTTTTGGAAGCTAGCAGAATATTGTAGATTTTAGTAATCAGGCCTCTGTCTGAAGTGTCATCGCTGAAGATGTTTTCCCAGTCTGTGGACTTTCTAATTACTCTCTTGGTGAAATCTTTCGAGGTTCACAGGTATTTTATCTGTAGTATATCCTACTTATCTGTGTGTTTGTTTCCTTTCCTATTTCTGATAGTCTATGTACTCCATGCACCAAAGTTCTCAGGTTTGTCCCAATTCCCTCATTGGTGACCCTAAGAGTTTGGGGGCTTACCTCAAGGTCTGTGGTCCATCTTGAGTTTATTCTTGCGTATGGACCAAGATCAGGTCTTGCTCCATTTTTCTGCAGGTAGATATCCATTTTTTTCCGGCACCACTTGGTGAAGAAGCCTTTTCCTGATGATAAGCCATGCAGTGTTCCCTTGTTCTCACAACTGCCTCTTGATCCATGTACAGATTGCCCAGCAGCACACCGAAGTGTTCTGAAATTCTCATTCTTTTCAAGGCTATCCAGGGTTGGCTATTTATTCCACACAGTCAAATGCCTTTGCAGGCGCAGTGAAACACAAGTAACCCTCCTCCTGGGAGTCCCTATTTCCAGCCCAGATCCATCTGATGTCAGCAATGCTATCTCTCACTTCACGACCTCTTCTGACTCCTACCTGGATCTCTGGCAGATCCCTGTCAATGGATCGTTGCAACTGTTAGGGGGTGATCATCAGCAAAATTTTACTTGCGTGTGATATCAAGGATATGGGTTTCTAAAGGAGCATTCTGCCAGGTCACCTGTCTTTGGAGTGAGTGTAAACATAACTCCTTTCCAGTCCATCAGCAGGATTGTTGTCCTCCAAATTTCTTGGCATAGGCAAGGAGTGTTTCCCTGACCTTTGCCCCCTGTGTTTACAAGCTTCATTGATATTCTTTCTGGGGAGGGGTTCAGGTGGAGGGTAATCCAAAGTTATTTTCTTTATTTTATTGACTGAAATTTAACATATGGAAAAAAAAAGCTAACTTGAAGTATTATGTCCCAAGAAGGTGGCTCGACCATCAAGGGTGGCATAGAGATGACAGGCAGAGTTGTCAGCAAACCCAAGATGCCATAAGGCTTGTTCCACCAGGCTTCCTTCTATAGATTCTATGGGCTGGTGGTCTTTCCCAGTTCTGGAGCGGCCAGGACTATGCAAGGCTCCTGCCTGCCATGGGAGCTTCGTGTAGGAATCCAGTCTTGAAAGGTGAGGCTGGAACCCAGTCGATGTCCTCACAGACCCCTTCCTTTCCTCAGTCTCCAGCTCAGAGCTTTCTCTCTGAGGATTCCTGCTATTGAATGATTTTCAGAGTTGCAAATCCAATGATCTGGGGCAGTGACTGTATTGCAGGGTTTCTCAATCTGTGGGTTGCGACTCCTTTCAGGGTCGAATGACCCTTTCACAGAGATCACCCGATTCATAACAGTAGCAAAATGGCAATGATGAAGCAGCAACGAAAATAATTTTATGCTTGGAGGAGGGGGGTCACCACCACAGGAGGAGCTGTAGGAAAGGGACACGGCATTAGGAAGGTTGAGAACCACTGGCTCCTCTGCCAGCCTGTCTCAGGCACAAGGAAGGGGCTTAGGGATCCGCTGGATGGTAAACACTTAGCTATGAACCAGAAGGTTGGTGGTTCAAACCCACCTGCAGGTCCCTTGGAAGACAACTGGGGCCACCTGTGTCTGTGGGCTCTTCTCTGCACACCATGGGGCTTCCATGAGTTGCAATCAACTTGACTGCATCTGGTTTGGGCAGAAGGACAAAAGCCAAATGGATCTTGGGTAGTCACAGACCTGGACATATGCAATATGGTCTTGCTTCTAGAATTCGGCAACTTTAGGGTCAGAGAGAACATTCAAGGTCCCCTTGTCTGACCTCTACCCCCATTCCTTGCTTGCATTCCCTCTGTGACATCCCCAGGGGAAGAGGACCAGCTAGTCTTTGTCAATCACTTCCAGTATCAGAGAACGTAGAACCCTCGCAGATAGCCCATGCCATTTCCAGATTGCTCGGCCGGCTTGCTTTTCCCTGGGTTCAGCTGCCCCCTGCTTCCCTGCTGCCTTTTGCTTACATCAAGGAGGGGGTCCTTGCTTGAGCCTGCTGGTGTCATATGTGGGGAATCTTCAATGACGAGATGTTTTCCCTCGTTCCAGCCAGCCGTTCCTGGTTCTTAGGCACAGCTTCTACAAATGATGGGGACCCTTTATTTTGACCCCTTTCCCACACGATGGAGGAGATTTTCTGACAAGGAACCACTTGGGATTTGACATAAGTCACTTTCTCTTCCCAGGCTGGGCAGGAGGTAGTCGTCCATACCAACGTGGCAGCTACCACTATCTCCGTACTTGGCTCAGTGCTCTGATTTAGGGAGATTCAATACATAGTTATTGAGTGGTGGCAAGGATGAGTGGATCAATGGGGAGGTAGATGAATCAACAGACACATGGAAGAATGACTCAGTAAGTGGGAGATGCCAATTTGGAACTCGTTAGATCAGTCACTCAATATTCAGGGGACCCTTCAATGTTGTGTTGGGTTCAGAACAAGAGTGCTGGGGAAAAGTGAAGAAGCATAGACTCTTTGGGCCCAAACCCTTGCAAATGGTCTCCACTCTCCCTAGATGTATTGACCGACATACGTTGAAAATCAGTCCACCAGCAGCCCACCATCTCCAGATGCCAGCCTGCCACCGGAGTTTTAACGAGTCCAAAGCTGGAAGAGATCATCTGATCAAAGGCTCCATGTGAGGACTTCATAGAGATCATGGAAACATGGAATTAAAAGAGTCATGGAATTTTTAGAAGCCCCCCTCCCCACTTAACAGTGAGAAAATAAAAAGATAGATGTGGCCAGAGACAATTCTGGAGTCCCCATCTCCTGACTTCCAGTCTAGCACCTCTTTTTCACTGTCTTTTAAAAACTTTGGATTACGAAGTGGGTGAAGATTTGCAGAGGCAGTTTTCTGTGCAACCACTCAGCCATGTTTTGTTTCACGGGGTGAGTTGCATCCCCCACAAGGTACCATCACATATCCCTCTTCCTCCCTGCGTTTCCGGTCTCCGTGTCTTCTTATCCCCTAACCCTTCCAAACTCAGTCCTTGGCTGGGAAACTGCTGCCCTTGTGAGCTCACAGGGTTGATTCATCTAAGGGGTCACTTCCTTAGAGTTCCTGCCTGCCATCTAGGACTACCTCTGGTTTGACCGTCAATTGATCCAAAGGGTGAGCTCAGTCTGACCATAATCTGGTGTGAGGGCCATAATCTTAGAGGTTCTACCAGTTTCCACCCAACCTGTAAGCCTGGTCTTAAAAAAGAAGAATATATATATATATATATATATATATATATATATATATATATATTTTCATAGGCACATATATATGTACACACATGCAGAGACACATACACACACATATATACACACACACACATAATATGTATATATATGACTTTTACTTTAGTTCTACAGTTTTCTCCAAGTCTTTTCAATAGAATTTCCTTTGGCGCTGTTGGTAATAGTACCTGGACACCATCCAGTTCCTCGGGTCTCAGGGTCTTTCGTGGCTCAGAGAGCATTTTGTTTTCATCCCAGTGTCTTGGGTATTTGTTCCCAAACACCTGCTCCACCCCGGCCTCGCAGACCTGGCTTTGGATTCCAGCACATCGTCCATGCCTTCCTTTCTTCCTTCCTCATTCTTCATCTTGCCACATCTGGGGAGTATCTACTGTGCACCCCGCCCTGTGCTAGGCTCTGGGGCCAGAAAATTAAGACACGGCCCCTTCCATGGAGTCATATAGCAGGAGAGAAAGAGGCACGCACAAAAGGCAATGTGTACGCACATAAAAGGAACTTGAGCACCCAGCGGAAGGGGCAGTCATCTCTGCTTGGGACACAGAGAGGGTCTTTTAGGCTTGAAAACAATTCAATGGGTTTTGAAGGATCAATAGGAGTTTGCAGATAGGGGGAAACATTTGAAGCAAAGTAAAGGGTCTTTGCTCGAGTAAGAAGCTTGAAAGGATCCAGCATTGGCTCCAGTCTAACGGTGACAAGTGGTGTGGCATGTGGCCCAAGTGGACCAGGACTACCTCTCTGAAGGGTCCCACAAGGCCACCCAGGAGCAGAACGGGATGGCTTTGGCACATCATCGCACAGTGATTTGTTCTTGTGTCTTGAGGAACTGCTTGTCAGGATGAGCCTCACGGAGAGGTCCCGCTCGTGTTAGTAGTCTGCTGGTCGTTGTGGGACGTAGGGAGCTTTCTAGGGACCTCGTTCTGCATTGCCTTTCCTTTGAGCCTTAGTTTTGATGATAAACAAGACTCCACATGTGCCACTTGTCTTTAACATTGAAGTACATCTCCGTGGGCTTGTCGGTCAGCTTCCAACTTCTCTGACGAGGCTGGCACAGAGTCAAAGAAGACTCCGGGTGATTTACATCTGAAGGTGACCTGGCTCTGACCTGGGCTCAGATGCCAGGGGCCATTGTGCACTTGGGTTCTGGAGGCATGCGGGAACACTTGTAAACTGCCTAACAGAGCACTTAAAAATCAAATGAATAAGAAATACAATGCCGCCGTCAGAAGCTGGGCTGGAGGTCAGAGAGAGCCAGAGAAGTAATTTGTGCAATAAATCCTGTGAATTCCCATTACTTTTTTTTTTCTCCCCTAGGCAGGCTAAAAATACAATCCTCAAGTCACTATATATCAGCACGAAGAATGAGAGAGCGGTGAATTGGAATATATTGCTTGGGGACCTCGGTCAACAGCCTAGAAACTGCCATCAGAAGTTACAGGGAGGAGGTAGCCACTGTGTCCTCAACCCATGGCGGCCCCATGCGTGTAGATGAGAACGGAGCCCGAGCCTTTCCTTGCCTGGAATCTGAGTGGAAGCAGCTCTGCAGGCTCTTCTTCCATGGGCCACTGATTGACTTCCAGCATCCAGCCCTCAGGGCCGTGAGAAAACAGCAACTCAAGGCCATCGAGTCAATGTCCGCTCACAGTGATCCAGGTAGGGCAGGGTAGACTTGTCCCCTTGCTTTTCTGAGACAGTAGCTCTTTAAGAGAGTAGAAAGTCCCCGTCTTTCTACTGGTGGTCTTTGAACTGCCCATCTTTTGGATTGCAGCTCATCTCTTAACCCCTGTGCCACCAGGATTCCTTTTAGGTGAGTAGCAGAGCACCGCGTGTAGCCCACCCAGGGTCCTTGCCAAGTGCAGTCAGACCCCGTCATGTCGGCATAACCACACATCACCGTGGCATACAGCAAGCAGCATGTTAGGGTGGCATGAGAGTGGCCACCAAGCCCCAGGCGCTAAGGGAGTCTTCACTCCTCCGTCCTGGGAAACCCATTTGCCGCTACGTGTTTTGTCCCTGGAGAAGAGCCTCCCGCTGTGTAACTTCAATTGTCTCATAAGCCGTGAGCCCCCCTGCCCCGGGGACAAAATTGGCTCCAGGATGTTTGCATTTCCTTCTTGTACAGATGCAGAAAAGGTCTGGCTTGTGTGGAGTTGTGGGGATGACTTTTTTTTTCTTCTGAGTTCTAAAACAGCGTTTCTATTTGATTACATTTAATGTAGAAAAAGGTGAGGATACAGGAAAATATAAAGAAAGCAGAGATTCCCCAGTGGCGCTCCTCTCAACAGAAGAGGGTCTATATTTCTTTCGAGTCATTTTGGAGGGTTGCAGAGATTTTTAAAAGCAAAGCTGGCACTGTCGATGCTGATGGATCCTTTCTTTAAAACTTCCCATTGGGTAATGGCTTTTTATTCAAGGCCCAAGTGTTTGCAATGTACTCTTCCTGGCACGGCCCCGGCACATTGAGCAGTGGTGGAAGAAGAAGGTAGCTACCACAGCCCTAAAGGTGTTCTCCCAGGAAACCCCTGCCTGGCTCTCCAGAATTCTGCCACATGGACTCAAGATGACCCAACAAGGATCTGCTCCTGCTAAGGCCACCTGCCAGAGTCCCCGTGCCACTCACTCATCTAAGTCTCAGCTCCAAGGGTCCCCAACCTCCTGACCACACAGTCTGGTTTGGAAAGAGGAGCCACAGCAGGACCTTGGTTTCTGAACACGAGTGGTCTCCCCTCCGTGTTAACTGGTAGCCGTAAAGTACACGGAGCAGAGGTTAGCATTTTGTGTGCATGGTGTCCACAGATGAAGTGCACGCATCTTGATGAGCACCATCCCCACTCTCCGTGTCTGGAGGGGGTTTCATCACCCTTAATGGACATGCGGGATCCCTCACCTCATCAGCTCCCATCGGCCCTGCTTCTCAGCTCCTGCTAACCACGAATACACGTTGGCCAGGGACACATTGGACAGGGTACAATGGTCCTTGTGCGTTTCCGAAACTATAGCATTTTAGGAGCATAGAAAGTCTTGGCTTTCTCCCGGGATGGCTGGTGCTTTCGAACTGTTGACCTTGGGGTTAGCAGACCAATGTGTAACCACTCTACCACCAGGGCTCCCCTCAACTCTCTCCATTTGCCTATTCTAGATAATTCACACAAGTGGGATCATACAATATTCATGATTTTGCCTCTAACCTATTTGACACAGCATCATACTTTTTGCGGTAAGCGCACAACACACACACAAATAAACAAAAACCCAACAACAAAGAATCCCCAAACTCACCAGTTTGTGCTGATTCCAGTTCCTGGACACCTGATAGGACAGTGTGGACCTGCTGGTGTGGGTGTCCAATGCTGTCAAACTTCACAGGAGCAGAAAGTCTCCTCTTTCTGCAGGTAGGCTCAAACCGCTGACCTTGCCGTTACCAGCCCCCTGTGTAACTCAGTCAGTCACCGGGCTCATAGTATCATGCTTTCAGAAGCCTCAGTGGCGCTGTTGGGTAAATGTTGGACTAGTAACCCTAAGGGCAGAGGTTTATACCTACCAGCTGCTCTGGGGGAGAAAGTTGGGGCCGTCTGCTCCCACAGAGACATACAGTCTCCGAGACCCTATAAGCTAGGGTCAGCCGATGGCAGTGGGGTCAGGTTTTGTTCTGTTGTAAATGTGTTTGAAGTTCACTTGTGTCACAGGCATGAGCCAGTATTTCATCAACCTTAGTGGCTGAGAGATTCTCTCTCTCTGTCTCTCTCTCTCTCTCTCTTACACACACACACACACACACACACACACACACACACACTCCCATCAAGTGAAACCACCTCAAGGAGTTTCCAAGGGTGTGAATCTTGAGGGAAGTATACGGACGCTGCTGTCTTCTATGGAGATTCGAACTGCTGACCTTTCAGGCACTATATGGATTTCACTGCTGTGGTCACTAAGCCTGGTTGCTAAGTGAGGAAGGGGAAAGTGTGAAAGAGGAGGTTACTGGGGTTTGGAACCAGTAGGAC